>WEKX01010576.1:1243058-1323462 GCA_013390025.1 Pitta sordida | reverse complement strand
GGAAAACAAACAAAGAACTCCACAAAACCCCAAACCTGCACTACCACCTTCTGTGCAGTTCACATGACCAGCAACTCAAGCACTAACCTTCCTGAACATGCTGTCTGTGACTGTCTTTTGCTTTGGCTTGTTGGATTTCCAGCTGCTCCATCAATAACCCATTTTCTTCCAACACCAGCTTGGCCTGAGTTTGCAGCTGCTGCCTGCAATGATAACCAGCTTGTAAATAAAATAGAATTCAAACATTAACTTATGTCCAATAAACAAACACAACTGACTTTCAACATGTAAACTTATCATATTTGAACCTCTTTAAAAAACAACTTAAAATTCTTGGACAGAATTTGGATTTACTTGGATCTGTGGAAAAATACTGCCAGTAAGCTTTATGGGCCTGTAGGGAAGACAGGCATTTAAAATGAAATATCCTGAGCAGAGAACTTAACTCTCCGCTTTGTATCTTGTATCATTTTGGCTTTTAAGAAAACCAATACTTGTCTTTACTGTTCTGGTTGACAAGTAGTAGCCAAAATATTAGTACAAAAATAAAGGTGTCACATGATATCACATGAATTTAAACTGAACAGTTGTCACCAACCAGCAACAGGAGCCCAAACCAAAATAAGTGTAGCAAAATGGACTGTTATCCCAGATTTTTGATGACAAGAACTAACACACATTTGCAGAGTCTTCCACTTTGTTTATGGCTGAGACTCTCCAGAGATTTCCACACAATTGTGTTGTTGCCCAATCTCTACTGGAATCCATTCTAAAACAGCCCAGGACTTTATTACCTTTCTTTTCCTTTATAGCTGTTGCCTCAAAAATCATCTTGCAATGAACCAGTACAGTCTCTTCTCACCTCAGCTACCAACTGGTAAGTGTTTCACTTAGGTAAATTGTTAAAGCTCATGTATTTTTTACTACTTAACCTCATTATGTTTGCATTGTTTCATTTCTCAAGCATATCAAATTTCTCTAATGCCACATTCCAATGCCATTTTGTATTATTGGAAAATCATCATTGGCTGACAGTAAAGTGTGTAACCTGGGACAGAATTACATGGGCTTCAGGTGCCTTACTGCACATCCAGATTTAATCTTTATTCCAAAACTGCAGATTGCCTTTGTTCCACCAACACAACTCTTTAACATATTCCACCTAACCTGTTCCACCTATTTACTCTTCAGCAAAACCATTTGCTTGAGGGGAAAAAGAAATTTCCTTAAGATATGCATCTTAAATGTTTGCATGCAACAAAAAAAATATTTAGTTAGTTTTAAATTAATTTCTAGTAATCTAACTTGCCATTCTGTAGGGGTAATAAAGTTACTTTTATTTAATTGCTCATGCAGGTCTTCATTCTCCTTCACCAACTCTTCAACTCGTGCTTTAAAATTCTTCATATCTTCCTGGAAGACAAAGGATTTCATGTAAAATTCTTCAGAAGTATTTTGTTTTAATTTTTACATCAACAAAAGTTTTTCTAAGCATACATGTTTGGGTGTCTTCTGATTCTTGTCTTAATAGCATATTGTCTCCTTACTCTCTCACCTCTAATTCAGATGTGCATATTTTATTTCTAAATTGTTTCATCAGCCTAGTAATACCTGACTAAAAAATAACATTTGTTTCGTGCTGCATTTTTGCAAATTGTAGATCCTTAAAATAGGTATTTAAAAAGCTGAATTCTGGAAATGATTAGATGGTACTATAGATTTCCAGAAGGAATGACATGGGTTGGAATATGGTAGGACAACACTGACAGCTTTGACAAATACTTTACAAAATTTCAGTAACCTCTTTCCACTTTAGTGTATATTTTCTTTAAATGGCAACTTGCCTGATGTTCAAGAATAAAATTTTCCTTTTCTCTTATTCTGTCTTCATACGCCAACAGAAGAGGTGACAAATACTTCATATCCAACTGAAAATTAAGAAATTAATGAATGTAAATTAATTACAAACAATAATCTCATCTATCTTTACTGCCAGTTTTAAAAGCTGCAGGCAGAAGTGCAGAACTTCCAGAAGCAGCAAGTTGGGAGCAAGTTTTGGAAAGGCAAAGGCTGGACACTGGATGTGCACACAGCCCTAAAAAGCAGCTCTAACTTGATTTAAACCAGCACAACATGGATGCAAAGAATTCAATGCAAAACAGACACACTACAGTGAATAGTACTAATAAAAAATTATCCCAGATTCAGTAGTAAGTAGGAAAGCAATTTCTGACATTCTCAAACCTTCATTTTTAAAACTAAGTACATCTGTACGTGACTAGTAGCTGTTATGGCCAGAAAAACAGAGCAGGAGGACTTCCCAATTCTGTAGAATTCTGAATAACAATGAGGAAGGAAATTGTAAGATCTGAGTAGCATTTGAAGGAGAAATTTGATTTCAGACTATTCCCCTTCTCCTTGTCAGAAATTCATACGTTACCAGTGGCCCCATGACCATTCCCATCAGAACATTCTGTTTTCTTTTAGTATTATCTTAAAAATAATAGCAGCAGCAGATTACCAATTAAGAAGATTACCAATTAAGCAACAGACCTCGCAAGACCTTGAAGCAAACTGTCTGCTAGACAACTCTAAGTGAAGACAGCATTTCTACACAGAGTAACATTATCCTGAATATTTTGCTTCCAGTAAAGAAATTCTACTCCTTAGAAAGGAACAAAGAGGTAAGTGAACATATTAATTGACTTACCAGCCATGGTGGTGGTGGTCCTTTCATGGGTAAGCCTCTGAGTTTTAGATGCTAAAGGAGATTTAAAAAAAGATACTGATGTTATTTCCTGGCTTTTGAAGGACCAACTATCCACTGCACTCACAACTATCGCCGCAAACAAGCTCACCTTTCTAATTACATGAGTTGCACGTTAACACACACTCAAAGTCAACAAAATTGGAAGTTCAGTATCTTACTAAAACAGGAGAATAATGGTGACTTCTTAGACTTAATGAGAAATGCTCGTGTTAAATTTCAGGAAAAGCCTATGCAATTTGTAGACTTTGTGGCAAATTTGGAGAAAAATATTAAATAATGGACAATGGGACATTTCAGTAGAAATTGACTTTGTAACAAAAATTCTCACCTCTTCTTGGGACAATGGCCTGAATTTAGTTTGGTAACGACTTAATTCTACATTTAAACGATGGACCATCATTTTCAAAGCATCATTTTCATCTACCAGTTCTTGTGCTTGTTGTCTGAGAGAAAGTAATTCTGGTGCCTCCTCTATTAAAACAAATATCCAACAAGAAAGTTGAATCAAAACTCAAGAAATGTTCATAACAATCTGTTCATTGTAATGAAAAAGACATTTCAATAAGCTAGGATCATAGGAGAACTACTCTCAAAATACTGCTGTAGGCCCCATGAAAAATAACTAAACCCACCATTATATTGCAAACAATCAAGCAATTTCTTTTCATAATTATGTAAGTATTCCTTGACAAGGTTTCTGCAAATTTAGCAAATACTGTTTGGAAACTACTTCTGCAGGGATCCTTGCCTAAATTAATGTCTTGAAACCTACTACTACAGGAATATATTGTAAGAAATTAGAAAAAAAACAAGACAATAAGTTTCTCCCACCTTCTCTACGTGAGTTCTCCGCAGCTTCTTCAAGTCTTCTGTTTTCTTGTTCTAGTTTCTTCAGCTTTAATTGCTGTTCCTGCATTTGCTGCTTTGTCCCCTCACACTGTCGGAGCACAGCCTGGTAGGCCTTGTGCAGAGACCAGTTTTCTTGTTTTAGTTCTCTGAACTTTTCTTTAGTCATATTTTCCCACGTTTGCCTTACCCAAACAGACACATCTGTAATGCCACAGCACAAGGTATTTAAATGGTATTCACTGAGTTGCAGTAAATTACAATCCACTCTTTCCAGTATTAGCATGAGTGATACTTTACAAGACATATATTTGCAGAGAACTGTGGAGTGGCTCCAAGTTCCCACCTTTTCTCTCAGACACTGAAAACACTCCCCCTTTAAATGGAAAAGAAAGTGTCAGATCTCTGTCTCCCAAAGGTCAGATGAGACAGAAACATCCACTTCAGTATCAAAGTGTTTGTACCCTGCACAGACCAGTCTTCTTGATCCTTTCTTGTTTAGATTACCTTCCTTCCCACTGAGCAGCTTCAATGAGCTGTTACTGAATAATCTTTATAAAAGTTATATTCCAGATTATCTGCAAAACTGGGGATATTTTGCTGCATCAGTACTAAGGGTTCACACTTCCAAGTTTCCCTTCTCATCTCTGTGGAGTTAACAAAGGATGAAGGCTGAGATCTGACCCTGGCCAGCAGAATTTAAGAGCATACAAGTATGAATATAAATCAGGACAGTTCCTTAGCTAAGATTTATATGAAATCCAATACAGAGCTATCTCTTGTTACTGATAACATACAACAACTTCATGGAGTTAGTAATATTTCAGGTGCTTCTGGTCACTGTTAAATTCCTGGGAGAAGGTGCAAGATAATTGGATAGCACAAACACAAACCCCAATGAACTCATGACAGACTTCAAAAGTCACTCAGGTTGGAAAAAAACAGGTCTAAAGCAGCTCTTCTAAAACACCTGGCAGAGTTATTGTTGTACATACCACAGAGCACTCAGCACTCTCTCACTTTCTGGACACAAAAAATGCCTTCACATGCACACACACAGAAAAATGTGGTTTTATGTACACGAGCATATTATTAAAGTGAAGATGAGTAGTAAAGTCACAGAAAAAGCCAAAGTACCTGGGGATGGTGGAGGCTTTTCATGTATCAAATTTTCAGATTCTTTTTCCTAGAAATAAAAAGTTAAACAATTTGCTTTAACAGTTACCCCTGCTAAAGTTCTCTGAACACCATCGATAGTGGAGAATTTAAGAAACAACATTTTAGAAGGAATTTCTTTTATAATCAACCAAATTTAAGGCTGGATTCACTGCTGATAACACACAACGTCCAATTTACTCCTCTTGACATCATTTTGTCACTTATCACTGCCATCGGTCACTTGAGGGCACATGAAACTGTCATTATTTTTAATTGTCAGAAATGTGCACTTCTCAAAACATTTTTTTAATGGCTAACATAAAAGTCACATAACACAGAGCTTCTTGAACAAAGAGGATGGATATTGTTCCCACTTCTCAGTTTGTACAAAATAAGACTTTAGATTCATCAACTATGATTGGAACTGACAGTTCAAGTTTCTAATTGGAAAGAAATTAAAAAGCAAAAAGTTCTTCCAAGTTTAAGAATTTCATTTTAAATTTGCTGAAAAAAATTTAAGAGTATTTACTCATACATTTCTGGAAGGTTCTTTCACCAGGAAAGAACTAGAGGCTCATTTAATACATTCATTAATCTATTGGGTATGGAGACTTTCTCCAAGTTTTTATGAAGTTTTGTAAGGCTGTGCTGCTGAGTCATTTAACACACGGATGATACTGAGTGACACTGATGATTATGAACAATCTCAAACCAAAAAACATTTGGTCAAGAACCTGAGGAAAAAAGTTACAGTAACAATGGAAGAAATGACCATTTCTGCAAATATTCCTTGGCAAGCTTATGAAAACAGTCAGAAAACTACAGGAAAATGTGGAAAATCAGGCTTAAATGATCAGTTAAGAGCTACCTCTTGCTCATCATATATAGCATGAAGTCTCTCATTCTCAGTTTCTTTCTTTCACATGAAGAATAACAAGACATATTACAAAAAAGGAAAAAACAATCCAACTCCTGTATGGCTTATTTACCAATACAGCTGTATATTTCCAACAGGAATGGTTCAACATTCTTGTACTCCAAAAGAAAGATTCTCTAGTGGCAATAAATTACTTTTGAGTGACTATCAGCTTTTGATGACACCCTGTCTTCCAAAATACTTCATAAATCAACCTTTATATAAGTCTTACCTTTAAATTCAAGCCAAGATGCTGGTCTTCTGCTAAAGAAAAACAGATCTTTCAGTCAATTAAAACAAAGATTATTTGTAAGTCATGAACTATAAAGGTTCATACGGATATGAAGGCACACAGCAAAAAAATGTAACAAAGTCCTCCCTAAAACACAAATTAGATCCCAAACCTTCCCCTTTTAAAAAAGCAATATACCATTGTATTTATTTTATTCGAAAATTATTCTTCCAATGGTATTAAAAGACATGGCTTCTTGATTTAAAGTAAGTTTATTTACCTTCTGTTTGTACATTTGATTTATCCACCACCAGCTGAGACTCAGTTTCATGGGAAGGAACCTCTTTCTTGTCAGTGTCAGGGCTGGGAGATGGTGGAAGCTCTTCCTGTGTAAAAACAAGACAAGTTTAACTAAATCCTCCTAAATCAAGATATTATTGCTGAAACAGCCCATGTGCCTTGGTATCTGTCTGAAATGTTTAGTCTACTGATGTCACATTCAAAACTGTAAGCCAATATGTATTTGAAGATAATAAATTGTAACATTTTTTTTTATTTAGAGCTTTATGTAAATAAAATCCAAACCTTACGACAATCATCAGGACGTAAGAAACTATGATAATCATTTAGTTGGCAGTGCAAGTGGTCCCTGTCATCTTATTCAGTCACAAAATCCACAAAATTGTCCTGTGTTTGTTTGCCTGTTGTGTGGTGTGTAAACTTCCCTCACTAAAAAATCAACCATTTATCTACTTTATCCCAGCACTGAAGGAATTGATGAACAATTTTTGAACATTGTCCTTGCCGGTTTTCCCACTGGATGCATACCAGTGTTCCATCTTCTACTCATTCCCCCCTTCCCTCCTCTGACCAACTCCTGTATCTTCACCCAGGGGCGTTGTTTGGTTTCCTTCACATTCTGGTCTCCTGACATTTATTTCAATACTGATGGTTCTACTTTACTAGTGTTGGTTCTTTTGGAGAGGCATTTTATTGCCTCTTTCCCATTCAGGTACATCTTCCTGTTTGTTAAATTTTTTTATCACTTTGGACTGAACTTTAAATGTGCCCTAAATTGTTCATTGCTAGGTAAGACAATTCAAAATTACAACATAGAAAAGTTCCCTGGTCTTTAGGACAAGGTAATTTATCTCATTTTGTTCCCAATCTCCCTGTCTCTATGTAGGTCTGTGCTCATTAGCACAATAGTAATTACCATTAATTACCATTTACTAAGCTTTCAGCATGTAAAATAAAGAGCTCAGTGCTTTTAACAAATCATCTGCTATGTAAGTACCATGCTCAACATAAACTGTTGGATATTTTACGAGACTAAATTAGGCATGATAATTATATACAATACTAATAAGCTCCTAATAATCAGATAGGGAATCTGAGAACAAACCAACCTCCCACCTCATGTAAGAGTAAATGAATCGCAAAAAGAAGCACATGAAATAAATACTGAATAAATTTCTGAAGAATAAGAAGAGCATATAAATCATGAGAAATATTTAACATGTACGTTAATATATTAAAACAATGTAATGAACACGTTTAAAACTCCTACCTTTTTATTTTTGAAGGGAACAGCATAAGTAGCATTGGTGCTAAAGCTTTCTTCCCTTTTCTCATCACTCTGACAGCTGGACTCTGCCTCTTTATCAGCATCGGAAGGGTAGGTGTCCATGTCCTCATCTTCACCATAGTTGCCTGATATCTCCAAGGACTGTGCAGGAGACCTGTCACAACCATCCAGTTTCCAGGTGGACCTGAATGTAAAGAGCAATTTGAGGCTTCTTTCTGCTCTCCTACTTACTCTTCAGAAAAAGCCAGCGCTAGGAAAGGAGAACCTTCAGTCTTACAATATACACACCACAAGTGCAAACATCTGACAGGCAAACATCTAAGCCAGGAATCAAGCCTGTCTGCTCCAAAACAGACAATTAACACAGCAACTACCTTGCCCCCTCTATCTTAAAGCAAATGCCAGATCAGAGATAGAAGGTTCCTAATTCTACCAAAAGGAAACACCTGACATGTAACTCAGTTTAACTCAGTTAGTGACATGCTGCATAACTGATCATAATTTTGCAGAAATAATACATGATTTTACTTAGGACTGCTGCACAATTCAAACCTGGCTCTCTGAAGACTGAATGCATGCCATCACTTTACAAGGAATGGAATGAATTTATGATGTGCCAAGAAAAACGTGAGCAGCTGTAAGAGCAGGAGTTTGCTGTAACTCAGCTAAACCTGCATCATTGGCAGATTCTATTTCCAACCTAAAACATCAAATATCTTCCAGAAAACATACGCTACCCTATTCTGAGCTCTGTGACTGTTGCATATGGTTCAAAACACTCCTGTTCCACGGAAGTGGAATCACTTGCAGAAGGTGGTGGCTGGAGAGGCTGAGGAATAGCAACAGTTCTCCCTGTCAGTGCTGTTGCAAGGATTGCTGCTGCCAAAGCAGACCTGCAAGAGAACACAGAAAGCAATGAGGCAACACTGATGCCTCCTTGTGCTACACATCTTAGAGATTTGCCTTGGCAAAACAGCTTCACTATTTAAGCACAGATGTTCACAGTTAACAAGCACAGATAGCACCGAATGCTATGAACTATACCTCCCAAAGTAAAGCACAAGTAAGTAAGGCAGTAAGGCAGCTTTCCAAGAATACAGCACAATTCCTATCAGTTTTCCCAAATGCATGAAAATAATGGAATATAATGAGTTACTTTCCCAGAATTCACATCAATCATTTATTTACCACTCACTTCAGCCGTAACAATACCACCTGGCATCTGTATTGAAAAGCTGTTCCAGGTCCTGCTATTTTGTCCCTACATTATTCCCTCCTCTGAACCTCCTTCTGATGAGTCTGAAGTTGTTAATAAATGTTGGCACAATGCAAACCAGGACAAGACGTGCCTCTCTATGGGATATTGTGAAGTAGAGAAGGGTATAACAGAGAGAAAAAGGAACTAAGGTTAAAGCAGAGAACTGTGAGGACTGGAAAAGGAATGACAACTACTGGAGGTCAAAAAGGAGGAAGAAATGAACTTGGATTAGGTAGGAATGTTAGAGACACCAGAAAGACCATGGAAAACAATCAGAATTGAACATAGAGAAAATACAGAATAAAAACTGTAAGAAACTACAGTTTATAAGAAAAATAGATTTGTGTTTTTCCCTGTGCAACTTGCCTATAATGCTAAATCCAATCCAACATGGTTTTACAAGCCAGTTTTTTAGGTCCCTGGCATAGCAGCAACATTTAATTTACAGTTTTCTAATGAAATAAAATTTCCTGACTCACAGCACTATTACTGGTGCAGCTCTACGCTTAATTACCCTTGACTTTAAATAGTCCATTTGTCTTTAATACACCCAGATAAGTTACATAATAGTCATTGTCCTAAATATTTACCACACTTAGGAGTGGGAGAAAAATTAACAGGGGGGAATTGCCCCACATAAAAAATATATTCTTTTTATGCAAAGGTTTATGTAAATACCACACCATGGACATGCAATTTTCTAGTATGTTATAGCACTTGATGAAGGGGGAAAAAATTAAAAATCCAAACATACCTGGGTCTTTCTGGAGAAGGGTTTGGACTACGAGGGGGAGGGGTGCGGGGAACGGCAGGTTTGGGAGCTATGGAAGCAGCAGGGACCAGGCCATGAGCTATGTGTTTCTAAACAATTTAAAATAAAATTAGTTGACAATGTCTTGAAGGATCACAATGAAAAAAACTGAACACACACAAAATAATATAAAAAGGAAGAACAAGCACATGCAATTAATATCAACATAAAGACTTGAAATGGTTCCAAGTTTAACATTTTAACACGTGTGAACAGCTGCTAATGAAGGTTAGAAATGCAATCTACATGAGAATCATGAATATAGGTGTCCTACTCATTGCAATCTGCGAAATCAGAATTTTAACATACTCATTTTTTCCTGTATGTATACAAGAAAAATAGGTCTAGAAAATAATTTCTTTCAAAATACATATTCGAATGCTACTTCAGAGTAACCATATTAGTCCCTTTCTTCTAGAGTCTGTCTATCAGAAGCAATCCTCAGTCATAACAGTAGATGATGGGAAAAAACCCCTTATCACTAAATCTTGTAGTCAAAGATTTTTTAAAAAAAATCCTCATGAATTCCTGAGAGCGAACATAGTAATTTAAAAAAAACAACAGGTAACACTAAATACCAGCTCAGAAAAACTAAGATCAGAGTTCCCTACAAAAAGTAGAATCGTGATAATTGAGGTTTTAAGGGAGCTCCGGAGATTGTGCAGCCCAAGGTCGGGCTCAGACCTGGGATCCTGTCCAGCCATGTCTTCTGCAGCTCCAGCCTGGCCCAGAGCTGAACCACCTCACAGGATTATTTAATTACATTTAACTGGAATTGTCTGCGTTTGAATTTGTGCTCATTGCTCCTGTCCTGCCATCATAAAAGCCACCACCCTGGAACAGATGTTCCTTTCTATGGAGCAAAAAAGGCCAAGTTCTGCTATTTCTGCCATAGAGATTCTCTTACCCAGCGGGGGAATGAAGAGGCAGACTGAGAAACAGCTCCGCGCACAAGTAACTAAAGGCTGTATTTTTACACCGTTTTGTTTACTAAAGCCTGTTTCCTGGAGATACCCTACTGTGACTGCAGGAAACACAGCGGAGGTAGGAGCCATTCCCCGCTAAAAGTGTAACAGCGGCAGATTAAGACTTTATTCTCAGTGATTAAAAAGTTCCGTGAGTTCCAGCGCGCTGGAAGGGAACGCGGCCCTGCTGAGAGCGCCCAGCCCCGGCTGCCCCGAGCACCGGCTGCCCGCGGGGATGGCCCCGGGGCTGAGGGGCTGAGGGAAGGGAGAGCCCCGGTGCCGGACATCGCTGTCCCTGCGGGGGTTTGTCCTTCCCCTGATTGTCACCTCTGATCAAACCGCTCCGCGACCACCGGCACCGGCCGCAGCTGCCTCGCCCGGGGATGTCCCCTCAACCCCCCGCTGTCTCTCTGTGTCCCCTGTCCCCGCGCTGTCCCGCTCCCGACACTCACGAAGGAGCCCCTGCGGCCTCTCCGGAACAGCAGCGCCATCAGGACGCGTCTCTGTCCGCGACCCGCCTGACAACAACGGCGCGCGGGATTGGCCGCGGCCCCGCGCTCCTCCAATCAGCGCGCGCCTTACTGAGCCCCCGCCCGGCCATAGCAACCCGCCATTGCCGCCCTCAGCCAGTGCCGCCCTCAGCCAGTGCCGCCCTCAGCCATTGCCGCCCTCAGCCAGTGCCGCCCTCAGCCAGTGCCGCCCTCTGCCATTGCCCCGCGTCCGTACGTGTGTCCCTCCCGCGCTGCTCACCCTGGGCTCGGCGGGTTGTGTCTGCCACGGGAACGCTTTGCATCTGCTGCTGCTCCTCAAATCCTGCCTTGGCGCCCAGGACTCCCGGTTGCCCCTAAAGTCAGAACAGCGCGTAAAGCCGCAAACCTGAAAATTATCTCTTCCGGCAACTGCCTTCTAATAATCTGTCTGGAGGTGCCGGCTGAGGGCTGGAGGTGGCTTTGCAGTTCAAGCAGACTTGTCCCAGCAGCGGTGGATGCAGGTACGGGAGGAGCAGGACGGGGTTTTTCGCCGTCCGTGTGGTTTAATTCAGGTCGAGGGGTGAAGCAGGACGTGGAATTTGCCCAGCCTGGGTTCAGGTGAACAGAGCTGCTGACTGATTGTGAGCTGCTGAGCATAACTAAGGAATCCTGGGGAGGGAGAGAGTGTCTCCTAAGCGCATCCTACGTTTATGATTAAAATTTGTAAGTTTGAAACATGTTTGTAAAATGTGTTACTATCCTTTCCACACTTCTTTCCAGGGTCTAACTGCTACTGAAGTAAAGATTGCAGGGAGGTGTGATGACAACAAAAGCAGGATCTATAGTTGTCCCTTATGGGCATGTCATTGGAAATGAGAAGTGGAGAGGGTCAGAGGTGGCCCAAAAGCTGCAAGGTGAGCACAGACCAGATGGAAAAGGAAAAACAATTCAGGCCAAGCATTCCCCTCTATCACCCAGTCGTGTTAAGAATGGCTGAAATAGCTTTAGTTATTATTTATTAATATGATCTATTAATAGACTGTGTTACCAGGCTGGAAAATCCTGTTTTTCTGTCATGGATCTGTGTGATCAGGTCTGGCATGTCACTGTGGTTACAGAGCACTGCAGAGCAGCAGCAGAATCTGCTGTTGTGAGGCTTTACAGATCTGCATCTCCTTGAGTTTCCATGGATACTGAAACTGCTATCAACTGTTGGCACAGCAAACTAAATTAGGATGGCCCTTCCATAAAAGCATATGATATTTTTGTTTATGTCCAGAGTTTACTGAGCAGCTGTAGCACTTTCAAATCTGTAGTTTGGAAGTGCTACTAAAGACACCACACAGTGCTTAAAGAGAAGAAAAGCATTAAAAAAAATTAAAGCTCATTGTGAAGTCACCAAAACTGTTGACACAGGAAGGTTGTGCTGTGCAGTAGTTGTCAGTATATTTTTAACTACTGTATTTTTTCTTTTAACAATCTCACCTCAAGGGAAAGTTAGACTCATCTTTGAAGATGGCCTGGGACTGGTGGACTTTCATCTCTCAAACAGAACTTGCATTTTGTATATTTCTGAAGCAGATTTGGTTGCAGGGGAAGAATACAAACGAAGATTGGTTAGATTTAGAAATGTAAGTGCTAAATAAAAAGTTTTCAATTGATATCTGTTTATTCCAGTCTAAAAACCTTATTTTTAAATTTTAGTGGAGCTAAACTTTGAGATAATTCCTCCCTGAAAACTGAAAAATCCTACAGCTGTGTGTAGGATTCCTCTGATTTGCCATCAGATAGCTCATACTTGAAAGAATATCACTGTGTTACGTGGCATCAGCTTGTGATTCATGAGGTCTTTTCTTCCTTTTTTCCTTTCAATCCAGGCCAGCAATCTCACGGGACTTGTGATTGTAGAGAAAACCCAAATAAGTGCTCAGTATTTCTTAGCAGTACAGAAATTTGTTGTACTTGAACTTGGAATGGTGGTGCTTCCTGTGGCAAATCAAGGAGAAGCTTCTCAGCTTATTGTCCAGCTGGTAAGTTCCTCTGGAGTGGGCAGATACTTCTTAAAATATGGAATATATGGGAAAGCAGGTGTAGCTCTCCTCCATCTTCCCTCATTTCAGAGAATACCTGGGAACTTGAAGGAACACAACATTGTTTGTGAGGAGTAAATATCCTGCAACTGTGATAGGGTGCTATAGTTCAGTGGAACAAAGGGGCAAGGGAAAAAAGTTGAAGAATATGATCCTGGATTTTTTTGATGTGATCTTACACTGAGGTGCCACTAAATAGCATGAAGTAAACCTCAAGTTCTCTCTCAAAATCAACTTGAAATTTTGCTTTCTCTAAGGCTGGGGAAACTGTTCATGTGTTGTTTCTCTTTATCCTCTCTCTAACTGTAATAAGTTACCACAAATAATTGTCATTTGTGGTTGCTATTAAGAAACTCTTTCCTAGTGAGACTTTGTGCAACTGCATCAAACCCCTAATACAGGTGCAAAGGTAAGGAGGGAGCTCATTTTTAAAACCTCCTCATGATTGCATTAAACTGTTTTGACATGAAATGACTGATTTTCTAACCTGAAAGCAGAGCTGCTGCAGTGTCACTGATGGCTGTGCTTGGTGCCAGGTGTGCGAGCAGAGCAGGGATCACAGCACCAACCCCTTCCTGGGCAAGCAGAGAGCTCAGCTGGCAGAGGCAGCTGTGTTCCAGACAGTGCAACACATCCCAGGAGTTGGGAAAACAAAAGCTCTGCTCTTACTGCAGCGCTTTGGAAGCATCCACGGGCTTTGTAACGCATCTGTCAGGGAGCTGGAGCAAGTCGTTGGACAAACAGCAGCACAGCAAATTTACACTTTTTTATCTTCCTGATATGTGTCACTATTTTGCAAAACAAAGACTTGTGCGGGTTTGTGAATTATAAAGTGTTGGTTGTAATAATCACGTATTTTGTTAACTTTTATAATCATGGCTGGGAACAACTGGAGGGTGTTGACTGATTGTCGAGACCCTGCTTCTTTCCAGCTGTTGAGCTGTGAAAGCTGCCTGGGAAAGAGCTCTCAAGTGTTGTGCATCTATCTGGAACAAAACAGGAACAGTCTTTTTCAGCACCCACAGAAAACCTTGAAAAGCTTATAGTGATACCTTTGATTTATAACTTTCTGGAGTTCCTTTGGGAAGTCCTAGTGGAATAAGTCTTTGACTTTACATTCACTTATTTCTCTGGTTCCTTTTTCAGTTCACAGGGCCAGATCAAATTTATTCCCTGGTGTCTGATACCCAGAATCTTGGTTAATTCATGTTGTCCTTTTGAATATAGGTTGGGATATACTTTGACATAGTAGCTATAACTTTAACATGTTAATTACACTGTTACGTATAATATAAAGAAAAGCATTGAAAGAAATCCGTAATTCCTACCATTCTTCCAGTATTAATCTTCTGAAAATTTGTAAAGAGAATTGGTTTTCCTGACATCTTGCATTTGATTTTAAATTATATTCTTATCCAATTTTCCAAGGGTAAGACTGCCTTGTTCCTTGGGATGAAAATATATCTGTAACTTAGAAATATTTCATTTAGTGAGTAATAAACATCAGAATTTTCAGAAGTACAGAACAAGATCCTACTTTCTCTTTTTGGCAGCTAGGGAATACTTAAGCTTCTTTCCGACATCAGTTTGCTCAGGCAACTGAGTTCCTTCTGTCTGGAATACTGCCTGGCAGGGGTTGTGTATCAATGTCTGACTGCTGGTGCTTCTGTGGGTGAAAGCAGCACTACCACAAATACAGGGCAAGAGTTAATACGTACAAGATTTTTTATGTAACCTTTGTGGAGAAACTCTTTGTAAGGGAAGCCAGTTTTAAACTCTTAAATTTCTGTATTGTACAATATAAACTTAGAAGTTTCTTAGCTCTTTGTAACAAGATGGATTCCAGAAACACACGATAACAGGAGGTAGCAAAACTCTCTAAACTGTGCTGTACCATCCAAGCTGGAGCAGAATCAAAAAGCTAGTACATACTAATTAAATGGCAGCATCTGATTTTTATTCTTAAATAAGTGTCATCAAGATATTTACACCTATTACAAAGGAAACTAAAAATACATGACAACACCAAGATGCAAACTTTCCCCTTAAGTTTTGAGTATCAAACAGCAAATATCTACTCTGTAGATGGCAATGTTAACCAACACTACTGTGTTAGCAATTTCAAATTCATTCCAGAAAATAGAAGAATCTCAAAGAAAAGCTCGCTAGTTTGGGGTTTTTTTCCTCCCTTCTTACTCTATACAGAATTTGCTCATGAATTTTTCTAAGGGGAGGATTTTTTTTGCCTGACATGATAGTAAGTAAATAAATATTCTGCCTCTTAGCACATGCATTTTTTTTCTCGTATGTTAAAACACCATCACAAGCAGGAATCTTGATTAATATACCATAATGTGTCCATTTGAGATTCACAGCTATCCGTTTCATCGAGACTAATGAGATACAAGCCTTAAGGTAAGTAGGTTAAATAACATAATTTGGAATTAGGTCCAGTTCTAACAATTGAATCAACAGGCATTTAAAAGGTAACTTAGATCAGAAAAAAGAGCAAAGAGCCTTTTGGAGTCCAAAAGATACTTAAAGTTTTAAGCCTTCTGATTCACTTCCAGAATTAAATGACCTACCTACTCAGTGGAACACACCTGGTACTCTCAGGAAGCAATTTCTGCAGAAACCCCAAAATTTTGACACCCCTTGGTACCAGGCTAGTTTTTCTAAATACCATTATTCTGTCTCACATGTGGTTTAAGATAATTCTTTAAGGTAGTGTTAAGTGATTTACTATTGACTCTACATTTGAGAGAAAATCATCCTTTGATGTGTCCCCTATAAAACAATATCCAGCATAAATTTTGTAATAAATAACTTCCATCCAGCATAGTCATAGAAAACTAGTCATAACTGTAGTTTGAAATTCCAAAGGAATCCAGTCCTCATGTAAGCAATTCTATCATCTACACCTTGTTATTGCATACATCCCAAATCACTTCATTCTAACCTTCAAATACATCAGTTTTCCAGTTTTTGGCAGCCTCTGACCTTCAGAAGTGGCTCAGTGCACAGCAAATGAAGTCAACGGCATTTGTCAGTTTATATATAAGATAAAATTGATCAGTATTTTTATATACATTTTAAACAAAAATGTCATGTTAACAGATCATCCTGAAAGGTTCAGTACAATGAACTTTCTGTATTCAGAAGTGTGAAGGGAGAAAGCTTCTTCTTAATCTGAGAACTTCCAGCCACAGCAGAAGGCAGGCAGAGGGTGCTTGCAGCTTTCTGTCTATTTTTAGTTCCCCAGCTTAGAAAAGGCAGTTTCAGTGGGGCTTTTTTGGTCTGATCCATTTTATCCTCGTCCATGGCTAAACAGATCAAGGAGTATGTCTTCTGCATTCCCACAGAGTAAGTGGCACTCTTGCTGTGCTGTAGGAAAAAGAGAAGCATTGGAAGAGTCAGTCACCAAAGTGAGGGGTGCAATTCCTTATTTTCAATAAAGAAAATCAACTTCTTAAACAAAAGGAGAAAAACTAACAGCAGTCAGGGCACCTTGAGAGCTCCTAAGGCAACACTACTTCAGTGTCTAAGCTTGATGAGAATGCTACAAGCATTAAATAGTGGATTTAGCTGAACTACAGGTTTTGTCACACAACTATGTTATTTAGAGCTTATTTTTTAATCCTGGTATCACCTTCCCTTAGTCTAAGTCTTCTACAACAGCTTAGTAACTGATTAGACAGTTAAAGTCCAGCAAAATAAAAAAGACATACATTAATCCATGATCTAATACCAAAGTCAGAGTTATGCTAACAGTGCATAGAAAATAAGCATGGTCTTAGATGTTCCATTTCATTCCATTATTGTTTCCTTGTGACTTTGCTGAACAGGGGAACACTTTCATCCTCTGGGACAAGTTAGGGGAAATAAACTATGCCTTGGAATTTATCATGCAATTCATCTAAGGAGCTCCACTACAACAACCCCACCAGCCAACCATTCTATGCACCCACACTACTTCTTGAACAGATTGTTTAAAACTCAGCATATGCCTGAAGGCTTTATCTCTTCACTGGTGGAGGAGCTGTCTGAGCACATGAAAGTAAAGGTTAATCAGGAACTGAAGGCGGGCAAATAAAAACCCTCACATATCCAATCTGCCATCATTCCATACCAGAGATGCTGCTGTATCCTGGCAACTGATAACCTCCATCTCCACAGGCTGCTCTCCCACGCTTTGCAATTTTTCCAGCACCTCATTCACTCCGAGCCACTTGCAATCAGTGCCACAAACTGAAACAATGTAGTCGCCTTCTTTTAGGCCCATTGACTGTCAAAAAAATTTGCATGTATTATTATTTTGAAAAATGTGATAATCCTATACACAAATGTTGGTTCTTGTATGTTGTTTTTGCTCTGTAATAAGTGAACTGTGGTTTGTGCTACTTTATCATCCCCCATGAGGTATTTTCTGCAGTGTTCAGTCCTTTTCCTTCCTTATTTTTATTTCTACTTCTTCCTTTTCTATAGCTAAACTGCATGCTGCTTTATTCCTTTGCATTTTTCCCTGAAAGAACAACAGATTACAACCCAATAAAATGTTCTTTCCCCTCTTTCCTTGGGCACACACGACCTTGCCTTCCTTTCCTGATCCTCATCCTTATTCTTGCTAATTTTTAATGCATTTATCCTTCCTAACTTCCTGAATTAGACAGGCACTAACATTTGGATTTATTATTTGACTTGTAAGAGTATCATGTGATGTCAGGGATGCAGATACTCAAACTTAATCTACCATGTACATAGCACTGAAAATGTGTTGTGATTATATGAATTGACCATACGAATGTACAGAACTCAAATACTCCAGACACCAGTTTGAACAAGCTAAAGTTACATTCAAAGTACAGTTGGGCTGCAGAGAAATAGTGGTGAGTGTCCCCATCTCTCACACAGGAGACCAGGGGTTCAATTCCCGCTGGGGAGGCAGTGGTGCTGTTTAATAGTAGGACTCAGTGATCCTTGTGGGTCCCTTCCAACTCAGGATATTCTGTCAAAGTACTTACTGCTGCAGGACAGAGTGGATCAAGACAATAAATCTGTACTGGTGAACCTCCTTTCAGGTGGAATCCCAGCTCTCCTGCTTCCTGGTGGATGGGAATGGTGCGTGGAGCCGTCCACCGTTGCTTGGCTGAGAACACAGTCAGGGGGCCCTGCAGCAGTGGAGACATCATGGGTTACTCTCACTTGTTAAGTTGGAATGCTTTAAGTTTATCTTGCTTAGATTTTACTCAGGTTTAACTTCAGCTACTTCCCCCGAAGTGCCAAGTCCTACTTCATGACTGTTCAGGTGACACTTCAAACCACCTATCAGGTTGTTCCAGGGTTTTTGTTAAGGTTTGCAGGATCTTTTGGCTGCAGCAGGCTCTAAGGTCTGTATTACTACATCTTGGAGGAGTATAGAAATGACATTTTAATTCTTTGTTAGTCTCAAGTTGACTTGTAAAGGTAGGAGTGATCTCCAATAACTTCAGAATAACCCCGGTTACAACAGGATCACTTTTTCAGGCTGAAAAACTTCTGTGTCCCTTTCCTCACATTAGAGTGAATTTATATCTGCTATCGAAGTGTCAGAGGATGGTCAGCATTAGCATGTTACATACCAGCTTGTGAAAGAAGTCTTTAACTTTCACCTTGGAGAACTGAGGAGCAATTGCTTCTATTTTATGCTCCGTTTTAGCTAAAACAAAAAGAAAACAAAATTAATTTTCTCTCAAGTATTAGTTAAAAGTAATAGACATTTCTCCTAAATTCTTACCAAGCTGTAGAAAAACTCATTGTCATGGAAATTTGTAAGACAAATATCTGAATCACCTTAAAAGTATCTTCAGGGCTCATAGTATCAATACAGAAAACTTCAAGAAATCTATCCAAGCATACTATGCTATTCCCCTATTTATTTGCTTTGAGAAATATTTAAAGCCAGCACTCATACTTTCCTACTGCTTCTAAAGAGGAAAAACTTGTACAAGCTGGGCTAAGGTAGAAAAAGCCAATAGCAGCCAAATTGACTTAACAAACTAGTAAAAGATAGTTATTAGTTTTTCTCCATAGGATTTTAACTTTCAAAGTTCCCGATTTTTTCTAGTTCTTAACATAGTCACCAGAACAAAAGCTGAATTCTCACTAACCACTACTGTTCTCTACCTCAGAAAATGGTGTTATTGGAGACAAACACTGTGAAACAGCTGTGATTGAGGAAACACATACGGAACCTGAACTCTACAAATGTACAGTATATACTTACACATTATTTATGTTATGTATGGATGCATATTATGCATGTATCTATGTATATATAAAAGAAAGGCATATCCCCATGAAAACATATTTATGTATGGTTAGAGATCAGAGAATCACAGAATTAACCAGGTTGCAAAAGACCTTTAAGATCATCAAGTCCTACGACCACCTACACCACCTCACAACTAACCCCTGGCACTCAGTGCCACATCCAGTCTCTTTTTAGACACTTCCAGGAACAGTGACAGCAGCCCATTCCAATGGCCAATCACTCTTCCTCACACCCAGCCTAAAGTTCCCCTGGTGCAGCTTAAGACTCTTGTCCTGTCACAGTCTGGGAGAAGAGACTGACCCCACCTGGCTCCCCCCTCCTGTCAGGGAGTTGTGCAGAGCGATAAGGTCCCCCCTGAGCCTCCTCTGCTCCAGGCTGAACACCCCCAGCTCCCTCAGCTGTTCCTCACAGGAATTGTGCTCATCCTTGAATTCTTTAATTCTCTTTAATTATCCTTTAATTCTGGCACTTACGAAGGATATCTGGAGCCTGGATCATACTCAGAAAGTCATCTTCTGTCTCTTGCTGAGCGTATTTGAGAAGTGAGCGCTTGTGTGCCGCCGTCAGAACCTCCTGAAGGACATCAATGTTGCGGAGCTTTTTGCACAGCCCACACACCCGCAGAGCTTCCTCGTGGGAAACGATGGCTTTGCGTAGATGTGCCTTCCCTGGAAACACAGAAACCCCTGGGTGTCATCCACAGACTACAAATACAAGGTCATTTTCTGTTTGTAGCTGTGTGGAACTGGCAGTTACCTAATTGTTTTCTCTGAACTTTGTCCTTTAAAACAGCAAGAGCCATCAGTCCTTCGGGCATGTGGTCATAGAGCTGGGACAGGGCTTTCTCCTGCTGGTCCTCGTCATCTCCGGGCTGCACTGGGATAATGGACACAGAACAGGAACCATTACACATCCCCTGGGATCCTGCTCCTTCAGGTGTATTGTGTAGCTACTACTACCTTCTCTCCAAATGCAATGAAATACTTTTATACATAATGATAGCAATTTCAAGATTCTAGAAACTTTTATCAGTTTCACCATGTGCAATATGCAAATATTACTTACGTGCCAGAACATACGGACAAAACCTGAACTATTAAACAGCATATAATGGATATAACTTTTCTTTTCTTTCTGCAGAATTTGGTTTATTGAACATTCACATTCCTCTGTAAAAGGGCATGGCCTCATATCTGAGTGGGAAAATTTAACATATGTACACAATTTGACATATATTGAAGCACTTAAGTTCTGGCTCGTGATCTTATTCACAGACCAAATTATAACTGTTGGTGTGTTTATTATTATTATTTATATGAACATATAGAAAAAGTATGATACTTACATTCATGGTCACACAGAATGGTGGCAAGGAAATAATGTGCCAGAGCTTTGTAATGATCTGACTTGATTTGTGCCAGCTTAGACCAGGAATAGGGAACATTCTCTTTTACTGGTTCCTGATTCATTGCAGTGTTAACCAGCATGTAAACCTCTCCCACCTGAAATAAAGCACAGAATTGAAGTATGAGACTTTAACATCAGCTACACATTAGGTGCTCAAGTAAGGGATATCATATTCAGCCTTAAGGTAATTTTATGTGGAATCACATCAAAGAGGGGGAAAATTACAGTTAGAAAGGACTGGAAAGAAGTTTTGAAAAAAAATGAAATTCCATCTCTGATTTTTCCCTTACAGGAAAGGTAAATTGATTCTATACACAAAGGGATGGACTAAGTCAGTAAATATATATGGGTTCAGAGCTAAATGGAAATACCATATACAGTGTAATAAACAGGGTTTAATTTATAAATACATATATGTCTGAGTTAATTCAGCTGAGAAAAAGGGTGAAGCATATTACTTACAAAGTAGGTTTATGTTTCACTCAAAATTGTGCCTAGCCTTAAATTTGAGTAATCTAATTAAAACTGGGATACTATCCTTTCTACAGAGGAAATAAAATAGTTTTTCAAGCAGATTTAAGGTCCCATATTTTACCTTGGCAACTTCCTGTGTCATTTTTACTAGTGTGAAAAACTCATTGCGGATTCCAGAGAGCCCAATCTGCTCAAAAACACACTCCTGAGCTTGTGCCAGCATCATTTTCACCAGAACATTCAGCATAGCTGGGCTCATGTCATAGCTTGGCGTGTGAGTAAAGGTCTCCTTTAAGTAGCTCAGGACTCCTGAAATGACAAAATGGTTTTGTTAGCAAAGAGAGAAACAAGTGAACTTCATTCTATCATGCACCAGAATAAATAGGATTGAAAGCGTATTTTCTAATACATATTGTGCTACAGCAATCTGAAGGGGTTCTGGAAATTAAACTGACATGCAGGTTTTGCTCTGCATTGCCATCAATCATCCCCAGGCACAGTTCTCAAAATTACACTTCAGAGGAGCAGCAGAAACTGAATTTTGAGGGCGCTGCCTTGTGAGTTTCTTGTAACAGCTCTTGTGACTGACCATCAAACTGTGCTGAATGGATGGGAGTGGGAGGCCGGGGCTTATACAAGGAGCAAGAAAGAGAAAGAAATAGGCATGGTTATTAAGGAGGGGACAGTAGAACTCTGGATGGAAGGAAAAACACAAATACTTAAACTTAATTATGAACCTCCCTTTCACATGCTGGTAAATGTGTGTGAAAGCTCCATTCTATGCCTGTAAGTAAACTAGAATTTTTCTTTCTTTTTATTTAATAGGGAAAAAATAAGATTCATTCTCTAGACATTTGGTTCCAGCAAAATATTAGTAATTTCTATCATTTATCAAATGGAAAACAAACACTAACTGTAGTGGAAATATTAAGTAACGGTTTCACAGATGGTGAATCAGTATGCACGTCATCCAACTGGTTCAGTGTGTTCTACTGCCTTGGGAATTGCTGATAATCCTGAAAAAGTGTAACAGTAAGATCCTGCCTTTTATGCGTCCCATCTTGTGTAATCTTACTTCTTGCCACTACACTCAGTCCTGGCCATGTCGTGCTGTTCCTACTAAAATGTTCTGGGACTTTTAATTTTCCATGTTACACTTGTATGTTCATTTTTAATATGGCCTTACACAAGTTTGAATTATGACCTCCTCTACCTTTTTGCACTAAAAAAATTAAGCCCACGCTTGCCTGGTGCTGATAGAGTGCCCTGCCGAAAGGATCTGAAAGAACAGGGGGGAAAACACACGAGGCTTTTTTGTTTGCAACGTATTTCTGCTTATGCAAAGAGCTTTGTTGAGTATCAACTCTCTGCAACATCTTCCACTGAGCCCTGGGAAACGGTTAATAGCTGCTCTGTGTCATGTCTCTGCCAACATAATGAGGTGTTACAGGGCCATGCACAGGTACAATGGACTCCTGAGCACGTTGCTCTGGGGCCCTGCAAAGGGAGCAAATAATGCCTTTCCAGTTTTTAATTCTCTTCTGCAAACATGTTCCAGTGAAAGGCAGTGATTTTTCATTTGCAAAATGGAAGGAGCAGCAGTAAAATGGAGAAATTTCCCAACTATTGAAATTTCTTTTAGATGAAATACAAAGGTTGAAAAAGAACATATTTAAATTCACATAAAGAAACACTGGGTTTTTTGATAGCTGTGCATTCAAAAGAGGGGGTTCATGACAATTCAACTCTGTGGTCAACAGTCTGTAGCTGATAAAGCTGCTCATAAAGTGGAAACCAGTAACCATAGATTGCTAGTGCAGAAATAAATCTTACAGTACATACTCATTACACAGGACACGTCCTTAAGCTTTATGTGTAGCACAGATGACGTTTACAAAACAAATTTAAAAATCTATTTTAAATCCCCTAACAAAACTAAAGCTTTTATAACATGTTAGTCAAGGGATGTTACTCTTAGCATTACAATCCCTATTTTTCCCTGCTTGGGATAGAGATTGGATATTTCAAACCTGATTGCCTTTGGAATCAATGGAAAATACATAGTCAACTTCCCACAAATTGCAGCTTTCACCAGGAAATACAGCAAGATTAATTTTTTTAACACCCCTCATATGGAAAACCAGGTTTTAAGGATTTTTACCAAAGCTGTCAATTGTCTCTATTACACATTTGACACCAATGTGCTCTCACTGAGGTGAAGGCAGCTACACTGGTGCAACAAGGACTGACCAATGAAGCAATTAATGCCAGTGCTGGAACTCAGACCTTTGAACTACAGTTCACTAAACATTAACCACAGTACTCACTGTCTTTATTTACTTGCTCAGACTACAGTTCCAGGGTTTGGTTTAAAGCCAGGCTTCTTGAATTTCTCTGTTCCTCCTTTTTTGCCTAATGAAGTCAGTAGGAAACGCAACAATCTGTCGGACATCAGAATGAGATTTAAATAAAGGTCTTCCCAGTATTTTAAAATGCGTACCTGCAGCTTTCTGAAAAGCATCGACGGCATTTTCAAGTCCAGCCTGGGTCTGACGATTGCATCTTGTTCCAATCTGGGTGTAGAGGGCTCCGATGTTGAATAAAATACTGGCTTTTTCAAGCAATAGATTCTGCTGACACACTGGGACACCCGTGAAGGAATCATACCTCGGGAAGGAAATATTGGAAGTGTTAAGATTAGCAGAGTCTGTGGAAACTACAGATATTTTCATTCTGTATTTCTGAGCAAGCAGTGGAATTCTTAGTAACTGTTCTGCTACTATGAAAATGAATAGAAACCCCATTTTGTACCGTGAGGACAATCCATACGCTGCAAGCAAGAGAACAGCTGTATTTGAGACTTGGACCTCCATAAGGTTATTTTATTTAACTCAGAAGTGCCTTATGTGAAAAGGTTCAGACTTTGAGAAACACCTGTAGCTGATTATTTTCTCCCTTTTCCCCTTGTACTAACCTGTAGCCCAAATCCTAATCTAGCCAATGGTTTTACTCTATGCATGAAAAGGGAATATTTTGTTCAGGTTTACTCTTAATTCTAAAAAAACCCAGCTAACACATGCTGCAGAGATCAGGAGAGACACACACTGACATGCCTCAAATTAAAAGAAAGAGTTCATGAGTGACAGTGTTCTGGGTGGGGAGGAAAAAGGACTAAAGAGAAACATGGACTACACACTTACCATGTAAATAAAATTCCCATGTGCCTGGTGGGTGGGAAAAATCTGTTTTCTACATAACCCAGTTGCAGGAAGTAGCTTATCAACATCTCAATGCCAGCTTCGTCCCGGCTGGGAGTGCGGCAGGCCTTGAAACACAATACAGTCAAATTCAGTGCACTCTGTGGAGTTACTGAAACACCAAGGATAAAGCTCTGCTTTCTTTGGACTTCCCATATCCTAGAAATGTGTGGAATCTGAGAATAGGAAGCTTAAGGCCATATGGATGCATTTCAAGTAAGAGTTTTTCAGCTGCACAGAAGCAGCACAGAAGTTTTAAGAAAGCAAAGAGGATCTGTGTGGCAAGTCTGAGTGTTAATTAAATAAAGATTGTAGGTATTTTATGAAAGCTTCAGAGAACACTTGTGTTTCTAGCATAATACAGGAAACAAACAATAGATAGAAATACCCACAATTCTACTACAATACTTTGCCAGATTAATTCACTTCAATGTTCTTCCTGCTGAATTTTAAATACTTCAAAGTAAAAAAAAGTAGGTAAGACAAATCTTGGATTTACAAGATTTCAAAAGTTGTGTCACTTTGTATCATTTTATCTTTTTCTTTCCTCAGATTGTAAAGCTCTTGGACAATGGAGATCCATGTTGTATGTCTCAGAAATTAAGTCAATAAGAATATGCTAAGCTCTAAGGAACAGTGGTATATTCTGATTCCAGACAAATGTTATTATTTGCAACTTTAGATTAAAGGAGCTCACAGTCATATGCCATATTGAACTTACTTGTCTCAGATCCATGAGATCTGCTATTTCATCTTCATATTCAGTACTGTCTTCACTGTAATGTTCCTGAATAAAGTCCTAAAAAAAAGTAAAAAATTGGAATATCTAAAATTAACTAAAATTAAACCTTTTTTCCCCCTGCAGTTGCAACCAGAACAAAACTGATTCAGTTGTGATTTGAACAGTATCTACTCCTTTCCAGTTAACAGTACAGAAACATACAGCAGTGAGACTATTAAAGACAACAGAACTAATAATTTGATTTGGGATCTGAGACTAGAAATTTCACGCTGCTGTAATGGAACCAACACTCCAGTGGCTTTAAAAACAACAACACTTAGTGGTTTGAAAGGGGCAAACAAAAACTGTTCCCTAAAATGACAAGGGAATCAAGTGACCATGAAAACTTCTCAACAGAAAGAGACTGCCAAGTTCTTGCCAGCTGTTTTAGGGCAATTCCACTTAAAATAACAAAGCTACAATAGCATGAGGTGGTACCATAATCTCACCAGGGAGTTTAACCCACACAAGTCAAAACAGAGACAAATGCTACAGTGATGTAAGATGGTTTCCTGTGAGATAAAATCTACAATACACAGTAGTTCAGAAAACACAGAAGATGGCTTTAATAGCCAGAAAAAAAATATATTAGCCAACAAATACGCAGTGTTAATGCTGCAATGTTTCCCAACTTGGTTAGTGCAAGTTGATGTATCACTGCATTGTGCTGAGTAAAGCCTTCATTGATACTTCCTTTTCCATTTAGATCAATAATCAGTGCTCTTATTAAAACAAAAAAAGGTAGAAGGAATTTTTATTCCATTTGGTTTAACTCTACTGTCTTCAAAGTAGAATTTCTTGCAACATTTTCTGACTCTTTGTCCTAGTTAGAAAGGAGCAATTACCCAAATAATTGGTAATTAATTTTTAACATGTTGTGATCTTGAGTTTAAGGCAAAAACAATTTATACATTAATTACTTGTGCTTCTTTAAACAAATCTGAATTAGAAGTTATTTCTGTTAGCTATTCACTCTGAAACGTGTATGGGAAACTTACCTTGAGGGGGAGTGTAAAGTCTACTTCCTTGGTTTCCTTCAGGCCAAGAGGTACCAAGGGAATACTGAAAGTCTCCCTATGGAAAGAAAGCAAAAATATTGAGAAGTAGTATTTGTTTTCTGTTTGTCTGTTGTAATTACTTTTGTTTTATTTGATGGCAGGAAGTTTGTACTTATGCATGTTCAGAGAAAAGTACAAAGTTTATGACAGTTCCTTCCTCCCCAGGATCTGCTTAATGGCCCGTGACTTCTCAAGAACAGAGTGAAGAAAGCTACTTGCCTGTGTTTGGGGTTTTTTTAAAGTTTAAACCAATTTTTCCTTCAAGGGAAGATGAGGATACTTCAATTTAGCTCCACAGCCATCAGGAGATCCGCCACATAAGAGCTAATGCAATTATCAGTAATTATAACCAGTATTTTACATGGTGCCGATGGTTTTGTATGGAGCAGTGATGTGTGTGTCTAACACAGGGAAAAACAAGGCCAAAGCATCCCAACTTTTACAGTGAAAAATCTTGGAACAAGAACTATGTACTTTGCTTTTAGACAATGTTAAGTGTTAACCTCTAGAATATGAAAGGGAAGAAAGAACTCTGGCTTAAAGGATCAGAATGGGTTCCAGATACATCGTTTTTCGAGTAGGTTTAACAGATCAGTATCAAGCAATTACAAGGCTTATCTCGTATTTTTGTTTTTCCTGAAAACAACTGTTTGACTGTCTAATGATTGTTTAGAGTGTTCCACTACCAGCTACAAAATTCCACATTCTTTCATGGGCTTATCAGTAAGCAGGACTTTCGTACTGGTGTAAACTCCATTTTGGGAAGGTGGGACTGGGAATGCAGCTTCCTCAGCAGAGTCCTGCATGATCCAGAAAGTGGCTCTGCTGGCTTGAAAACGTCTTCCAGGATACAGAGCCAAAACACCTCTGCAGGTTGTGCAAATGATCTGATTTCTGATGGGACTTTTACAAGAAACCTCAGCACTTTTACTGTAGTTTATATCAAAATGTTTCCCCTAAAAGGACACGAGAAACATGAAAAAGAAATATTAATTTACTGATTTAGTGAATTCTAGTATCACCCACAGTCCTGGCAGAGAAGAGCATTTGTCACTGAAAGGAAATGAATTTTTGTTTTTTTCGTAGATAGCTAAGGTGTCACACCCATGGGGCCAACGTCATGGGAGCACTGAACTGTCAGGAAAGTGATTTCCAGAACTGAGGAGAAGTAGCATCATAGATGTGTGGAAGTACTGGAAGGCCTGCCCTGCAGACTGGTGTGACACAATACGTGGTAATCCAGTCACACAGGGTGTGACCTCCTGGTAATAACTTTATACACAATAGAGCCAGAGAGCAACTATTAATAGCTATTAATTTGCTACTAAAGGGTGGAGAGCAATTACAGAGAACTGAATTATTTTAGGCGATGAAACACAAAAAGCATTTTGGGTTTAGAATGAACAGCATCAGAGAGATAAAATACCTTCAAAACAGACTGGGGAAGTAGGATCAGAAGAGAATAACAAGCCACTGCTGTCCAGCCTCAAGGCTTCTGCCTGCCCTGGGGCCTGACACACTGCTCACCCTTCACTGAGAATCCAAATATTCCTAACATTCTTTAGCTAGAAGAAGTAGTATTTGTGGGGTCCTGCTCTCATTTTCATGGCCATAACTTCTGTACTGCTCTCTGTGCTTACACGCATCTATGAAGATGTCAAGTCATGAGCAAAAAAACCCCCAAATCTCAAAAAACCCCACCAAAAGCCATAAAAACATTTTTTTCATCAAACAGTTGTCAAAGTTTGCCATGGGTGTGGAGGGAAGGAACTAGAGCACAAGTTTATTTTTGAGAAAAATTACAGATATTTTGCATCAAGTCAGCATGCAAGTTACCCCACTGGAAATGTGCTTAGTCCCTCTACATTAAGAATTCCCTGTAATCCCCCTGGAAGTTAATGCCTAACTGAGGACAGTGCTAAGACAGACCAAAACCTACGGTATACAGACCATGAATATGCTTTTAATTTTGAAGCTTTATCTTTGAAGAATTAAAAATTAGTGTGCTCTTTAAAGTTGAAAACATATCTTAGGAAAAAAATCCAACTTCATCTACTAAATATTTCTCTGCTTTTGCTACCCAAGGGCACTTCAGTGACCTTCTATTCCCCAGCTAAGAGAAGACTGTGTTTCCAGCACAGTCCCAAGAGCTTTCAATTCTTGTGGTACATATTTTCCTCCTCAGAGGAGCTCCATATCTCAGGACTAGTGGCACATACCTTTCCCAAGCGAAAGACAAATATGCAGACTAACCCTTAGTCAACAAATCTACCATCAAGTATGTTCTCTTCCCATCAAGCTCCCTGTTCTTTCACATGATTATTTCCAACATTGACAATCACCTGGAAACAATTTTGTTTCCAAGGGTAAACAGAAGACCTGTTAATAACTGAGTAACTTGGCTTTATACTTACTCTGCATTTTGATAAACTTCTACTGAAATATTAAGTCCTTCCAATTCCTCCTTTAAGATCTGCAGGTCTGAGTTCAAGAAATTCAGTTCCAGCAGTACCTGATCTCGTACTTTGTTGTTGGTGGTTGCTCTGCAGAAAGAGGCACAAATTTTTTATTGCTGGGGGAAAGGTTTTCTGTAATCTTGGCTGACCCCTTGCCAACATTCTCAGCATTTTTTAGAGTTTTGTCTCCTTAAGAGATGATACAAGATCTCATGTTTCAGAATTTATTAGTATTTTCTGTCAAGAGAGTGCCTGGGATAGTTTCCAGGTAACTCCACACAGCCACAGAAGGTTTGCTATATGCTGAATTTTTTGTATGTGATTAAGAGTCAGGCTTATTTTCAGACACATTAATCAAAGCTAAAGCATCTTGAACAGAATCACTACCCCATTGTCAGATGATTTTCCCTAGAAGATAGAAGGGTGGAGGTGGGAGGAGTCAAGAAAACAACTTCCCTATAAAACAGCTACTACAGGAAGATTTACTAGTAGAAAGATATTTCTTTTTAAATACATCTTTCTCTCTAATTTGATTTTGTAGGATGTAAATATGATTTGCTTGATTTCTTTGCCATTTATGTATTTCAATAACAACATTTTAAACTGCTAGCACATAGAATGTTGGTCTTTAGGCCCCTCCAGCATTTGTGTAATTTCTTGCGTATTTATATCACAATTTCTAACCTGATTCTCCATACAGAGAGTTTTATTAGACTATTACCCTTTCCAAGAGGCCGAAACCACCTGTATCTATAACCACGGGTATGAGTTTAAGATAAAAGGTCTTGCCATGTATCCACTTTAAGACATCTTACCCTCATATTAGAGTCCAAATTTTAGACAAAAATAATTTGAATTTGCAGCATTTTGCATTTACCTTCAAGACGAAGTTCACCTCCATAAATATTTATGAACAATCATCTCATAAATCTAGGCTCTACTTGGAACAGTCCTCCAGTTTTATGGAACAACTTGGTGAAGAACTACTTATTCCAAGGCTAAAATTCAAAGTTTGTATGTCATATTACGTATAAATGAGTTCTCTGCATAGTTTCTATGCTGTACTTTTTCAAATACCCGGGATTCCTCAAATTAAGCAACATTAACATTTGTGGTTCTCACAAGCCAAACTGGACAGAAGCATAGGGTGAATAAAAAGGAGAGGATGACTTTTGGAAACTCTAAAACCCAAAGTACATATTTGCACAATATGGATCATTTGCTTCAAGCCGAGCATTTACTTTCAGCCAAAAGTAGAGAAACCTGCATTTCCTGCTTTTCATTAAGTCCTACTGCAGGACTTGCTTGTGGACAGCAATTGTGGTTTTTTCATTTTAAAACTTGATGAAATTCAAATAGAATCTGAAAACATAAAGCTTGTTTCTGTTTATGTTTTTCCCTAGGAGACTGTAAATACATCTAGTCATGTGAACTACTGTATCTAGTGGTCAGACTGATTTTTAAATTGCTTCTTCCAAAGAACTAGCAAGTTTCAATAGTCCAATAGGTGTAAATTCATTGTAGATTTCTAAAAACTTACAATTAAGTCTGATCCTCTTAAGTAGGCTTAGTTGCTACTCTTGTGAATAGCAACTTCATTATTTCAACAGTTAATCTTGGCATCAGAAGCTGAGCTTTAGGACATCTTTAGGTTGAATGTTACCAGCATTCACATTAAGTATTACTCTTTAGCCCTTAGAAAACACTCTTCTCCTGAACAGACAAGCAGAAACATCTACTGAACAAACTGTGTTGCATTTAAAAACCAGGTATTATAATTTTTCTAAGCATACAAAAGGTAGCAAGAGACTTAAGTCTCACTTCCAAAGTCAATTACCGTGAAACAAAGCAAAATTAAGTCAGCCACAGAGGCTAAACCTCCCTAAGCTTTCAACTGTCACCTCTTGGAAGAGTGGAGATAAAGGCAGGTGACAGGCAAAGGGCAACCTACTGATTACTGGCAAGTTTAAGAAAACTGAATTTATCTAACCATTTTCACATCTTTAAGTTTATTTACTAAATTTTGTTCTTGAAGACCCATTGTTGCTCCAGCTGCAGAGAAACAGACATTACAGGAGACTCCTGAAGGTGAGAGTGGAGAAAATTGTCAGTTGTATGTATCAGAGGGATAGACTGTTGGGAGGCTGAGCAGTTAATCACAGGATGTAACAGCCTTAAGACAGGGTCCTGTAGGGCTATTCCACGGGGACAGCCATAGAAGAAACCATGTCATAAAAAAAAAAAAAAATTGGTGAACAAAATAGATGAAGAGCAAAGTATCTTCCAGTTACCTCAAAGCATCCAAGAGTAACTGATGCAGCACGTTAGGCACACTGGGGAAAAGCAACAGCTAAGAGACTTTTACAAATTAAATTACAAAATGGTTGTTTAGAAGCGAATTAGGAAGCCATGACATGTACCTTAGAAGATTTTCAGCACCAGCTCTCATTCTTACTGCTCTTAAGATCTGTTGGTTTAGGGCAGCTCTTTGATTCTGCAGTTTGCTTCGTCCAGTCTCAGCAAGAGGATTGCATCCCTAGAATTAAGAAAACCAGGTTTTTGTTGTTGTTGGAAAAAAATTTCGGAGGAAGTAACAATGAATTTAAATGAATGGCATGGCCTCTGGCTCTGTATGAATGTATAAATTAACTACACTGACATCAATGATAAATGACTGGCAGGGTTTCTTGTCTCAAACTTGGCATTAAAAGCAAAAGAGACACCATGACCACAGTATTTGACATTAAAATCCAGACAGAAAGTATTTGTTTTAAAGCTTAAGTACACGTCAGCCAGTCTGTTCTCCCCTAAAAATAAATTCAAGATATTTTGCGAATATGTATACCAAATTTGACAGAATGTTGAGTTTCTACAGATTTCATAAAAACAGTAACTCCCATCAAAGCTTCTGCTTAACCCTTGGAAAACAGAGTTCCATACTGGGATATATTCAGCCTTGAAATGTCAAAAACAGGCTTGGTGACACCACTGCTCAGAGTTTTAAGAGCCTTTCAAAGGTCCCTCCCCTTTCCTTCTGGTGCTCCGACCTTCAGTACAACTTCTACCCTCCCTCCCTGGGTTCCTCTCTTTACATCTCAAACTTATACAAACAGAGCTTGACAGGGTAAAATTTTACCTTCAGACACTCAGCAAATTACAAAGTAACATGTGAGATCCAGAATTCCCAAGTGCTCTGGTCTACATGCAAACCTTGCACAAGAACTACCGAAACCAGTTTGGGCAGGGCTGAGGCTTTGTGTTCTAGTGAGCACTGATAAGCTAAAACTGTTACAGATGAATGGGAACACAGGTTTCGTGGGGGGTTTAAGGGAAACACAATTTTAACACCTTTTTACATAAACCAGAAGTTTCCCTTCCACACTGATACTCTATGTCCCTGCCACCCCTTTTTAAGAAAGTATCAAGTGCTTTTGAATATAAGTCCTGAGAGCCAGCAAGCACATCCCTGCAGCCTTAACTTCTCCTTCTGAAGCAAATATAAAACCTCTCTGTTTCAAAGACCTGCTCTTAAAGAATGTCCTTCTGAGTGGCCTCAATGAGTATCATTACAATGCTTATCGTCGTCCTACTGGATTTTAACACAAAAAAGGAGGCTCAGATCTCTCCAAGTCTTCTCTAAACTACTCCAGACACTAAATTTTACACTCAACTTAGTTTTGACTAGAAAACTTTGATTTTGATATAAGAGCATTAAAAAGTCTCTCACAGGCTCTCATTATGAGTGGTCAAGTAATGACATACCAGCACAACAAAAGCAAGTATTTAAACAGAATATGAAATTTTAATCATCTACTCCAGTTCTTGTTTGGGTTGTCAAGTGAAAGTAAATTGACTTGACAATAGAGAGATGAGCTCATCAAACCAGATGACACAGCACATAGCCCGATATTTTTAATTTTAAATCTCTTGTTTGAAAAGTCTGTAATAAGTAAGTAAAATGACAGGAAGCTTGTGCAAACATCTTCAAAAGCACCATTTGCCAGATAACTTGGAAAAACACATGACATTAATGTACTCTTACTGCAGAAATGTTTCTGCATAGAAACACCACTTCCAGCAGAAGCCCCAGCCTGGGTGTGCAGCGGATACTCTCTTTGTTGGGAAAGCACTTGCAGCAAGCACAATACATAGAAAATTAACTTCTTACTGGCAGGGACACACAGAGCAAACTCATTCATCCCAGATCAAAAGCAGTCCTTTAACTACCAAATCCTTTATGCACCTTTGCACTCATTTATACACAGAGACATAAGCAAGGCACACTTCAGTGAACTACACAGTCTTGTAGACACAAGATGCTTCCTACTCTTGGCCTGTTTCTTTTTCTGGGATGCAGCCATTTTTCCTACTTTGCTTTTTCTTCATTTCGTGTTGTCTGATCTTTTCTGCTACTGGTATTCAGACCCTTATCTCCTTCCATTCTGTCCATGCCATTTTTCATTTGAACCTCATGAATTATTTCCTCTTGCTCTTTGCATTCATTTTGAACAGTTGATTATCATCTCAGGCCTGTAATCTCCATATTCCTGCACAGGTATGTTTTTCCAACTTCTATTTTGACCATGTAGTCTAAGTATCCTTCTTAAACATATCCTTGACTTGCCCTTGTCTTCATTTTTTTCTGCAAAGCTGCAGCATCCTTCCATAACTCCATGTGTGCCAAACATATTTGCTGACATCATTCAAATGCTTTTTTACAGTTCTACTTCTGGGATTTTTTGGGGGAAGATCAACTGCCTGATTCCCAAGCCCATGAAGCTCATTGAAGGGGTCTGGTCATTTCACTGAACCTTTTCTCAAGCTCCAGCCCAGAAATGGAACAAGCTGCCATTGCAGTTGTGCAAAATGGCAACGATCCGAAACTCTGGGCAGGCCCAGGCATTAATCTCTGTATGAAGCTTTACTGCAAAACCAGCCCTGGGCCCTCAGAGGACAAGGCACTGCCAGCCTGAGGGATCCCTGTCACCTCAGTGTGCCTGGAAGAGCTGCAGTGCTGGTGAAAGCTTTGTGCATAGCAGAGTCTGTTTTCAGGATACCCTTACCTGTTGCAAGCATGTACCTCCCATTAACTCTGCAAGGCCCATCAGAAATTAGTATTTTTCTTTTGGAAAATGTTGCTTTTTACATCTCCCTCACAGGGGGATCTGTGAGCTGGTTTGTGTTCATTTGCAGACTTTAAAGAGTAATCAAGCTGTTACAAATAGGTAGAGGACAGTGACATAACCAATATCTGCTAAAAAACCCCAAACATGGGAAATACACAACCTGGGAAAGACATCCCACTGTGCAAAGCACAGATTCTGTATACTAAAAAGTTATTTTACAGACAGGTCCAAGCAAGTGTTTAATTTTGGTTTCCTCCATGTAGAAGATCCCTTTCCCATGCCACATTTCTATCCAGCTCACATTTAGATAATCCCACGAATGTGGAAGCCAAACTTCCCAGTGGTTTCCACACCAGCTGTTTAATTTCTTGTCAACAGGATACTAAATGTTTCACTTAATTACTGTTTATTTCTTTGCCCTGCCAAGCAAACCTGGGGAGTGAACTGGATTTTACCCTGGCTTAAACACTATCAGTAAAATTATTCATTAAATAGCAATCAAAAAATGGTTATTACTAAGGAAGTTGTAAAAATGAGCAAGAATCAAGTATGGCTTAAGGTTTCATTGCATGCATGTTTTTGTGGGGAAAAAAGGTAAGTTGAGTAACAGTACCTTGCCTCTGCACAACGCACCAGTGCTTACCTCTCATCTGAAGGCACTTTAAAATCTCACTAAGAGGTTTTGCCAGTACCTTTGTGGTTTTCCAGGTTGAGGACCTAGGCCTTGAGAAATTACCTCCCACAGAGGGAAGACAGCTATGAAAGTATGGGTCCTCAATAAAGAAGCAGTTGTATTTCATTAGGATGTCAGGATGCTCTTTCTTCAAGAAAATATGAAAAATCCAGCACTGATGGACAAAAATCCTGACTCTGACAAACGATGACTACTAGCAGTAAGTATTTGAAATTAACATAAATACGATTTACCAGGTAGTGGTTTGAACTCTCAGGATGAGTCACCCTGTCTGAAGGTGACACAGAGTTGAAACTGGTGGACTTCCCTACTTAAACATTCTAAGTAGTGCAGTTGCTCGTCAAGCCCATCAGTGTATGCAAATGGCCCTGTCCTCCAGATATTTAAACATGAATGTATACAACTTAAGCACATAACCTCTCTGCCTGTAATAGCAACTGTAGCAAACAGCATGACTCACACCAGGACTTCTAGGACTGATCTCAAATCCTGCTAAATTGTTATTTCCTTCCCTTCTTCCAGTACTATAATTAATGTCTTCTTTGCATATTCATACTAGGTCAATTTTGGAAATTCAGCTATATATGTACTGCAAGTCTTTCAGAAATACAATTTTTTCTGAGGATTTTGTCATTGTGTTGTTTTGTGTTTTTTTTTAAAGAAGAGGAACAATATCTGATCTTCCAGAGCCCACTCATGCCACGAAACAAGCATTTTATAGTTTTAAGTGCCTGGCCCCAAAGGTTAATGTAAGTTAACTAATGATTGTATTAGATTATTTAATATATTAAAAGTGTTTCCTATACAATACTCCATGTTATACCACAACTCACAAATCAAAATTAGAGATTTGAATTTCATCAGAGATACCTGTCTCTTGACTAACCAAGTTTCAGATGATTCTTAGTTTCACATGAAGGCCTACTTTCTGCTTTAGGTTTGGTGAATTTGTGTATGATGAGTGGATATGGGATGACAAGTGTTGTGAATCACTGCAATATTGTTTCTGTCCTGTCAGACAACTGGAAAGAGAACAAATAGGCAAATAAATATTCCCGTGTTAGTGCTAATGTTGATGGTTGCCTGGCTACTAATGACTTAAAACAAACCTCACGAGCTAAACCAGGGTAGAAGGACAGGTGTGGCAGGTTGGTAAACTGATACATTAACCACAGGTCGTGGGGGGAAGCCCTGCAGAAAAAAACCCAAAAGCTAATCAAGGGAAGGCCAGAGTTAATTAGGGAAGTCCCGATTCACAGGCTGGTTACCATACCTATCCTCATTTTTAGCCTGGTGCTGAAATGGAGCTGATAGTTTTCTGCTTTTAGCCTTTGCTCCTGACATGGGGGACTAATACATGGACCACCTTTGTTTCAGAATCATCAGCTTGGTCTGCAAGTATCCAGCCTCACGTATGGAGCCAAGGCTTTAAGAAAGGGAAAAGAAAATATGTATCTTCACGCAAAATGATGATCAGAATTTAAAGATTTATTCACCTAGCTGTTCTACTGCTCCGCCTCTCTGTAGCACAGTGGACTGCTATTCGAAACAAGCAAATTGAAGCTGGAATGCTTTGTGTTGAGCCAGCAGAAAAGGTAACCTTGGAAAATGAACTATGGCTTTTTCTTAACATTTTTTTGCAAGTTCCTGACTGATGAGGGAAATTTACAAGGTTATGGTCAGTGTGAAGTGTTACAAAGCACTAAAACAAGGTGGGAAAAACACAGGAGAAAGAACTTCCTTGATATCTCTTCTTTGCTCTGATCCTATCCAACCTAAGGAAAAAAACCCCAACAGGCAGACAAAGCCCTACTAATAGATAATCACTGGATCCCATGACTGGAGAAGCACTCCATTAGATATATCCTGAGGTTTCAGGAATATTTACTTTGTGAGAACTTCCTCCTCAAGTGGGGTGGTGTGCTGCAGTAAAAGGAGGAAAACAAACCCTAGAAGGGAAGAACAGCTTACAAAGCCAAGCTGTTTCTCTCACAAGAATTCAAAGGTAACTAAAAGAATTAGAAGTAGCCAGGAAGGAATCTGAGATGCCAAGCAATCCCCAGAACCATGGCAGGCTTAAAGAGTAACTTCCCTTAGGTGGGAGAAGCATCTCTGGCATGTAAGGACAGACCTGCTTTAATTACCATTGGCCTCTTGAAAAATCTTTCCTGTCTAAATGCCTTGCTCTACTTGTAAAACAATTTGTTCTTTGCTCTTATCATTATTTTTGTCATTATTTTCATAGGGAAGGAAGACTGGGGGCAGAATGTGGATGGATGTACGGGATATGAATGGTTGATTGCTGCCAGTAACAGTGAAAGAATGTGGAACTCCACACAGAAGGAGGTCAAGGTATGAGGCTGATGGTCCAAGGACACTCCCAGCACCCAGGAGCACAGGTACAGTTTGCCCTGGCAGTGTACACGGAACTAACTATCCACGTGGATGGCCAAGATAAATGGAACAGCAGCAGAACAAGTTTCCTGGTGTGTTATCTTCCCAAAAAGTAAAAAGTTCCAGGCAGAAACACCATCTTCTTTTTGATGAAAAGTAAGGTGCTTCTTCCACTTTGCCATATCCTCTTCAAGGGCACCAATAAGGTTAATTTTTGTTGTTGTCTCAAAGTACAACTATTTTCACACATGCAGTTGCAGCTAAAAAAACAAAGAGGGTTGTTGTGGAGGGGAGATATAAGAAGGGAATGGGGGCAACAGTGATAGAGTTACATATATCCTGTTCAGCTGCACAGGTATTTTCCTTAAAATCAGATGATAAAGAAGAAAAATCCCTCAAAAAAACCACACAAGCATCTGAGCCATCTCAAAGCATCTTAGAGGTTTAAGGAAAATTTAATTTTGCCTATATAAATGATAGGCCTTTGCCATGAGGAAAAATGAGATAATGGAAAGAGAAAGGAACAGCTCTGACATCACTGGAAGGGAATGGGAAGGCTAAATCCCAGGGAGCAAGTGGACTGCAGTAGCTGCCACCCATCACATCTCAGACTCACCTGGCACAGTCACTTTCTGGTGTGACAATAGAAGTCAAAGCAGAAAACAGGACTGTGGATATGTTTCCCTATTTTTGGCCCTTTGCATAGAGCCAGTCATAGTTTCGTAGGGCCCTCTCCCTACATTAAAAAAAAAAAAAGCACCAAACAAAAATTATGCACAATATTCTTATAAAGTATAGAAGGCAATCACATTGTATTAAAAGTGTTTGGAAGCCCTTTTGTGAGCAGGACTAAAGCAAAGCAAGTTTTTTCACCTTGCTCCACAGCTTATAGAATAAAAAAGTCAATTAAGCAAATGTGTTTTCACCCCAAAATACAAGAACTAACCTACAAATACAAAGACTAATCTTGGAAATCTGGACCAGCAAGAGTGATAAACCAACTCACAGATGCTTTCAGGAAGACAAACAGTAGTGTGATACAAAAAGGGAGGGGATTGACAAGGTAACTCAGAGGGGAGGGGGAAGAGTCCTGGACACTCATTAACAGCTCCATCACCAGTTTCAGTTCCATGAGATCACCCAAAATACCATTCCTAGGGACACGCAAGGCCTAAGGGCATTGTGTCCGAAGTACCTGTTTGAGTTCACAGCTTTTGTCTGTTAAAGATTCCAGGAGCAGGATTGTTTGGGGATGTTTTTGGTGTTTTGTGGATTTTTCTTTCCCACTTCCCCCCCACCCTTCCCCGCCGGACTACTGAGTCCGAATGAAAGGTCTGACCTTTGAGACCATTCCACTAAAGAATAACAAGAAATACATACTGGTCTCCTGCCTACTTTTAAAGACAGAAGGCTTTGAGCATCAAGCCTAATCCGGAGTTTATAATTTAGGTAGAAGAGTTGATTTACCTCACTTAAATTCACGACGTCAACTTTTTTACTAACATGCCTCAAAGCAGCGTGTGAGCTTCGCATAGCATAGAAAACATACTTATGAAAACTAAGTAATTACGACTTTACCACACTTCATGATTTCCTGCTATGGACTACTAAGTGATTTACTCACCAAATATTATAATAGGATTACTCAAATGAAGAAACTAGGCAAATCTGGTCAAAGTTTTGTTTGCCTGTCTAGTTATTTACAAGGTGGCACTGCACGGGTAAAAACTTGGCTCTTCAGCTGCAAACAGTTCCTCTGCTAAAGGGCAACATACTGCTTAAGCTCCTGCAGCCTTATGAATTTGGTAAATACTGGCGGAAAAAATCAAACAGACGGCAATAAAGCAAAGCAGATGTGCCTCCCTACCATGTAATCCAGGCGGTCGCTGAAGTGCGTCATGGGGCTATTTCTGTGCAGAGCTGAGCAGCAGCAACCTGACAAATGCAGCTTCCCTCTCCCCCCCTCCAGAGTACAGAGTTCATGGTCTGGGATCCAGAATTGACACTAGAGCCCCCCTATACCTACACCCAGACCTGAAGCCTAGGGAGAAAAGCTACAAGTGCTGAGAACTTAAAAACAGAGAGGGAAGGACGACTCAAAGCTCTCCGAAAACGGCCCTTCCTCCACCTGCGGGGCCGTTCATGGGAGCCCCAGGACTGCGGCACAGGGGACACTTAATTCTAATTATTGCTGTGCACAAACAACTCAGGTGCAGGCGATGGCATAAGCCGCCCACTCAGTCTGAAAACTAATTATGGCAGAGTTCATTAAGAACTTCCTAACGAGTCTGTTAACGTCCTTGCCCTACTCCAGTAAACTTTCTTACAGGTACGTAAGGGAATTTACTAGAGAGCGAGCGAGAACAGGGAAGAGCGCGGGGGGGGAGGGAGTGGGGTAAAAAAGGCGACAAAAAGAAGGCCGACGAGTGGAATTTCCCTCATTTTGCGAAGTTACGAATGCTCCCGTCCTTCACGAGGACGCTCAGCTCCGAAAAAGGGGCTGGGCAGCCCCCATCCCCGCCGGGTCCCACCTCATCCCGCTGCTCCCGGAGCGGCTCCCGCCGGCTGCGGAGGGACCGAGCCCAGGACGCTCCGCCGGGAACCTGCCCCGGGCACGGAGCCCCCCGCCCCTCTCACCTTCCGAAAGTAGCCGTCCTCGGCCGGCTGTGCCGGCAGGGTGTCTGTCATCTCCGCGCCGCCCGGCTCTGCCTCTACTGCCACACGAGCGCTGCCGAGCGAGCCGCGACCCTGNTCCGGCCCTTCCCGCGGGCTCCCCTGGGCCGAGCTCGACCGCAGCTCCCGCGGGAGCCTTCCCCGGGCTCAGGGGAACGAGGATCCCCGCCGGGACCTGCCCCTCAGCGCGGCTCATTCCTCCGAGAGGGCTCTCCCGAAGCCACGGGTGTCCCCGCAGCGGCCCGGACCGCCGGGGTGGTGGCGGGGCCACATGGCAGGTTTGGGATGTCGCAGCGCTGGTCTGTCCCCCAGCCCCGGGCTGTTTGCGGGCAGCAGCCTGGGAGGGTCCCGGAGCCCCTGGGAAGGGCAGCGAGCATCCCGGTGAAAGGCTCCGGGAAGCTGCTGTGGACCAGCCTGAACACTGCAAACATTCGCTCTGGAGAGAGACCCCCTGTCTGAAGTACTCCGGGTTTGCAAATGTTGATGGACACTTGTGTAAGGAATTTGCCACTATTGGGCCCTGTTCCTGGCCATGCCTAACCTGCAGAGCTGGATGGGCATTGAGAGACGCAACACTTAAATCGGTGCCTGCCTATTTATTATCTTTATTTGTCTTTCTTAGAATTACGGTGTAGTTCTGTCAGGCAAAAAGATCTACAGAGACATTTCTTTATCAAAGGGAAAAAACACTCTTGGAATGACATCCTTAATGGAAACCTTTGAAAATGCTGGTGTCTCCAGAGTTATGCAGAGCAGGCCGATTAAACTGTGTGGCTGCTGCATGTTTTTAAGGTAGAAGACTGCAGTCAGCAGCTCAGAAATTGGATTCCGAAGATTGGCTGTCTAGAAAACAGCTGAATTTTGTTCATAACGATATTTTCACTCTCATCTCGGGACCTTTTTTTTCAATAATTCTAAAGATAGTGGAAGGATATATCAAAATACATGCTAAATAGAAATAAGTAAAAGTAGAAAAGTAGTTTCATTTACTCATTTCTGATTTGAGGGTGTAAAAACTGTTTTAAATTGTTTTTATGCTATTAGAATATGTACTTACCTGACACAAAGTATTTTAAAATTTAAGTGTTGCCAATCAGTATTTCTGAAGTCACTGTAAATTTAGTCTGCATACGGTGAAGATTTTTTTTTTTTTCCAAAAGGCATGCATTTATTGCATGGTCTCGGTAGGGCTGAGCTGTGTAATGTCTGGGTAGGAGCTCTCTCTGACCCTGGAATGTAAATTGCAGCTTAGAACATTCCAAAACCTGATTTACTGCCCAAAAAACCATGTCCCTGCTCTTCTCACCAGCTTGTTTCCAGTAGCTTTTTGGTTGCTATTAGTATTTCTAAACAAAGTAGGGTTCATATCACAAACTTTCTCAGTTTCTCATGATTACATGAATCAGGGAGTTTAGTTGCAGCATTAGAAAGATTGAGAAATATAAGCTAAAATATAGAATAATGCACTAGAGAAAATAAGATGTATAAATACAGATGTTTGGTTGATATTTATCTCTGCTATAAGAGAGTAAATTCAGTGATCTGGTGCACTGGACAGGCACTATCTCTGAAAAAGCATCAAGTGTTTAACGATTTGCATCCAAAGTGTGTATCAGTAAGTTGTGCCTGAAGTGTTGAATTTGAAAGCAATGAATCTTATCTCTGCATTGTCTAAGGTAAGATAATACTGTACCTGCCGGGGGAGGAGAGCAGGAATCTCCCTGCCACTCCATCAGGGCCGTCAGCTCTCAGGCTGAAAACAAGGAAGTCTTCCACCCCACGCCAGCTGAGGAATCCTGTTCTCAGTGGGGGGCTACCTTTTCCCTTCCTCAGTTTTGCCAACATTTCGTAGTAGTATGTAATGGGAAAATTTCACCAGAAGGAATCTAACCCATAACATGCATCAGGTCTCTCCCTTACTTTTGTGGAACTGGGTGCTGTCTGGCTTTGTGCGTTTTCACTGGCCAATGGTCGTGCTGGGAACAGGCACAGAATGGCAGAGCTTGGATTGTCCGAGATGTTATCCCATAAAAGCAAAGGAAAGAGGGACCAGAATCTGGACAGCTTTCCTGCAGGCACAGTACAGTACATAAAATAGAGATGTACATATTTCTGATGTGATTGTGTCTCTGCATTTGTTCTGTCCATCTGCTCCTCTGTTTGAAAAAAAATACGTGACTNTGGAGCAGAAGATTTCCTCATCAAGAAATTTAGTGAGTAACAGCAAAATGGTATAAAAATGGTGTAAAAACTTGGTGTCAAGGGCTCTGAATGGCCCTTTTATTAGTACTTGCTATAGCTGCAGCATTTCACTGCTGCTGCTTCACCTTAACAGTGTGAAGCACGTGTTAACTGCAAGTTTATCTTCACTGAAAAAAATCCCATTTGCTGTCAATAGCTGATGTCCTTTGCCTATTCCACTGTGAAATGACGTTGCAGTTCTGCTGGAAATTAAGAATGTAAGACCAAACATGGGCAAAATCATCACCGTTTTCCCCAGCTACTGCCTTAACTGAGACCCACAGATAAAAATCTGTGTAATAAGGACAATATCTGAAATGTATTTTTGTTTGTTTTTGTTTGGGAGTTTTTGTTCATTGTTTTAAAAAATTAAAATCTACTTTGCAGGAGCTCAAGCAATGCCTCAGGGGCTGTACTTGCTGTTTTTTCAACTGGTAGAGCAGCCCTGTGTCGGCCGGACAAATATTCAGGGGATCATTCCCATGGAATGCAAGATAAGATACGGGTAAAATCAAGCTCTCTTTTTGTTGTTTTTTGCAAACTAAAAATAAGGTATTCTTTTACTTCTTGTATTTACATTTTCATTTTTTTTCTTTAATGTGATTTAAAAAACCCTGTATATTAATTCAGATTTTGCTTCATTTTTCATATTTTGATTATGGCAATTTTAGTTTGAAGTTCCAGTGATTCACATAACTTGAAACTAATATAAAAGAAGTTACATATTTGAAGAAGTGGTTTTAAAGAAGGCATAGCAAGACACTTCAACAGCTGACCTTCTTGATGAACCAAAACAGAATCAGATGTCGGAAATGTATTGGAAAACCAAAGCCAGAAGTCCAGCTATGGCTGAAGGGCTCAGTTTCAGCTTTCTATGCACTGCCAAGTATGTGAGTTCAAAGGTTCACACCTTACTCTGAGTTGGAAGGGACCCACAGGATCATCTAGTCCAACTCCCCACCAACTAGACCCTGTCACTGACACTAGACCATGTCACTGAGAACAAACCTGTTCAAAACGGTTATTTTGTTTTTCACCAGACATTTCTGTAAAAAAAAAGATTTCAAACATAAGCCTTTCAGGTCTGCTAATATTTTAGTTTCACTACAATTAAAAAAGACATTGGAGTTAGTATTATTTAACAGATAAAAATAGCAGTTGTTGCTTTGTTTATCAGTTGTGAACGACGGAGAATTTACCGTGAAGACACTGGGATGCAAAAGTAATTCTAATTTGATAAAAGTCTTAGAGGGGAAAAAAGGTTCAAACAGTTGGGGTAATCAAATATTGAAGCTATCAGACAAGGCACTCGAAACATTTTCTGTTCACATTGTTCAACAAGGGTTTATTTACGCCTGTGTTAAGTCAAATTCACATAGAATTGAGTGCTTAGAAACAATGCAGTATTTGCTAAACAAAGACAAGCAGCGACTGTGTTAACAACTCATTTTGCCAGTGTATGTTTTAGCTAAATGCTTACTAATTAGTAACGATGAGGAACGACAATGCAGGTAGATACGTGTCTGTGGCCTCGACTGTGTCGGAGTGAATTAGAGGATGAATGAAACAGAATACATCCTCCCTGTTTACACGGAACCATGTAAATATTTTCTACGGAAACCTGAAACCAGATGAAACTCTGGTAGTTTCACTTCGAAGTAACCAGTTTCATGTGGAAAAATAAACAGAACTACTGGGTTAGAGAATGCCCGGCTCAGCCTGTTGACCTGTGAAAGGCAGGAAGCTCTCAGGACTGTGTTCTGATTTATTTTCACGAATTTCAAAGAAACTGGCGATATGTATTTGCTTACATAAGCTGTGGATTGATAGTGTCCTCAGGGCAAATGGAAGTGTTTGGGTTTGTCCCTTCCAACTCATAGTATTCTGTGATTCTGGGTTTGGTTTTTTTTGGGGGGGGAGATTATGATAGTTTGGAGGTTTGTTCAAAAATATATAGTACTATGTGTTTCATGCTTTTTAGTGAATCAGAGTATCAAGTTAAAATTTAAGCTTGAGAAACCAAGTCAATGGAAATCTACACAGGAGTCTCTCATGGGTAACACTGGAAATTAAAGATCCAAATTTTGAACTTTTGGGTCCTACCGGTGAATACTGGACTTTGTACCAACTATGTTTTGTAAAAGTTTCTCTTGCGACACAGCACTTCCCAAGGAAGTGCAGAGACACCCGAAAGTGTTCAGGGATGAAGCTCTTTGAGGGAAGGTTTGAACGCTGAGGCTTCTGCCTTGATTTCTGTGCACATTCTTCTTGAATGGCTCATAAAACAACGTGGTTAGGCCGGCTGAGGGTCCCGGGGGTGCCGGGCCGGGGCACTGAAGGTTACCGGGGGTGCGGATCCCGGGGACGGCACTGAGGGATCCCGGGGACGGCCCTGAGGGATCCCGGGGACGGCACTGAGGGATCCCGGGGACGGCACTGAGGGATCCCGGGGACGGCACTGAGGGATCCCGTCGATGGCACTGAGGGATCCCGGGGATGGCACTGAGGGATCCCGGGGAGGGCACTGAGGGATCCCGTCGATGGCACTGAGGGATCCCGGGGATGGCACTGAGGGATCCCGTCGATGGCACTGAGGGATCCCGTCGATGGCCCTGAGGGATCCCGGGGATGGCGCTCCCGGCCCAGCGCCTCCGGCAGCCCCGCCCCGTCACGTGACGCGGCGGTGATGGCGGCGGGCAGCAGCGACAGCGATGGCGAGGAGGATCTGGCTGGATACGGGACCGCGCTGCAGCCGCTGCAGGAGGGTGAGGGACCCGCGCCTCGCCCGCTCCCCTCCCCTCCCCTCCCCGTCCCTCTGTCCCTCCGTCCCGCCGTGTGACGAGCGCTGGGCGTGGGGCGCTGGGCCCAGGCTGTCCCGGAGGGCCCGTGCGGCCCGGGCCGGTTCCCGGGTGGAAGTCCCGCAGTTCTCCCTGTGTGAGCTGAGCTGTGGGCCCAGCGCGGAGCTGGTTCCTCTCTGCTGCTGCCCCGGCAGCCGTGCTGGCTGCGGGAGGGCCCTGGAAGGGAGCGGGGACAGGCCCGGCCGGTGCCGCTCCGGCTGTGCCGGGCTGTGGTGGTACCGCCCGGGGCACATTCTGTCCTTCCCCAAGCCTCAAAACAAACAAAACAAAGCAAATACGTAGAGTTCAAGTGTAAGAGTGCGAGTGTGTGCGATTATCCTGGTGTGTCCCGTGCTTATAAGATGGACTGGGCATCGCTCAGGGAGTTACGTGCAGCTGTGACTCCCAAGGCTGGGCTGCTTTATTCGGGTGTAAATGTTTATGTCAAAATCTATAGATTTTGTGTTTTATTTTAGGCTTGGACACTTCTGAGGTGTAATTTTTCAAGCAGTTATTGAAGTGATGGAATCCTGTTGGGCCTTGCATACTTAAAAACTACGTGTCCTTTCACAATTAAAAACCAGTCTTCTCAGACCTCATTAGAATTAAGCCTTTTGATGTGAACACTTTATAGTTTTCCTTTAGCTGTGAACATCAGCAGTGCATACAAGTNCGGGCTGGATGCGGGCCCGCGCGGCAGCCGCTGCAGGAGGGTGAGGGCCCCGCGCCTCGCCCGCTCCCCTCCCCGTCCCTCTGTCCCTCCGTCCCGCCGTGTGACGAGCGCTGGGCGTGGGGCGCTGGGCCCAGGCTGTCCCGGAGGGCCCGTGCGGCCCGGGCCGGTTCCCGGGTGGAAGTCCCGCAGTTCTCCCTGTGTGAGCTGAGCTGTGGGCCCAGCGCGGAGCTGGTTCCTCTCTGCTGCTGCCCCGGCAGCCGTGCTGGCTGCGGGAGGGCCCTGGAAGGGAGCGGGGACAGGCCCGGCCGGTGCCGCTCCGGCTGTGCCGGGCTGTGGTGGTACCGCCCGGGGCACATTCTGTCCTTCCCCAAGCCTCAAAACAAACAAAACAAAGCAAATACGTAGAGTTCAAGTGTAAGAGTGCGAGTGTGTGCGATTATCCTGGTGTGTCCCGTGCTTATAAGATGGACTGGGCATCGCTCAGGGAGTTACGTGCAGCTGTGACTCCCAAGGCTGGGCTGCTTTATTCGGGTGTAAATGTTTATGTCAAAATCTATAGATTTTGTGTTTTATTTTAGGCTTGGACACTTCTGAGGTGTAATTTTTCAAGCAGTTATTGAAGTGATGGAATCCTGTTGGGCCTTGCATACTTAAAAACTACGTGTCCTTTCACAATTAAAAACCAGTCTTCTCAGACCTCATTAGAATTAAGCCTTTTGATGTGAACACTTTATAGTTTTCCTTTAGCTGTGAACATCAGCAGTGCATACAAGTGGTTGAGATGGGGTGGACGTAAATGTAAAACTGCTGCAGCTTTCCACTTCAGGGTGGCCGCTGATTGACTCAGTTCTGACAAGGAAGAAATGGCTACTGGGGGAGGTGGAGAGTCCCTTCTTCATGCAGTGTTGTGTGTTATTTTCTGATTTATTTGGTTGTAGGTGAACGACTCAAAAAGCCAGTTCCTCTCCAAGAACAGACTGTTAAAGATGCCAAGGGACGGTACCAGCGTTTCCATGGAGCGTTCACTGGTGGCTTTTCTGCTGGTTACTTTAATACTGTTGGCACAAAGGAAGGTGAGAGATTTTTCTGTCTTCTGGGAAGGGTTAAATTGAGTCCCATAGTTTGATGTTAGTGAAAACAAATTAACTGTCATTAAGCATTTTTTTCTTCTATTCCTTTTACTGTAAATACTTGAAATAGTACTGTGATAGTTATTTCACCTTGAGTTTTGGGACTGCAGTTTTATACATGTTCCCTTCATATCCTTTGAATCCAATTTGAATTGTTTTCAAATACTATGCTCCTTTCAACACCTTACTTAGATATCTACCTTTTTTAAAGGATGGACGCCTTCAGCTTTTGTCTCATCACGGCAGAAGAGAGCAGACAGAACCATTCTGGGACCAGAAGACTTCATGGATGAAGAAGTAAATTTAGAAAGGAATAGAAGACTTCAGTAAATAGTTTCCATGAGGGCAGGTTTTTCAGGCAATTAAATTTTCTGAAGAAGTTAAATATCAAGGATTGAAATAACTTTAAAATTATTTCTTATATACAGTGTTATACTACTGGGTCTTATAACCTATTCATACATTCACTTAATGTCAATATTAAAAGATAAAACCAGAGCTCAACCCTTTCACTTTATCAGAAAATACAAACACTTCTGAAGTTGCTTAAAATATGTCCATGCAAATTACTGAAAAACAGCTGTGCAAATGGCTTGAGAAAATTGGCCAATGTGAAGGTCATATCCCATTTTCTTTCTTGTAATACTACAGTAAGTAAGAATTTGAGAGGTGGGTTTTTTCATTTTGTGTGTATTTTCCAGGATCTTAGTGAATTTGGGATAGCGCCAAAAGATATTACAACCACAGATGATTTTGCATCCAAAGCTAAAGACAGAGTAAAAGAGAAAGCAAGACAGATTGCAGGAGCAGTTGCTGCCATTCCAGGAACCACAGCGTTTGATGATTTAATAGGACCCTCTAAGTAAGTAAATTTACATAAAAGTTTGCCAGATAATACCTTTCACTTAGCAGTGTTGTGTTGATTAGAAAAGTAATGTCTGACCAGAGCAATCCATGAAAGATCTGCAGTGTTACACTTCCTAAGTAGCCTCCACCTGGATTTCTGTTTTGAGTTACAGGTGAACGTTTACAGCTGGGATGTAGTGTGTGCATACATTCAGATTTTATTTAGCTGGGGTATAAAAACAAATGTTCAAGTGTTATGTATGTACACTTTTAATCAATAAACAGTGAAAGTGTTGTTTGAAGTAATTTTGGTTTTTGTTTGCTTCTCAGAATAACAGTTGGGGTTGAGCTGTTAAGAAAAATGGGCTGGAAAGAAGGACAAGGAATTGGACCACGAGTCAAAAGAAAGCCATGCAGGCAGAAACCTGGTAAGTTCAGTGAAGTTCCTGAGCTCATTCGGAGAAAAGTTTATATTCATAGAGTGATTGGAAAGTTAATTTTGAAACCTCCTTTTATGAATTTAATATGATGCTATGATGTTTCTTACAGATTCTACAGTGAAAATATATGGTTGTGCATTACCACCTGGATTGTCTGAGGGTTCTGAGGTATCAAACAGGCAAAAATTATTTGTTGGCTTATGTAAGAATGTGTGTTGACACATTAAACCCCCCCCACCCCAAACCAAAATACAACTTCTTTACCATCTTTGAACAGTATTTTAAAATGCAGTTTTGTTTCAAGTCTTCTTAAAAGTGTTTATACTTACTATGCTTAGCGTGAAGAAAGGTTTGAATGTAGGTAAATTTCTTCCTTAGCTACCTAAACAAGTGCAGTTCCTATGGAATTTAGGAAATGCAAACTGGCCTAGGCTTGTCTTCACTGAATGTTGTAAAAGCTGAACCTACAGAACTTTTAGTTGTATTTACTCTTACAAGCTTTTATTTTGTACAAGGATGAAGAGGAGGAGTACCAGCCAGAGAATGTGACATTTGCACCAAAAGATGTGATGCCTGTAGATCTGACTCCAAAAGAGAATGTCCATGGACTTGGCTATAAGGGTTTGGACCCTTCCCAAGCTTTGTTTGGTGCATCTGGAAGAGAACACTTGAATCTTTTCCCAGGTGGCTCTGAAGACACAAGCAGTTTACTTGGAGATCTGAGACACACTAAAGGAAGAAAACTGGGTATTACAGGTCAGGTAAGGACATTTTAAAGTGCATTTTATTATTAGTGCAGTGAAATCTAAATCAATTCTGTTTTTTTCTTAAGCGAAAAGCTCTTAGTCATTGTGGGGTTATTGTAAGAAATCTTAGGTGTGGTTTGAGAACAGGGTTTTTCTAAAACTTATTTTGAAGATATGGAAAAATCCTCAGAACTCTCAAATGCCTTCAAGGCAAATCTAAAAAATACCTGAGAAGCTGGATGGAGAAGAGTCTTGTATTTGATTAGAGGAGGTTAATACGTAGCATGGTTTTGGTTTACGTTTTGTTGTCTATTTTACTTTCAGCAGTGTCAGCTGGTGAGGTTTTGTGTTGCACCATGATATTTGTAGTTCTTTCCTAGAATCACTATCGGCTGGTATTCCTAGAAATTGTAATTGTTTAATTTCCATGCCAATTGACTTTGGTTTTTTCCCTTTTGAGAACTTAACCTGCTCTTACGCAGATTGCAAATGTTATTTTGTGGGATTAGTCTGCTCTTCTCATCCTGTACACATAATGTATTTGCTTTTGTGTTCAACGTGGTGGGTTTTTATTTCCACCTCACTTTTTGTGGTGAAGCTGTATATTATTCCAGTGTATATGTATGTATAGCTTACATTTTATATAGGTGAATAGATATACGTTTAGATGTGTTCTGATATGTGACTTAAAAAGCGTAAAAATAACACTTTTTTATTTAAAATACATTTTAGGCTTTTGGCGTAGGAGCTTTAGAGGAAGAGGATGATGATATTTATGCAACTGACACATTATCAAAATATGACACAGTTCTAAAAGATGAGGAACCTGGAGATGGCTTGTATGGCTGGACAGCACCCAAGCAGTACAAATCCAAAAAAAGTAAGAACTGTGCTTCTGGGTAAACAGCAAGTGTCATTTGGGAAAAAAATAACATCATGTTGTCTCAATTTGCCAAATATTTTAGTTTTCACAGTTGATATCTGAAACTTCCATTAGTCTTCCTTCTATATTGAAGTGTCCAAATGCAGAAATAATTTCCGAAGTGATCCATAACAGATAGTGACAAATGGCAAATATTCAGGAAAAAAAGAATTTTTTCGTAACATACGTCTTTTAAATATTGACCAACCCTGTGATCATTTTGTAGGGCCTGAAAGAGAGTTAAAATATATAGGCAAAATCTTGGATGGCTTTTCCTTGACATCAAAATCATCAACTCCAATTAAGGTAAGCAAATAATGATATTTTTTGTATTAAGAATAATATTAACAAGGTGTTACATGAGCTCTAGGATGCCTTCCACACTATCCAGTGTTCCTAGCCATAAAGCTGGAGGAATGGTTTAATTTAACTTCAAAATAAAACCATTTGCATCTTTTGCTTCTAGAGCTTTCTGATGTAACATTTAGTTTTCTGTAAAATCCAGGCCTCACGCTTTGTCCACTTGGCTGTTTATTTGTTAGTCTGTTCTCAGGTTTGTGTCATTTTATGCCAGATATATTGGCATAAATTAGAGTGACAGAATTGTAGGACGTGGTCCTCTTTCTAAGGAAGAATATTTGTGTGGTGTATGCAATTGTATCACAAATGGAGCAGAGGGATAACCTTTGAAGTAATGTCTTGAAACATATAGGGGAACAGCACTTTGAAAATACAGGAAGCACAGTAGTACAATTAATTATTTAAATCATGTGATTTTAGTTTTAAAAACTAGTTATTACACATTGTCAAGAGCATTTTCTCAAAGTGCGTATAAAGACTCTTGTTCATTTTTCTGTTCCTTGATGTGCACGTTTTTGTATTTTTTTATAGTCATTACATATTTTTGATATGTTTGTTCCTGGTGTTTGTGTTACAATCATTTACTGAGTCTGAAAGAATTGGTAGCTTGTAGTATCTGTTTGTAGTGCTGGGATGTAACTGGAGGAATTTAGAGGTTGAGCTGACTCTTCTGAACTGTGTTATAAGTGTCACATACAAAGTTCTCTCAGTGGATTTTTTTATTTTGTTGCCCCCCTCCCTCCCCTTCCCCAAAGATTTACCCACCCCCTAACCTGCCACGAAATTACAGACCAGTTCATTACTTCCGACCCGTGATAGCAGCTGGGAATGAGAACTCCCTTCTACAGAAGGCACTGCAGGAATCCACTGGGAAGCTTGAGAGTGATGCAGCACATCAAAGCAGGCATGCTTTGAATGCAGCCCAGAGGAGGGAACTGCTGGGAGAGACTGGGCTGAAAGGTATTGGCATATGTGACCACGCCTTGGCTGGTGTTTCAGGTCCTCTGTTTTGATAATAATAATAAAAATATAGTCTGGCCTTGAAAACGTATTTTGTAACATAAACATGCAAGTCTAGTTACCATAGGTAGATGAGCATCTCATTGTTCAATTGAATTGATGACATAGCTGTCTGTATTTTCAAAAAGTATATGTTGGATTGTGTTTGGTTGAGTTTTCTTGAGGCCTTTTATGAATATAGAAGGCTGGGAGGATTTTTTCTGTAAAATGAGGTTTCACTGAAATCCATTCAGATATGTACACTAAAAAGGTCACTTGTAGCTGTGGCTCACGTTTGTATCAACCTAGTAAACTTTATAGTTCTGTGGAACTATGTGGTAAATGGCATAAAAGATGGAATAATGGCCATTATTTTTAACTGCTTATATTTGCTATTTTACTGTTTCTTTGTGCTTAGAGCATTTTCCCTGAATGTATGTGCATAGTGGTAGGGTTTTTTCCTCCACGGCAGTGGGAGCAGTAGTTCCAGTAATTTTTCATTCCTATTTATCTTTTACTGCTTTTTTTCTGCTTTAGGTCCAGCCCCTTCTGTTTTGGAGTATCTGTCTGAGAAAGACAGGGAAAGGCTCAAAGAAGTGAAACAAGCATCTGAACAACAAGCGAAGGCCAAAATAGTGGCTCAGCAGTCACAGAACAGATTCCAAGCAGCCTCTCCAGAAGATGCTTCTCACAAATGGCAAACGCTGCTGGGAAGTCAGTTGGCAAATGCTGGTTCTAGTGACTTCAAACCGTTTGCAAGAAATCCAGAAAAACAAAAAAGATACGAAAATTTTGTGAAAAGTCTTAAACAAGGAGAAAAAGGTAAAATGTTTATTGATGAATATTTTCTTTTCCCTCCTTCGCTTTTTTGTTCCTCTGCATTTTACGTTACTATGAGTTCACTTCCTGAATTCCACATCTCTCCCTCTACTTCTTTTCAGGGGCAATGTTAAATATTTCAGGAAAACTGCTCAGTTTTGTAATTGTCAACAAGTTTTGATTTCAGGCATTACATTTCATACATTCATGCTGTAGCAGAAGTTGAATTCCACTTAATTTCCTGGATTTCCTCTGTTTCATTTGCCAAAGTAGATTTCAGCTTTGGTAAGTGAAACAAGTATTTTCCTGTAGTTTGTTCCTCTTTGATGAGTAAAACTGACAGGTCCTATAAAGGCAGAAAGATGATTGGGTCACAGTAGAATCAAAAGAATAAAAAAATAATAAAGTACTTCACACTTGTCAAAGCTTGTATTGTGTGACCCTCTGTGACACAATTGGCTGCTGTCACTTTGTTCTCAGAAAAATTTCTGACTGTAAAATCACAAAATACCTGCAGAGCTGTTGCTCAAAACAAAAAAAATCCAATCCCGTTCATCGTCTCTTTTTGTGCTGTTGCTGTGTCCTTCCATTTTGTTTAGGTTTTTGCTATTAAATGATACTGGGGTGTATCTGAAACCAGGTGCTTCCGATGCCTTGTGGGGAGTTGTCTAGGGCTGGGATTTTTCTGTAAGGCATAAAAAGCTGAAATTGATCTGAGGTATTCATCATGGGCCTGTGAATCTAGACTGGCTTAAAATAATAAAAAAGAGTTGGTTTGTGTTTTGGTTTTGCAAATTTTGAAGTACAAAGGAGCTATTGGGGAAGAAGAAAATGGACACCAGCAAAATTTCACAGAGGACAGCATATAGTGACACATAGAAAACCTGGTTTTGTAATTTTTGTTGTGGTTTGTTTGTTGGATTTTGCTCTTCTTTTTTTAAGTAGTCCTTTTCATTACATCAAAAAAACATTTGCTCATCAGTAGCCTCTGGTTACCACGCTGGGACACACCACTTGAGCTTTGAACTCCCAGTTCCTCTGTTCAGTGCTCCTTAACTATGACTGTAAATGTCTCCTTTGTCATAATGATGAAAATAAAGAAATATGTAAATGACTGGAATGATTGAAGTTATGTTTTACTGGCTCTTGTTATTTCCTCTTCCTTCTGGGAGAACTAGTGGATCTGTTGCTGTAAACAGGGTCTATATAGTTTATAAAAACCTGTGTCCAAACTCTGTACTTATCAGTGGGCACTTTATACACCAGAAAGCCCCTTAAAGTTACCCAAGTCTAGCCAGGCTTGCTCATTGGTGAACTCTTCTGTTCTGTGTTCAAGTTCTTTCATAAATCCTTGGATTGTACTTATTGTTTCAAAACACCTATTAAATCCATTAAGTATTTTAAACATTCCTTAGAGGGCAATGAATAAGGAGTCAGGTTTACAAGGAAAATGATTTAAAATACCTATTTTACATTTGGGAAATGCTGTCATTCTTGTTGTCTTGAAAAAACATCTTCACTTGTCAAGGATTAACACAGTTGAGATTAATCCTGTCCTTAAGCTAAATACTCATTAAATACTTGCCAGGATGTGTGCTCATGATCTTATCTTTTGTTTCCAAAGCCTTGGCCCTAAGTAAGCTGTAATCTCTGCTCAGCATTGCACTCCTTGTCTTACAGCTGATGCACTGGAGCGTTTTTTAGACCCCAACATGACAGAATGGGAGCGGGGAAGGGAACAGGAGGAGTTCCTGCGTGCAGCCATGTTCTACAGAACCTCCAGCTCAACACTGGCCTCCAGGTTCACACGGGCCAAACATGAGGATGATGTTGACAAAGTCGAAGTTCCTCGAGACCAAGAGGTAAATGCTGTTACAATCTTTTAATATGGGATCTGCTGGAGGGCAGGAGGGCTCTGCAGAGGGCCCTGGACAGGCTGGAGAGATGGGCAGAATCCAACAGCAAGAGATTTAACAAGTCCAAGTGCCAGGTTCTGCACTTTGGTTGCACCACCCCCTGCAGCAGCACAGGCTGGGACAGAGGGGCTGGAGAGCAGCACAAAGGGACCTGGGGATGCTGAGGGACAGGAACTGAACATGAGCCACAGTGTGCCCAGGTGGCCCAGAAGGCCAATGACACCTGGCCTGGATCAGGAATAGTGTGGGCAGCAGGAGCAGGGAAGAGATTCCTCCCCTGTACTCGGCTCTGCTGAGGCCACACCTCGAGTGCCGTGTCCAGTTCTGGGCCCCTCAGTTTAGGGAGGATGTTGAGGTGCTGGAGCGTGTCCAGAGAAGGGCAACGAGGCCAGTGAAGGGACTGGAGCACAATTCCTGTGAGGAGCAGCTGAGGGAGCTGGGGGTGTTCAGCCTGGAGCAGAGGAGGCTCAGGGGGGACCTTATCGCTCTCCACAACTCCCTGACAGGAGGGAGCCAGGGGGGGTCGATCTCTTCTCCCAAACAACCAGTGACAGAACAAGAGGACACAGTCTCAAACTGCACCAGGGGAACTTTAGGCTGGATGTGAGGGAAATATTGTTCCCAGAAAGCGTGATTTGCCATTGGAATGGGCTGCTCAGGGAGGTGGAGGAGTCACTGTCCCTGGAAGTGTCTAAAAAGAGATTGGATGTGGCAGGAGTTAGTTGTGAGATGGTGTCGGGTCATAGGTTGGACTTGATGATCTCAAAGGCCATTTCCAACCAAGTCAATTTTGTGATTCTGTTGTACATTGGGGCTGCAGTTGCTGCCTTAACCCTGACTTTCTTCTTCTAAACTCTTTTGTAGATATGCAACAATTTTGTTGTCCTTCTGTTCAGTAGGTTTTGAAAACACGGGCTGCATAAAGAGCAGTGATCTGTTAAAATTATTTCAATATTATGTATTTGTCCTCTTCTTAAATCTTGTAACAGTAATAGTTCAGTAGGTTGTAACTTATTTAGCAGCTGTAAATGTTTGACCTTTTCAGAATGATATTGATGATAAGGAAACTGCTGTGAAGATGAAGATGTTTGGCAAACTCACCAGGGACAAGTTTGAATGGCATCCTGATAAGCTGCTCTGTAGAAGATTCAACGTTCGTGATCCTTATCCTGAGTAAGACACTTGATCTTTATATTTTTAACACTATTTGAAAATTCTGAATTCTTCGTTTGCTTGTGGAAAATCCGACTTGGTGTTATAATACAACATGCCAAGTGGTTTTATTTGTGTCATGAAACATGGTGACTTCTGACAAAGTAACCTGCATTTGAAGCACTGCTGGAGGTGTTTCAGCTTATTGTAAGTAATTTGAGGCCTTTTCTGTGTTGAAAACAATATTCAACAACCATTTTTATTTCCCTTTAGTTCTTCTATAGTTGGTTTACCCAAAGTGAAACGAGACAAGTATTCTGTGTTTAATTTCTTAACTCTTCCTGAGCCCACCACATCTGTAACTCAAGCAACAAATGAAAAAATCCAAGAGAGTAGCAGTCTCAACAGTAAGTTTGTTGTTACTTTATCTCATTTATAGCTAAATTCATAGTACTACAGAAAAAGCATGTTTTTCATGGAAAACTTAGCCACTTTTTTTTTTTTAATTAAACCCCCCCCCAAGTATAAAATTGAAAAAAAAAATCTCAGTGACAGGAAACTCGAAGTTAGTGATACGTATAATGCTAATTTCTTCTACCTAGAAGACCTTTATAGGTCACATATTCATTAGCAAGATTTAAAAAATGTCCAGCTGAAGAAGCAGAGTAATTTAAATTTCAGGCCGTGAAATACAGGATAACTGATTGGAATGTTTTGGGTGTTTTTAGAACCAAAGAAACCTTCCAGGTGGGATGTGTCAGATAAAGAGAAGGAGAAGAAAGATTCTATCAGTGAATTCATTAGTCTTGCCAGATCAAAAGCTGAGCAGCAGCAGCAGCAGCAGCCACCAGTGCCAGTAGCTGGAGAATGTGGAGCTGGGCCCAGTGAAACCCTGCCCACTGAGGTGAGTTTACAAGAGGTTTGGACTTAAGGGGAGTAGCTGTAAGGCTTGACAAGGCAGAAATGAATTGGATAATACATTAATGGATTTAATACAGATCAATTGTCACAAGAGCCAGCTCCAGATGAGCAAAGGCGTGAGACTGAGGAATTTTGAGGTTCTGACTCTGAGGGGTAAAATGTTCACAGCTACAAGGACAGCAGGTTTGACTGTACTTGAAGTAGTAGCTTAAGAGAACTAAAAGTGTAGTTCAGCAGTCTGGGAACTAAGTTCACAGGTTATTCCAAGTTGGAAGGGGCCCACAAGGATCATGTAGTCCAAGTCCCAAGCGAGTGCCCACCCAGGGAACGAACCCACAACCCAACTCTGCTCATAGGCAGAGAATATGTTTTTGTCTCATTTGAATGAAGGAGGGTGCCTATTAGGGAGAAAGGTGATGTTTTCCTTTTGCTTAAATTTAGTATTATATAATTGAAGTTTGAGTTAATGAATTAGATTCCCAGATACTATAAATTCTATTTTCAACAGTGTAGCACAAACTGCACTAGCCTTTACAGGACATTGTCTTAGTTTAGCAGCGTTTCAGATATTTACAACAGTTCCTAAGATATTCTATTTCACACATATTGTGGCATTAAAATGTTCAGTAAATACCTGTCCTCACGTTTGAAGTTACTCCTTACCAGGTAGAGACCGTTACTTTCTTTTGTGTTTAAATCCAGTTTGTTATGGTGCTATTTAGCAGGTGGGTAATGAAGAGAAGGACCAGGAAGAAGAAAGCAGGAGACCACCCATGGACTTATTCAAGGCCATCTTCGTGAGTTCCTCAGATGAAAAATCCTCTTCCTCTGAAGAAGAGAGTGATGAAGAACAGCAACCAACTGCTTCAGCAACAGAGTCAGAAACCACCAAGCAAGTTGATATGCCAGACACCTCTTCCTCTAATGTACAAGGTAATGCCTAATGAAAAAAAACCCAATCTTGTAAAAAACTTAGTTTATGAATTCCATGCTCTAGGATTACTAGGACAGAGTGATGTTCCTGTGCAGATCAGCTGCTGGTGGTGGGGCTGGGCATGTAGAAAATGCAAATACGTAACAAAATAACACAGGACTGAATAGAAAATGGGAATAGTCTTGAATGTTACAGTGTTATTTATGTTGCCATATGTCTTATGTAGATCTCACAGGTAAACTGCCCTTTGGAATATTGGAATATGTAAGGGGGAACAAAATATCCAGTGTTAGAGCAGATTTTAAATGGAAATGCTTTGTCCACTTACTGTCACAATTGGTTTTATTAACATTGAACTAAGTTTATACATCTTGTGGAGTTTCTTGTTCATTCTAACTAATGGAAAAATCGTACTGTGCTACAAAATGGAAGCAAACAGATGCACTGATACCAACTTCCAACCTTGCTAATACTGTGATACTGTAATTTAATCAATAACTTTGTAGTATAAAAGGTAAAGTTTGATTTAAAAGGAAAGACACCCCACAGCATATTGACATGTTTGAGAATATCAGCTCTCCAGAGCACTCCATAAGATCCAAGATGCTGATCAGTTTGCTTTCTCAAAGCTTTTTAGAAAACCTCCTCTATACTTTCTTCAGTGCTTCTTGGAAAAAGTGTTTCCCTATTTTCCTTTCAAATATCCCAGAATTAACTCTGTTGGAAGAGACCTTTGAGATCATCAAGTGCAGCCTATGACCCGACACCATCTCACAACTAACCCTGGCACTCAGTGCCACATCCAGTCTCTTCAAATGCCTCCAGGGACAGTGACATCTCCCTGCATCATCTCTCTGGGCAGCCCATTCTGATGCCCAGTCACTCTCCCTGTGAAGAATTTTTTCCTTAGATATAAAGATTTATTTCCTAAAATACAGAACTTTTTTGGTTTTTTCATAGAGGGTGTGGCTGCTACAACTGATCCCGGCATTTCTTCATTGTCTGCTTCACATCAGGAACTGGATGCAACAGAGGAATTTGGACCGAAGTTGCCTCCAGCTTTTTCTCCTGGTAGGTTCTGGAAGTTGTGTGTAAAATGCTCTTTCAAAACCCTTTGTGAATAGGCACTGCCCCTCCTCAATGTGTGTGTTCTGTCAAACAGGCAGCAGCAAATCTTTGCTCCCATGTCCCGCTATCAGGAGCCTCTTGGCCTTATACTAGTTTTGGTTTGAGTCTGTAGAGGCAATGATAAAAAATTGCTGTGAAAATACAGGACCAACCTTGCAGTTTCATTTTGTAACAGACTGCAAAGCCATTTCATTACAATAGGGATGTTGCAGTTAGGAGTTTTAGACATTTCATTTCTGTTTTAAACCTTGGTTGGATCTGATTAACTATCCCATTAGGTTAAAAGTAATACAGAATGTACTATTCAAAATACATTGTTTTGTCCTTTTTTATTGTTTATGCATTTGCTTTGTTCTTTAGGTGCTGCTTGGCCACAACCAGTGGTGGTGCCAGGAAGTTTTCCTGGGCCTAGTAAGAAAGAAAAACATAGGAAAGCAAGAGACAAACACAAGACTAAGAAAGAACGCAAACGCAAAAAGGAAAAGGTATTCAATTTCAGTGAACAGTTTATTGATCCTTTGATCTGCCAGTTAACATGTTTTATTGTTTATGGTAGATTGGAGGAGATACATGTGCTGGGACTAGAATTTAAGCAACAGAATTTCTCTGATATTTTGAAAACAGAAAGTTATCCTACTGTGCTGCTTTTTCCATATGTACAATTTGACTACAGCTACCATATTCTGTTTTATGTTGTATGATGAAGATTATAATTCATGGCCTATATACAAGTAAGAGTAATGAAATTTCTGTTTTAGGGAGAGTTGAGTGCTGAGATGAAATGAGGGGGGTTGGTTAATATTTTTTTAGCTCAGTTTGAGCAGTGGAAAAGAGTCATTGATGCTGTTCTGTTTCAGTTTTGCTTGGGGTCTGTGCTGAAATCAACTTTTTTCTGTTGTTGACATTCAGAAAAATCCAAGTCTTTCACAAGGAAATAGGGGATTATTTCTCTTCTTCTTTTTGCAGAAAAAAAAACATAAGAAGCAGAAAACCAAAGGAAAACACAAGACTAAGAAATCCGAAAAAGACAGCAGCTCTGACTCTACAGACAGCAGTGACAGCCCGAGTGATACCGACACCACAGGCTTGTCACCCAAAGAACTTCTGAGAAGGTAAACAAAGGTTCCTTAAACACAATTTTTGCAGGGAGTAACTAAAACATCACTTTATGAGTTGTCATTCTGGTGAACCTGTTGGCACAAACGGGAATTAGCCAGTCTTTTTATGAGTATAAAATACTGCTCACTTAGGTGAGGAAAGATTACAAATGTCAATGTCCTAATCTCGAGGGTAACTAATTTTAGGATAGATGCCTCTTAAGGTAAAGGGCACTAAATACAGAGCCTTGTTAGTTAATGGACATTATAGTTAAAGATTATTGATGTTTTTGGAAGATACTTTGAATCCAAATTAAAAATTGAATTTCTGAATAACTAAAATCTGATCTCATGCATTTTGCACAAAATAGACTTCTTTGTGCAAGCAGTTGTTTTGGAAGTCTTCACATTGGCATGTCTCACATCACTGAGAAAATGTTTTTATCTCCTGTAACTCAGATCTCTCTCTTGAATGAAAGTTTAAGAAACTACTCAAGTAATGTTTTTAATGTTGCATGTTACTGCTTAGAGTGACCTTTGTCTTTTTCTTTCTCCCCTTTAGATTAAAACAACTTCAGTATTAAAGAAGTCATGTGCTTTCTCCAGTCCTGTGTGACTTGAAGTCAAGTTTTTGATCTCCTCCATGATGGTAGATCAGTGGTGTATAATTTGAAGTACCATAGGAATAATATTCATATTGAATTTCTTTGAAAGTAAATATGTATATGTTTATTTTGTGATGTTTTGTCTCTTCAAAATGTATGGATTATAGAACATTGAAAAGACCCCTTTCTGGGCAGCATAACCTGAAATACCACAGGCTCTGTTCTAGTGAATTAAACAAAGAATTTTAATAAACTTTAATATTGCAAATAAGTTTTGTATGGTAATAATTTTGTTATGTGTAGGACCTCTAAAGTACTGGAGAATAAGCTTCAGTCCGAGTTAAGTTAGGAAGTTAAAAACCAAAGCAACATAAATCCATATCCATCAACATTTGTTTTTCTCAGCCAGATTTGGTAAACCTGCTCCAAGGTAGTACCAAGGAAAGGATGTGAACGTGGCTCAGGCAAGTGGAATTTAAGATGCACATACTGTGTTCTCCTCTGGTTCCTGCTTTCATAGTCCCCCTTGTGGACTAAACTGTCAAAAATAAGGAAAACTTCCTAAAGGTTGCTCTGTTCCTTTACAGATTCCATTTAAAATTCTGGGAGGACACAGAGATTCTGTGAGCTCCTGCCATTTTTGCTTTGAAAACACAAAAATACTTTGATGCTCTTATGCAGTGACACTATTATGAGCACAGCAGCAACAAATGAAAGGGAAAATCTTCAATGTGAAATCAAACACAGAATGTTGTACAGGCATGAACCTTGACTGAATCATCAGAGAGCTTCTGAAGGTCCTTTACTGAAGTTTAAGAATAGCAGCTGTAAATGGTTTTGCAATAGGAGAACTCCTATTTCATACTTCAAAAAATGAAAAATGTTCTTTGACGTTAACAGGTGACTCTTGTGAGCATGTGTAGCGTTCACTGGATCAGAGCTCTACTTTATTAATATTTTAAATCTGGAAGTTGATACATAAAGCTTACTCTTTTTCTCCTGGTAGTTCCTTTTTCTGACTGATGCTTTGTGTAGAAGAATAAATCAGAGGTTGGGTAGTTGTTACCAGCATGACCATGATGTTTTCATACTTGTCACTGGCATTTGACTTACATTTCAATCTGAGTAGGCACCCTCTCTTTTCTTGCTCTGCGAAATGTGTACTTGGCTGGGGTTTCCCTACAATTCCTGGGCAGAGCAATGGCAAGATATGGATAGAGGACGTGTGCAGATTCTGGATGAGCAAATGTACATGAAGTCTATAAGGTAGCTTGGAGACGTGCATTTCTGTGTTGTGCAAGTAAAGGACAATGTATCTGTGCTAAGCAGATTGCAGGTGTTGAGATATGATGTGCATTAATGAAGCAATCACAACTTGATCTAAGAATAATTGGTAATGAGTTTCAGTAGTGCCTTAATGTCTTATGAATTCAAACAAAATGATGTTATGAAGCACCTAAAATACTGATTTCTTCTTGTGCAGTACTAGCTTTGTACCCTTCTTCCAGTGTAATGAAAAAGTCCAAGAAGCCCAAAAGTGTAAAAAGTCCAGGCAACGTTGGAGTGAGCAGCATTATGTACAAGAGCTGTGTAGCTAAAAGAAACCAGGAAGTCTAGAGTGAAAAAGTCCCAATTTTTAATAATGATTAGAATTCAGGAGAGTATGGGGGACTTGGTCACAGGTGGCTGGGCTACCTGACATTTTCACTTTGGCGTTCTCTTTCTTTTTTCCCCTTTGAAAGAGTAGCTATCAAATGACTGAGTGTACTGAGAAAGTGTTTAAGTTCCTCTTGACAACAAACAGTATCTCTGTGGACAGACAGCCCACATATCTTTTGTAAAACAAAGATTAATAGCACATGCAGCAGACAAAGAACTGGGTAAGACTAGAAGGGCAGTTCTGACTGCAAGACTTTTTTGACTCATAAAATATAGAACAAGAATACACACTGGCTTTGATCTGGTTTGGGTTTTTTTTTCTTTGATCACAGTGACATTCCTAATGATTCTGGTGTCAGTACATTGACACACACTCAGAAAGGAACTGAAAACATGAAAAATAAATGTACTTTCAAGTTTTGTTTGTTACTGAGAGCCAAGTTAGCTGGATAGCTCCTTCCAGTGAAATTCTTTGTGTGGAAGCAGCTCTAGATTAGATACTGGATGTTGAAAAAGGCAGTAGAATTCAGAGGTACAGGGTTTTATTCTCATATTGAAGACAAATGAACACATGAAGGGAGTTTATGTTGTCTGCTTTCAGATTAATTCTGAAACCTCTCACGGCTTACACAAACAAAAACCTGATTCAAATAAATTCAAATAAATGAGTTAATGATAGAAATAGAAGATGGTTTGCCTCGATGACGTATGATGACTGATCCTGTGATACTTTGACAGGTAAGTTACTCTGCATGTCAGCTGTCCTCATGGATTTTTGTGTTGGATGCTTACAGTCAGCTGGGCACCATGATCCATTTCTAAAACTTGATGAATATATGTATTACTAAAGAGATTCATAGAATCATAGAACTGATTGACTTGGCAGGGACCTTAATGACCATCTAGTTCCAACTCCCCAGCCATGGGCAGAGACAACTTTCACTAGACCAAGTTGCTCAGAGCTCCATCCAGTCTGGCCTCAAGCACCTTCAGGGGTGAGGCATCCACAGCTTCTATGGGCAGCCTGTTCCTGCACCTCTTCACACTCCCAGGGAAGAACTTCCTCCTAATATCTGATCTAAATGTACTCGCTCTTAGTTTAAATCCATTCCCCCTTGTTCTCTGTCTCCACCCTCTTGTAAAAAGTCCTCCAACTTGTAGGCTCCTTTCAGATACTGGAAGGTCACAACTGGGTCAGTCCAGAGCCTTCTCTTCTCCAGGCTGAGCAATCCCAATTCTCAGCCTTTCCTCGCAGCAGAGGGGCTCCAGCCCTCTGATCATCTTGGTGCCTCCTGGAGACTTGCTGCAACAGATCCACATCTTTCTTGTGCTGAGGACCCCAGGGCTGGGGCAGCTCTGCAGGTGAGATCTCGCCTTCAAATCATAAAGGACAGCAAAGGAAAACTCATAACTGAATCTGCTTTTAGGTTATAGAAAGTTTGCTGTAAAACTCTCTCAAACCCTTAAGTGTGTTTCTAAAACCTTTTATTTTCTCTTTAGTGGACAGTAGGACATGAAGGCCTTGTAACTTCATATGATATTTCTTGTGATGGGAGGTGTGGGGTGTCTGGCTCTGACAAAGAGAATACCATGGATGTTTTCGCTGCAATACCTGCAAGAACAGTGGCACATATCAAAGGTCAGACTCATGGCTTCTGCATATTATTAATCTCTTAATTTTTAAATTTCTTACTAAAAACATTGAGAAAATAATTAAGTTTGAACATCCTTAGTGGAGAAAGCAAAAGAGACTCTCATCTATAAGACATTAAACCCAGTGTTCATTATAATAGGCTTAAAAAAAGAGATAATAGGCCAAAACTAGACCAATAGTGATTTTTTTTTTTAAACAATATGTAGTTTCCCTTTGAAGTTAATTTTACTACTGAGACCTCCATTCTGCAAAGCTTCCACTCAGGTCAGGGAGTTTGGTATTCCTTAAGAACTGTCTTCAAAACATATGACCAGTCTTAAAAAAGTCAAGTGCAACAAATGGATTGTAATAAGAACTGTCTGTTACCTGTCCCTGTCAGGAGTTCGGAGGTGGTTTTTTTCTCATATGCTTTTGGAGAAAGACATGCTGAGTGCCAGAAACCTTGACGTCCTGAGCCTTCACGTGATAAGCTCTCTCTGAAGTCAGCAACTCAGGAAAAGCATTTTGTCAATTTTAGGGTATTACCATTTTAAGAAGGAAGGATACAGCAACAGAGGTGTCAAATCAACCATTATAAATACAGACAGCATTAACCAGTTTAGCTTTGCATTCTTAAAACAATATTCTGAGACAGTCTGGCTTTAGATACTGTAATAACACTGTCTTTGAAGAATTAGGAATTACTTAGGATGGGAAATTCAATCTGGAACATTGTAATGTTTCTTTTAAATGGCAGTGACTATAGCATTGTTTCCTGTAAGAGATGCTTATTATCCTTTCTCGCTCTGCAGATTTCAGGAAGCACTAGAGCCCTCACCCAGTTCTGGGACATCCAGATGTCTTTTCTGGCTGCTTCCAAAATTAGTCTTTGATCTAGAATTGTTTAATCTTTTTCCTCTCAATGTTCAAGTTGAAATTTATGCATAGAGGTAGATGGATACTTTTTATTTAACAAAAAATGGATTTTGTTTTTTGTAATTTATTAAAATACAGGCGTGTAGTAGCTGCCAAATAATTTCTTGTTTAAGTTACATTCAACAAAAAAACTACCTGGTCATTTGTCCCTTAATAGCTTGAGTTCAGTCCCGCAAAATGACCTCATCCAGTAAGGGATTTAAGCCTGTGCTGGCTGTGGGATTGTAAGCAGCTCCAGAGATTTTCCAGAACTATTAATATATCTCAATATCTACGTGTAGGACATCTCAGATAAACCACGAGTGACTGCTCTAATCATCTAGGTAATTAACTCATCATTTGCAGGATAACATGTTTAATTATGAGAAAGTGATGTCCCTATAAAAAACTACATTGAAGTTGATTGTCTGGGTTCTGTCTTAATCAGGCAACTGGAACACTTGGCTAATTGATATATCCATTAAAAAAAGATAATAAAAAGATCATAATGAAGTAAAAAGCACAGCACTATGTCAGAAGATCAATTTAGGACTTGTGTATATTCTCCTAACAGTTAGTTGAAAAAAACTCGTTCAGTAAATGCTGTGCTGATCTGTAATAACTGGGAAAATGTGTATGTCCTTGTTCATACCCACAGCTCAGACAACATACAGTAGCAATAACTTCTGAGAAATTTCATGGATATTCTCAGCTACTGTCATGGAGAACATGAACTACCATGTTCAAAGCAGATAATACTTGTAATTCTATAGCAAGACATTTTGACATCTGGACCTTCATGTCTCTTTGATGCTTGGATGAATAGGAGGAACTCTCCTTTGTTTTTATTCTCAGTTGGACTAACAATTCTGAAAATATTATCTTTATTCTAATTTTTGAACAAGGTATCTCCTTAATTGTCTAAGTCAGTAACATTTTAATGTATTTTTTTCATTTAGGTGTGTGTCTGCTAAATTTATTTATTTATTATTTACAAAATTAAGAATATTAGCAAGTAGCTGAAAGGAACTTCTACTGCCTTGATAGGGCATGAGTCATTATTTAATTTTCTTTTATAGTCTTGCCTCCCTCTTAGAAGGAGCCTTTTGTCTTAGTCTGTGTGACAAAGCCAAGCTAAAACACGGTGTCAACTTTATTGTTTAACCACCTGTCACACTTTATGCAGAAAGAGAATTTCAGTGTTAAAGGAAAACTGTCAGATTTCTAGTCTGAAAACACAGATCACTTGTGTTTTTCTCTCTGCAAAAAATGATCAAATACTTTTTCGGGATGGGAATGTAGCAATAATAGTACTTATTTAAATAGTGATTTTAGCAAGGACATCGATTTTCACATACAGGCACATTTTTGTTTTTAGAAAGCACAGCCACATAACTGTACTTCTAAAAATAAACATATTTTGGTTTCCTACACCTGATGCTCTTGCAGAGTAACTGGCCACTTACAGAGGAGCATTACTAAATCAAGGCAGGTAAGTTATATGTTCCTGGACATAAATCAGCTTGTAAGAATTCTGAGGAGTGTCTTTTTTAAAGGTGAGACTATGTACTCTGACTTGTAAAACATGAGTCATAAAGCGATGTTAGCAAGGAAGCGCATTACCTTAATGCTATTGAAATACGGTTTTTAATACAATCCCTGAGTTTGTTTGGACAATGAATTGACAAGATCGTGAGTGTATCTTCCTCCTTGTCAATAATCACTGAGTGAAACTGCATGAAAAAGAACTTTATTTTCTTATGTTTCTTAATGTTTTTGTCGGCCTTACTTATTGAAGAATAAGTATTCCAAAGCAACGACCAGCTTTTTAATATTTTAAATAAATCCCGTCAATGTCAGTAGTGAAAATGTGTACATTCCTGAAACTATCCATAAACAGAGATTTGAGAATGTGTTTTAAATTGGTACAGGATTTTTTGGGTGCATTTCAGCAATGCTTCCAGCATACCAATTAGAAAAATGTGTAATTTTTTTTTTTGTAAATACTTCTCTCTCCGTTTTTACTGTCGGCTCCCTGCAGGTCCCGGAAGGCTCCAGGACTGTCCCTGACGGGACCCTCGGGCCGTGGGCCGGCTCTGGCTGCTGCCCCCGGGTTGTTCCCTTGCCCTGTGCCCGGGCAGGGATTAACCGGAGGCGGCGCAACTTCTGCCATTCGCACCAACCCTCGGCAAACCACTCCCATCGCCTTTTCCGACTGTTTCGCTCGTACGAACGCGCACGTCTGACCCCGCACCGCGGCGGTACGCGCACACAGGTCACAACGCGCACAGCAGGGCTGCCTTTGCACAACGCGGTTTAATATTCCACCCCGAAGACGCCACTCTAGTTTCCCCGCGGGTTGGACCGCCCCGCTCCCCCTCAGGCGCTGCCGCGGCCATTTTGCGGCGGCGGTTCCGCTCCCGCGGGCGGGGCCGGGCCGCGCGCGCAGCTCCATCAGGGCCGGGCCAGGGACCCGTCACCGCCCGGCGCCGTGGCTTAGTTGGTTAAAGCGCCTGTCTAGTAAACAGGAGATCCTGGGTTCGAATCCCAGCGGTGCCTGTGCGGGCAGTGCCCTTTTTACACCCCGCACTCTCTCACCGACGCCTCTGAGGGGGGGGAACGGGCCCGCGGCTCCTCTGTGGCTGGGAGCAGATAAATCCTTTTGCTATCGGTGCCTAAAGCCAGAAAAAACTNTAAGAATTCTGAGGAGTGTCTTTTTTAAAGGTGAGACTATGTACTCTGACTTGTAAAACATGAGTCATAAAGCGATGTTAGCAAGGAAGCGCATTACCTTAATGCTATTGAAATACGGTTTTTATTACAATCCCTGAGTTTGTTTGGATAATGAATTGACAAGATCGTGAGTGTATCTTCCTCCTTGTCAATAATCACTGAGTGAAACTGCATGAAAAAGAACTTTATTTTCTTGTGTTTCTTAATGTTTTTGTCGGACTTACTTATTGAAGAATAAGTATTCCAAAGCAACGACCAGCTTTTTAATATTTTAAATAAATCCCGTCAATGTCAGTAGTGAAAATGTGTACATTCCTGAAACTATCCATAAACAGAGATTTGAGAATGTGTTTTAAATTGGTACAGGATTTTTTGGGTGCATTTCAGCAATGCTTCCAGCATACCAATTAGAAAAATGTGTAATTTTTTTTTTTTTTGTAAATACTTCTCTCTCCGTTTTTACTGTCGGCTCCCTGCAGGTCCCGGAAGGCTCCAGGACTGTCCCTGACGGGACCCTCGGGCCGTGGGCCGGCTCTGGCTGCTGCCCCCGGGTTGTTCCCTTGCCCTGTGCCCGGGCAGGGATTAACCGGAGGCGGCGCAACTTCTGCCATTCGCACCAACCCTCGGCAAACCACTCTCATCGCCTTTTCCCACTGTTTCGCTCGTACGAACGCGCACGTCTGACCCCGCACCGCGGCGGTACGCGCACACAGGTCACAACGCGCACAGCAGGGCTGCCTTTGCACAACGCGGTTTAATATTCCACCCCGAAGACGCCACTCTAGTTTCCCCGCGGGTTGGACCGCCCCGCTCCCCCTCAGGCGCTGCCGCGGCCATTTTGCGGCGGCGGTTCCGCTCCCGCGGGCGGGGCCGGGCCGCGCGCGCAGCTCCATCAGGGCCGGGCCAGGGACCCGTCACCGCCCGGCGCCGTGGCTTAGTTGGTTAAAGCGCCTGTCTAGTAAACAGGAGATCCTGGGTTCGAATCCCAGCGGTGCCTGTGCGGGCAGTGCCCTTTTTACACCCCGCACTCTCTCACCGACGCCTCTGAGGGGGGGGAACGGGCCCGCGGCTCCTCTGTGGCTGGGAGCAGATAAATCCTTTTGCTATCGGTGCCTAAAGCCAGAAAAAACTTCGACACAAGTTAATAGAGGTGAAAGAGGAGGTGCAGTTCTTCAATGGAAGTTAGACAGCCCCGCGTTTGTAATTTCCACCAATTCTTATGCCCCTCGACGTGTGCAGCCAGGGTTTGTCTCAGCCCTGTGCCCTCCCCTGGGTCTGCGCCCCCGGAGCTTCTCTGCGGCTCCTGTTTTGCCTTGCTACTCTTGCTGTCTCCGAAGGAATGTTGAGCAGAGGAACAAGGAAACTGCCTGCCTGTGTGTTAAAAAATAAAGTATGCTTCCTCTTGTTATCTAACAGCAGCTGCATCACTGGAAAATATGTTCAAATGAGATATTTGTTGTTTCAATAGGAGATTAAACTGTTGGGATAAGACAGCTTTATAGAGCCCTGGATTGAACCAAGTGACTTTTAAAGTCTGGAACTTGAATTTTGAGAGGTGCCAGCTCAGATTCTAGGCTTCACCTTAGCTGCTGCGATCGCAGGTTTTCTCTTTAGGTGTCTAACTGACATGATGTGAACATTTAATAAATGAGCTGCAAGTGTAAGGTGGTAAGAAAAGACAATGTATTGCCATACTTTATTTGACTTAATCACAGCATATGCAGTACCTCTGAGGAGCTGTAGGGTAATAAATTAATCCTGGTAGGTATATTTTTAATAAGCTTTCACCTCGAACACTTGCTTAAACTCTATGATCTGTTCCTGTAATAATTGATTTATAGCTGAATTAGGAGCACAAAACTGACCTGCTCTTGAGAATCAGCTGCTGAGATCCTATCAAGGTGCTACAGAAGAATAGTAGCACATGAAGTAGTATCTTAGCAGCTTAGTATTTATATAAAAATATGACCTGGTAAAATAAAAAGCAAGTGTTTGGCATTTTAAAGAATTCTCAAAGTGTCAGAATGGCTCCAGAAGATCTTTAACTCCTGTGCTGTTGTGACTAATCATTTTCGCAGGAGTTTAATAACCAGTTTACTCTGTGAAATTGTATCCAGAGCTGATTACAATAATAGTTAAGTATTGCTTAACATGAGAAAATATCTAGGCTCAAACTGAATCAGAGTGAAGGTGTATCTGGCCCAGTGTCCTCTCTATAACCAGGGCAAACAGCACACATCTAGAGCAGATCATTAGCACAGGGCAAACACGCAGTGATATTTTGCCAGAATACCCTATCGGCCTCTAGTGATTTCTGGCTTGGGGTCTTCAACACTCATATACTGACCTGATCAAATTGAATTTTGCATTTCTCCAGCCTGTAAATAGGAAAAAGTGGAGTGACTCCTGCAGGCAGATGTGCACATTGGAGAAATCTTTTATCGTAAGGACAGCTGCCTAAAGAAGGGAAATATTAGAGGCTGTCAAATATTTAGTGGCTGTTGATTGTGACAGTGGCTATAGGCTTAGGGGAAGATATCCCCAGTTTGCCTGGGAGCTGGCATAGCTGCCTGCGTGTTATTCACAAGGATTTGGGTGACAACATTTGATAAAAACATCAAGTGAAGCCACATTGCCTGTTCACCCCAGATTGTAGGACTGCCCTTTTGTCTCTGCTGACATGCTCTTGTGTGATGTGTCATGCTTCGACAGGCATGTCCAGCTCCATGGTGTCATGCCTGTATAATGTGATGTATGGGTCATGAAAGGATTTGCCAGAGTGTAACATGTCAGCTCTGAACTTTGAGGGGTATGCCACTGTTTGGGATACTGCATATTGGAAAATGAAGACATTCCCCAGTTATTCCTTTGCTGCTTGTAGAAAATACTGGTATGGATGGTTTAATTTGTAAGTTATTTGCAGAAATGCTGCCTGCATCCTCTCAGAGGACCCCTGTGCTGTGGGTTGAAGAGCAACGGGTACCATTTAACACCATAACAATGCAGTGTTGGCAGTACCACACAAACTGAGACTCCATGATCCCCATCCATGATATGATCTGTGAACTGGGGATCCAGGGAGTGCTCTGCAAGACCTGCTCAATCTTTAATAGCCTTGTATGGCCCCTGTGTAAGCACAGGGGAGAGTGGAGACTGACAGTGGACTATTGTGGCCTGAACAAAGTCACACCATCACAGGGTGCTCCTGTGCTATAACTTCAGTACAAACTGAGTCCAAGGCAGCTAAGTGGTGACACCATCAACAGTACTCAAGCATTCTTCTCCACTCCTTTAGCAGCAGAGTGCAGACCACAGTTTGCTTCCACTTGGTGGGGTGTCCAGTACACCTGGTATGACACCTGAGGTATATGTGAAACAGGAAGATATCTGTCTTCTTTTTTTTGCGACAGAACTTTTCTTTCCTTCAAAAAACTGTAGCTATGCTTGGATTAAGGTTTAAATATATAAGGATATTTTTTAATATTAGTTGGTGAGGTAATCAAGCCATGACTCATTGACGTCACTGGCAAAACTCACACTGACTGTACTGTTGAGATATCCATTCAATAAAAAGGTAATAAAAAGTCTGATTCATAACAAAGGCATGAAAAGATGAATCAACCCAAGTTGTGTGGGTAGAGTTTTTCCTGTGTTATTAACTGTGCAATGCCATCAAAACAAGCTCTGTCCTTGTCTGCTGTAGTATTTATGGTTATTCTTTGCTTACAAATGACTAAACACCTTATGTTATTCCTGCCAGAGCATCTGTTGAGCTCTTTGTTGTCAATGGAACTGTTGAGTGATGACTTTTTCTGAAAATCTATTGATAATATTTTAACACAAGAAATATTTTGGAATTGTCTGAATTGCAGGGGTTTTTTGTAATGTACATATTGACTATTTTAGATGATTGTTTAAACAAAAGTGCCCTTTAGTATGTACACTATATGGATTGAAAAATCTTCCTCTCTTTTTTATCTTCCTGTGATAAAATGTAATAGTTAAAACTATCATAAGAACAAATCATATGACCATTTATGCCAATTATTTCGTTCAACATGTCTTGCTGAATGAACATACCAGAATGCCACAGCCTAGAAATAATTTATTAGTGTCCCTAATTATTATAAATATGGCTCAGTATTTGAAAAATGTCTGATATAAACTATTCAATTAATTCTGTTTACTTATAATGAATTACATATATTATATACATAGTGCTTTTCTGTTAGAATAAATATTTACTGTAAGTAACAGAAATTGCCAAATAACATGCTAAGTCAAGTCTCTTTGGCCAGCCCTGAGTGGCTATTATTTTCAGTACTAGACTTTGCTTTCTTTTTATTAATATTAATATTTTAATTTGCTGTCATTTTCAATCAAAACAGCATCACTGAATTCTTCTCGTTAGGATTTATGCTCTTTTATGATGTTCTTTTCAAGGTCATTTGAGTTATTTTTATATAATAAATACATGTTGATGTCTTTGAGCAGGGTACCAACATCCTATTATTTCCCTACCTCTAAAGCAAATCAAACCCAATTCTTGTAGAGTATTATCTATACCAGCTGAGTTCTGAAGTTTTTTCTTTTGTGTTTTAATAGAAGGTATTTTAAACTTAAAGAGCTCTGTGTCCTTGACTGCCATGACTACACGTGTGGGATGAAGGTGGGACTACATGACAGTGATCACAGCTCATGTGGCCCCCAAGCTCTTGGTTGGTACCATGCAATCTGAAATTGATCCAGAGCTTTACCCCGCGTCTGCTCTTCCCTGTGAAAAACTTAATGAAGAATATTCATGTAGGAGGGGTAAGCAGACATTGTGCAAGAGGTGGTGAGGAGATAGGCTGAGTCAGGGATTTCTCTTTTTGTTCAAGAGACCTTTGGTAGCTGGGAGACTTGGATTTCTCTCCCTCTCCAGCTTTGCAGAGCAGTTAACTCCCTGGTTATTTCACAGATGACCTTGGATCCCCCAGGAGGGGTGGCTAATCGAGCTGTTAAGAAGGCTCAGAAAGGAAAAAGTCTTGCATTCTTTTATGCCCAGCATGTACACACTGTTGAATTAGTGTTCTCAAATTTGAAAACTAAATTTCTCGTAAGTCTTTCCACTGCCTGGCATTTTGGGGGTACCTGCATTATCTTCCTTTACAATTCAATAATGACCACTGCAGTGAAAATTGCCTGCAAAGATGAAGAGTATTTATGCAGTAAATAAAAATATATTTGAAACAAAAATTTGTTTTGGTAATATTAGAATTGTGAATGGCTGCGTATCAATATTTACATATCACTGATGTGTTTTGCATTAACTTTTTGTGCCCTGGACTCTGGGTAGGATTGCAGAAATCCTACTGGACCCTTCTGTGCTGGGATGCATCAAGGAAGTTGCCAGCAAATACAGTGAGGCTGTTGCTGAGCTAAATGTGAGCACTGCAGTGAGGAACTGCAATTGTTTCCAGCTGGGATTACTGTACTTTTGGTAAATCTATAGACATGGGATGAAATATTTTCAATTGCTTGCAGTTAAATATTTGCTAGTGGGCCTTGCTTTTGAGAACCAGGAAGACTTTGAGATTCATCCCTCTGTGTCACTGCAATCAGTGGGCACTGCTCTGACATGAAATTCAGTGAATGTAGGATTAAGAACAAGTTAACTCATCAGAATGTAGCAGTTCTTTGCAATAGCTGAGACAATAGTTGAATTTGTGATTCCTATGGCTGTGGAAATGGATCATGCCATGTTAGCTAATGAAACAATGGCATTAAATATTGTCCTTTTGATTCACTTTGTTAAAGCTTATACAAACCTGTTTTTATGGAAATAACTACCACTATTTTTTTGCAGAAGAGCATGGCATAAGTAAGATTAAAGAATATCAATTGTTAAAATTACTGTCATTTACGAAAGCTGACAAGTCACTATACTAAAGGAATATTTTAAAATTCATGGGTTTTCCTAAGTTACATGATAATTATACATTAACTGCCATGCTTTTAGTGCTCAGCAACATGAATGCATACAAATATTTTTATTCGTTTGTTCCAAGATGGTCTGTGAGTAACGATAGATTCAGATAAGCTAATTACAGTGAACTCCCCAAACAACTGGTTGAGTGAGATAGTAACTGAAAAATCTATAAATGTCTGAAAAGTCTATAAGTGATTCTGACACTGTGAATATGAAATTAAGTAGAAATAAATACTTTTTCTTTTATTCAAGCAAGTTTTAAAACTGGCTTAATCTTCACAGCACCTCCCCTGACATAGACAGACCAAATAATATGGTGCCAGGGGAAAAAGTGCTCTTACGAAGGATATTTGAACACCAATAGCTGTAGAAGCATTTGCTATTCTGGGGATAATGGGAATTTCTGTGCTACTTATATTATGTTACCCTGGACTCCTCTCAAATCACAAAATTTTTCTGTAAGCTACTTTTAACTTAGAATTCGTGCCCCTGCTGGGTCTGTTGATTAGATTGATTGTTTTCTGTTTAAAAGAAGTCATAAATGTGTAATGTATAAACATAGAACAACATATGTATAAATTGTTTTTTATTACAGTTGCAGGATCCTCCCCTAGGCCCTCTGTAATATCAGATTGGTCCTTAAATTTTCCAGGGTGAGGAATCTGTGCAGAAATCTTTTATTTAAGAAATTTAAAGTTACCTTCATGTAATTTTAAGTAGATACCATTTTGTAACATACCTGGTCATCTGCCTACTACTCCAGATACTGGTGGATATTATCTTAAGTGGTTCGTTTGCAGTTTTTTTCAATTTTATTTCCTTATTTCTGTTAATGTTTTTCATTAATTTAGTTGTCTCCGGTATCTGGCACCTTAATCTCCCACTCAGATGAGGGAGTAACTGGAACGTTTTGACAGTCACACAAATATTGTGGGCAGGGATGCCCTGTTGGGGCAGCAGTGCATGCAGCCATCGTAGTGTTGCCCTCAAGGATAAATAAACAAATGTCAGCTCAGGGGAGTGCCATGGAACCCGTGTGAGAGACTGATGTGTATGGAAGAGGATCTCAGATGACTCAACCTTCAAGAAAGGGGAAGTGCAAGGGCAGAAATTTTCTCACACTTCTCTTGACATTGTCTTTCAGTTTTTGACAGATCTCTTACTGCCTCTGTTTAGCATTGTATTTACATATGATGCTGCATCATAACAATATGTACTGTTAAAGCTGTTTGAAAACAAGTATCAATGGTTTTTTGAACGAGTTTTGATCCTCTAAATCACTGAACATCCTCATCCTCACTGTCTTTTTTCTCGTTCTTTTATTTTTCTGTCTAGATGCCATTACAATCTATGCGTATATGAATTCATAGGGATACTGTTTACACAATAAATACCCATTTTTGCTGTTACTGCAACCAGTTGGCACAATCACTGAGGAGGCAGAAAGACCTTGTTTGTTTATTCAGTGTGACACAACAGAGAAAGCAGAGCTTTTTGTGTCATGGAAACCCACCTCATGACTTAGCAGGGATGGATCCACATGTCCTGTGTCCCTTTCCTGTGTTGGCTCACAGCCTGCACAACAATCTGACACCCACACCTGAGCACAGGGTGACATCTATTCCTTCCTAGTGCTTTAAACTCTCTTTGACTTTGAATGAAATTAGCTGAACAGATTATTGTCCTGATGAGTCAATACATTGTCATCCTTATGTTCTTGTTAATACAATATTCAGGGTCTGCCTGTATTATCCTTGTGAAAAACAGAGTGAGCTCATGTGTTCATTTATATCCTTTTTCATTCTTCCTGTGGAACAGCTTCACTGATGCACAGTTCCAAATTTTTTGCTGTGTTATCTCTCTAGGCATGTTAAGAAGAGCTTTGGGAAATACGTAAGCTGTAATTTGCTCTTTTATGAACCCAAAAATCACTGTACTATGAATACAGATTGAGAACTTTGAGAAAAAAAATTGCAAGACTTGTAAGTAATAATGATTTTAGCTGATCGCAAGGATACTGTCATACTGTAAAACTGTTAGGATATTTAAAATTATGGGGGGTATTGCAGAGAATAAAAAGTGCAATGCTCTGTGCAGAATTGGTTTAACAGAAATTTATCCTCAAAGACATACCACTGGAACTTAAAAAATATGTTAGACAAATAAGGGAAATGAAGCATAAATCAGTCTTAGTGACAACCCCTGGGACAGGTGGAACACAAGCTGCATTCTCTAGGTCCAAGTGAAACCTTTGAGGAAATATCTGGGCCAAATTTCAATGAAGAGTAGCCACAGAGACTCAGGTTTAGGAATTGGTAACACAGTAAGTAGTAGAAAAAAAAAAAAGCAAAAACATTTAATTGTCCATGGAACACGAGAAACCTTGTTATCCCTACTCTCTATTGTGCTTTTCTTGCTGAACTGGTCTCTTTTGCTTTTCCATGCATGTTCAATTTTAGATAAGCCTGATTGTATGCAACATCTCAATTAATTTCTTTTTTTTTTTTCTTTTTTGTTTTTTTTACAGAATGGAAGGCTGGAAGCGAATTGCTGAGCAACCTCAGGTAGCTCTTTTCATCTGCTCTGATAACAATATGCATTCTGAGCAAAGAAAATACTTGTTCTCTCCCTTGGAGATGGTTTTAATGCGCATTCACTGTGCTCATCCCAAGACTTAGAGGACCTTTCATGTTTCTAATTCCAATCTGTTTGATCTCCTACTTGAATTCTAAAATAAGTCTGTTCTAATTCATGCAGCTAGTGTGTGTTGACCAAGAATGTATTGGTAGTTTATTCCATTTTTTTTCTCTAGAAAAGAAGTGAAGTAACAAAGACAACTGCAGGCCTCACTGAGCCCATTATTTCTCATAATTTCTCTATACAAAGGGGGAATCTGGAAACACATTAATTCACCTGAAATGCAAATCAGCCTTATTTTGACAGGGCTCATCCGTAATTTATAAGCAGAGGAAACTCACTTCTGAGTTACTCTGGTCTTCATTTACCAAAGATTTTGTATGTCAAGAAGAACAGTAAATCCTTTATGACTCCAGCTACCAGAAAGAGAGTAAGTCCCTAATATAACCAAGGCACAAAAGGATTTGTCATAAACTAAATTAAATCTTCTGTACTCAACTCATTAATAGATATGAAGGAATGGGCAGAACAGAGAAATCAATTTAGCATCTTAGTAGATGAGGAGACTTCCAGTGCTTTTCCAGTACGTAGAAAATAAAACTGTCGCCACTACAGCTTACATCAATCTCAACAGAGTTATTAAGAGATAAAGTCACTAGGGAGGCAGGAGGTGTGGTGTGGTGCTGAAATAGCCTTTCACTGTGTGTCAGAAGTGAAATCAATGTGTACAAATCCTTGTCCTTGTGGAAGCTGCAGAACATGCGCGAGATGCAGAGGGACTGGGAAGGTCCTCAGAGAGCCCCAGGAACCAGAGCTGAGGGTAACGACGTGTGTGATGGATGAGAGACTCCTCAATCAGGCAACATAATTGCTGATGTAAAGCAGTACCTTGAGATTATACTGTAAAAAAACAAACTCTGCTGAAAATATTTAAAGGAATAAAAAGAAAAAGAAAAAAGAAAGAAAGAAATTATACAGTGCTACTCTTGTCCTGACTTTTTCTTTCAGGTGTCTGGAATGACTTGCTGTCCAGTGGAGCTTATTGATAAAGGCACGTTAATGATCTTGATAAGGAACACTGATAAAGTTCTTCCAATTATTTCTGTAGGGATTTGAAATGAAAACAATTCTAATCCTCCTCTGTAATTATGCTGTATGTTTCAGAACTCTGATCTCAATAACACCATTAAATAAAAATGAGACAATTTACTTAATGGGGAAGGTTGTGTGGACCTTCAATTTTGTTACGAGAATGAAGTAACAAGTAAAAAAAAATTAATATGCAATTAATGCTGCCTTGATAGTTACAAAGGCAACTGAACCTTTTCAAGAGAGGATGATTTTATTTTATTTTTCAAACCATTACCCCAATGTAATTGCTACTCATAATCTGGTCTGTTTGATTCAAATTCAGGATTCATTGAATGTTCAGAGTGTTACAGAGAAATACGTATCACAGCTTTCCACTCCCTTTGGAAAAATGCCTATACATTGATCTTACTATAGTATTTTTCCATCAAATGATTTGGATTCACCTTCCTGTAATACCAAATTGCTTGTATTTATTCCCATCACATTTCATAAAATGAATGTGATTTACAACAGGAGATTTTTAAGCTCTACATGAAATTCATGAATAACAAATTCCTAAAGAAGAGGAAGGAAATAGATTACTGTGAAGTTTAGTAATGATCTGTAATGGATGAAGGCAGGAATAGTGTTAAAGTTGGTGCAGCAAAGCACCCTTGAGAATTTCCTTCTCTTCTGGGGAGAGTCCAGTTGTCACTAAACAGAAATCTTATCCAGCCAGAGTGTTGTTACAGTGATGCAATAAAACTAAAAATAATGTGAGGCTGAGATAAATAATGCCTGCTACCACATCTAATGTTTTCTAACCAACTTTTCCGTAATGCCAAGTTTCAAAAGAGAACAGTGGTGATTAAAATAGATGTGATTGCAGGCTTGTTTATCTGCACAACTCTGGACCTGCACTGAAACTCATTTATGGTGAAAAAGAGATAAATGCATAGAAAGAACTTTGTGGAACTGCTAAAATTACAGTCTTAGAGAAATTACTTTCTTAAAGAAATCTCAATCAAATTAATCCATAGATAGAGATGCTTGTAAAAATAGCGTAAGTTTTTGAGTTACAAAAACTAAATACAGGGGGAACAGATGTAATTAACTTCTATGTAATCTGACTAAGAGATATTACACACATGAACCAGAAAAGGTTCCAAGTTATTTTAAAATTTTTAATGCTACTATTGATGAAATCTGTAACCTTTGTCAACATTGCTCTTTTTATGTCTTCATATTTCTACTGCATATTTAAAAAAAATTAATTGTAATATCCTTTTATTACACTCAGCAGAACTTTATCAGGATTTATTTTGGTGGTATTGCTTTTTCTGTGATCTAGTTCTGTCAAAAGCATTACAATGAATGAACATGTCTACAGTTCCAACATCTATAATATATAACATGTACTAATGAGATTTCTGTATCACATGTTCTGAAATGGGATATGAAGGCTTGACACTTGGTTTGAGCAATGGTTCAGCTTGGTGCAACTCTTTTAAAATGATTTTAAAATAATATGCAAATCATCCTGAAGTAGAGCACCCAGGATTGGTTCTGCTGCTTGTGTTTCCAAGGTGGATGTTGTAGTATGATCCTGAATTCCTCACAGTCAGTAGATGCTGGAGCATACATATATGTCATACATCGTTTTCTAAAGTGCACATGTATTTCTGTGAACAAAAATGTGTGTGACTGAAAATCAGGACTCAGAATTATAAGTTGGTCCTTAATCCACATCAAAGTACATTTCTTAACTGAGTGGATTTTATGTAACTAATAAGTTAGTGGCATGGACAGAATCTGCTAAGAATGTGCATGTGCCACACTGCCATCAGTCCTACACTGTTTCAGTGAGATGCAAAGGTGTTATTTAATGGAAATGAATGAGAGATGCACTTTATTCATAATTATAAAAAAAGGGTTAATACAGAATGCAGAGGTGACTAGATACATTTTTTATTACAATAATAGACTCACTGAGGAAAACCTCTTTTATGACACATTCCATTATTGCTGTTACAGACCTATAATTTGAAGATTACTGTTCAAAAACTCAGATGAAATGATTTTACGATCTTGGGCTCGTTAAAGGTTTAAGAATTGTCTGGTTAGATTAGAAAGAATTTAGTTGTGGGAAATGTTGTGTGATTTATCATGCTACTTAAATTGCACAGACACATGGAAAGCAGAACAGTCAGGTCAGTGCTGTGCTGAATGTGGGGCCTTCTCACCTACCAGCAAATTCTGTATTGACCCACTTATTATTTCTACTTTCCCATAGTAGGTTTATTTTAACATCCAGTTCTCTCACCCCAAGTAGATGGGAGGTGATACATACTATTGATCCCCAGGCCAATCCTCCATTAGCTATCCATTAAGATCCAGTGATAGGCACACGTTAATTACAATAACTATAATGATTCCATCCAAGGGCTGCTAAGGTACAAGTCTGTTGTTGCTCAAAGATCTTCTGAACCCCAGATGCCTCACTGTAGCCACACTTTTTATTGTTGAAATATAAAGGCTTAAAGTAGTATCTCCATGCGCTGCGAGAGGTCCTTTGGTGAACTGTTGTTTCCAGGCATTCAGTAAAGCCCTCAGGCCCATTTCATCACTGCCACACTTCTCACAGTCAGCAAAAGGGCACCTGAGTCTGTGCTTTGACTTGAATGTTCCTTCTGCATCCGACATGATCTGCTTCCTGTAGATGCTCCAGAAAGCATTTGTCACCACTGTTGCCCTAAAACAGTTTCAGACTGGCCTTTCTTATTAATTTCTACCGTTCCTTTCTTATCTAGGGTTTCCTTTCCCACATTATAATTTGGTCTTTTTCTCCATTTCCCTGGCTGAAACTTTTTGCTGATTTTTGCTAATTTTAAACACGATATGGTGCCATGAGCATGGTGTGGAAGGGCTTTATTGTAGGTATGTTTGAAAGTACTTGTTTAACTGAGCTGTGTGTTTAATATTACACTCTTGAGCTTATGGGCACATGAGGATCACAGTTTAATTAACATTTTAAAATTGCATAATATCCCAGGCAAATCAAGTATGCTTTGCTCAATATTTTTAACCATACAAACTGACATTGAAAGTTGTGCAGCTGTTTTCCTTAATGGGGTACAAATAACTAACAAATATCTGTCCAAATGTGCACGTGGGTGTGTATCATATGGGCCTTTGGCATGAGAGGCCTGATGATGCTCAGGGCTGGGTGTTACCTGTGCCAGCCAGTGCTTGTGTCTGTGTGTATGTCATTAGCACAGTCAGACCTTAATGTTGTATGGAAGCTTCTTTGGGAATTGCATTCCTGTCATGAGACACTGAGTACAACAATGTGATTGTTTCCTGATGTTGATTTTACCAATTGGTGTTGATCAAGATGGTGATCCAAGAGGTTGTTGTAAACATCCACAAGACCTCATTCTCTGTGATACAGCCACAGAATGCCAAGATACAATTTTTTTAGAGCATGTAGGGATAAATTACCTGTGTTTATAGTGAAATGCATAAGACCTCATCTTTACCCTGGAAGATTAAAGGATGCCATGTAGCACAGCCCTCATTTATGTACGTTAAGAACTGGTGCTGTCACTGAGTTTTCTATCGCTGTTGGTATCTGCAGCTGAATTAAACTGCTGCTCAATAGGCTGAGCATTCATGTCAGAGCCGTGCAGCAGTGCCACCGAAAGAAGCTGTGCCAACGACTGTGGAGCTGGTACTGGTTCTCGGGGGAGGATGTGAGCACCTGCAAACGGGGAAACAAAGAAAAGTTCAGGAAATACGTGAGGCAGAGCTGGTTTATTGTAGGTGTTCATCATCTGAAGAAGGGTACCTGTATTCTTGTGGCGTTTGTGATTCTGCTCGTGAAGTTCCCAGTTAACTTTGTCATCCTGCTGCTTGTAAACACGAGGCTTTGTCCATTTTCAGTGGGATAGAATGGGTTTACGTCGTTTATATTGATTCAAATTGTGTTGCCTTGCTGTGGATACGTTACCGGACCAGACCACACTCGGCAGGGCCTGGAGGAGTCCGGCTCTCAGTCTGGGTTCCAATTCTTCGGACGCACGAAGGGAGCGGGGGAGCAGCCGGGCTCCAGGGGAGGCTCCTCTCCCTGCGCCATCCCCGCTGACAGCCCATTGAAAAGCTGCAGCCGAGTCAGTTCAGCAGCGCTTCCCGCGGCCCCGCCCGCAGCTCCGAGCGAACCTCCGCGGGGAGAGGGCACCGGGCGGACCCGCTGGGCTCCCGCCCGGCCCGGGAACGGCCGCCACCG
>WEKX01010576.1:1181861-1243044 GCA_013390025.1 Pitta sordida | reverse complement strand
CACCGCTCCCGGCCGCGGCTGCCTCGGGCTGAGCGCTGCCCGGGGCTGCGGAGCTGCGCCGTGCCCTTGGCTCCGGCATCGCCGCCGTGACCCCGCACAGCGCGGACGGAAAAGTTCAGCCCCGCGCTTTCCCCGGCTGTGAGCGGGCGCGGGGCTCGGCTGGCACTGCCCGGCACTCCTGGAGTGGCAGCGGGGACAAGCACTTTTCCCCCTCCCTTGCTGTGCCATATTCTTCTCCCTTCCCTCCCTCCTGCTCGAAGCGATTTCTCTCCGCTCTGCCTCGCAGCAGCTGTTAAGTTATGGCAACGTGATGAAGCGTATTCCTGGTTCTCGTTCTGTCAGGGGAGATGGTTTTTTGGCGGAGAGAAGCGTTGGCACCTCCGACCGGGAAGAGCCAAAGACAGGCCCCGCGTCTGTAGAAACTGGGGGTTATTAGAGCTGCACTGAGCCCTCCTGACACTTACAGGCTAAACTGTCGTAGCTCCTTGATACAAAATGTGGTAAAACCACGTCTGTTTGCTAATAATGCGGATTAGAGTTCGTATTTAATAATCCCGAGGGACAGTTACTCTCTGTGGCTCGACTACTTGTTCTGTTTTTTGTAAAAATGATTCCTTAACATCAGTGCTTGCCTAGAAAAATGTGGGAAGTTGATGTTTAAAATTGCAATGTTAAAAGCTAGCTCCGAACCAGTGTGAGCATCCTTTGTAGGTAGTTTTTGGGGGAGAGAGCCTTAAAGGGATTTCAGAGATGTGCAGAGTGTGAGGATAATGTCTCTTGCATTGTTTGTTCAGAGGTGGAGACAGATACACATAGTGAAATCCTTTATCTCTGCATTTTGGTGGGATTTTTGGAGGAGGGGAATGAGAGGGTGTTTATTTGGGGTTTTGTTTGGTTGGGGTTTTTTGTGGCCCAGTCAGACCTTCGTTAAAGCTTTTGTTATTTAACAAAAAGAGCACAGTTACTAATAAAATGGCTAATAAGATAATAAAAGATTATGTAAACTCCAGAGTTGAAGTGAGAACGCAACAACTTCAGGTGTGAGTGGTGCCAGGTTGAAATTTTAGTACGTTTCTGGTTTCTGTGACTTATAGAATTTCACTGCCTGGCTCTTTTCATCTGAAAAGTTTTATTCGTTGCACAACTGACAGTACCAGAAGTTGGGAGACACAAGAGGTGGGAAGCTTGCTTCAATCAGCTCATAAGAATATAATGCTGCTACCTTAAGTATTTTTGTATTTTACTTCTTGCTTGTATGCTCTTTCCTTTCATCCTTGTTTTTGGTTCCTGCTTTTTGCTATTCTTTCTGTTTTCCCATAGCCTGTGTTTGGTATCTGTATCAGGGCACTGCCACTGACCAGTGCTGTGTGACCTCTGTAAACTGCTGCTCCAAAGACTGGAATTAGGTTTGTTTCAACTCTTCTTTTGTGAAGCTGTTTTGTTTATCATTCTTGAGAAATTCTGGAGGACAGAGAGAGTTATCAAATAGGAAGGAATCAGAACAATGAAGCTGATGTCTCTCCTGGCTGTGGGAAAAACCTGGTAGCATTTGGTTCAGAGGTGCCAAGATGAATATTGCCCATTTGATCCAAAAAATATATTTCCAGCCGAAAACCTCACCCTGAGAATTATTTAGCAGTCCAAATAATTGGCACTTCACGTAGGAAGTTTCCTACATGAAATTCAAGCCAACTGAACTACTTCTGTTTTTTCCTGGTTTTCCTGTAACTGCCTAGCAGTTAAGAAAAAGAACATTGAGAACTTCTTTAAGATACCATAGTCTCTCACCTGTATTTATTTTGACAGGGTTTTGTTTTGACAAGAGACAAGGAAAGCAGCAGGGAATGGCTGCTCTTTCTTTTGAGCCTCTGACAGTTTTGAGAGCTGAGTGCTTCAGAAAATGCTGGTTTTACAGCGCTCCTGTGGTTTGATTTGATGGCCTTGAGTGAGACTGAGAGTAAGCAAAACTGATACTGAAAACTGTAAGCTTGTTCAGTTGCTGGGAAAGGTACCTGATGTGAAACTTAGACTTTATTTTAAAGAACTGTTCTTGGCTGCTGACTTCTTACTATAAAAGGGTTTGAAAATGAGAGCAAAGAACTTTCAACTGCAGCCAATAGAAGTTTTGCATTTGCAGAAGTGAAAGTATTTTTGAGGCTTGTCTTTCTTTGGTGTCTGCCAAGTCTGGTGTGCAAAACTGCCTATAACTATATTTCTGGCAGTAAATTAGGGCTCTCTGTTTAACAGTCCTCAGTAACATAGCTCTGAGTCAGCTCTTTCCACTCTGTCGTGCCTCTTGTCTTTATCCTAAGTATTTCCATATAAAGAGCATAGGGTGTGAGGGAACCTCTGCTTCAGAGCTCATGTTCTCCTATGTCTTTTGGGAGGATTCGGGTAGATAACACCAAGGAAGATTGTAGAATGGTAGTACAGACCCAGGTTTTCCATACAATGCATCTTCAAACACTCCTTTTGCTTGTGGTGATAAGTGTCATTCATGTACATTCCTTGGAGTGAAACAAAAGATTTTAATTCTCGTGAATATAAATTTATGTCTTAATAGCTAATTAATATCTTCTCAGTGCTTATGACTATATTACTGCGGTTACAGAAATAGCAACTTTATTACCACATGAGGAAATGCTGTGTTGCTGTTGTTGCTGTGATCCAAGGTTTGTCACAAATGTTGCTGCTGGAGTTAACAGCAGCAGGCTGTTTCCTGGAATTGTTGCTCCTAGGTGGACTTAGGACCTAGACCTGTGAAACAAAGGAAATAATTAGATGGTACATCATTATTGTCATATGACAAGTGTTCCTGTAAATTAATTATGTAATAAAATCAGTGACGGTAAGGTGCCTTGAACATCATGTTAATGCTGATTATCACAAGTCTGTGTCTCAGGTGTTTCTTCTCAAGCCATAGCACACATATGCTGCCGTTTAGTTGCCCACCTTCCATTGTGTGTTTCTAAAAAGCTCAGTCCCATGACTGCTCAGAAGGAGGGAGAAGTCACTGCCCTGCCCCTGTGGCAGTGCCCTGAGGTCTGTCACAAGTGACACCAGGAGTAGTCAGTCTCTCCTTTGCTGGGCCTGGCCTCAGCTTGGTCCATAGCAGTCTGTGCTCCCAAAATCTCTGTCTGCAAAAAGCTCTGCCTTCAGGAAGGAGAAAATGCAAACTGTGGACAGGCAGATATAAGTCGGGGGAGGATGTCTGTGGGCACCCAGGCTGCTGCAGAGTGCTGGTAGTTCAGACCTGCCACCACCTGAAAACCATGGCTGGCAGGACTGGCAAGCTACAGGATCGTTTGCAGCTTTTTTATTTCCATCCCTTTAGTGGCACTTTTTCCCCCTTGTGCTGGGTGAAGTTGTACCAGAGGGTGGTTGGGGCACATCTCACTGTTCTGTGATGTGTTTAGACAGTGTAGAAGACAATGGGGGCCCTTCATTGTGAGACAAAAATAGTTTTAATTGTCAGCCACTTCCTACATGACTGTTGGGAACAGGGACGACTTCCTCTCTTCTTCTGATTGTTGATTTTAACTAAATGCTTGCCAACAGATCCACTACTAAAATATTTAGGACTTAACAGGCGCAAAATAAAGCCAATGTAATGGGACGTTGTCAATTAACTTTTTTGGTAACCTCGTCAACATTTCTAGTTTTTTTAACATTTGTTGTTTTATTAATAGGCTATCTTTGTAAATTACACATTGAAATGGACTATTGAAATAAGAGAATTTAGTCAAAAGCACCCTAACTGTTAGAGAAGTACCTTAAAGACTGTGTGTGGAAATTAATATGGACTCTGTCTGAACATTATTTTTCTATCTTTACACAGTGAATCTCTTCCTGACTGGGAAAATAGAAAGTGCTGTTGCCTCACTAGGTAAGATATGCTTTTCTTATTTGTATTTACTGTTATTTTGAGATGTTACTGTTTCTTCCCCACACAGAGACCTTTCAATGAAACAGTATAACCTTTATTTGAGAGAGACTAACAGTGACATTTGAGGAAGTTTAGGATTTCTGGGGTTATGGGTTCCATCAGTGTCACTGTGCTAGAGAAAAATTGTAAACTTTAAGCTAAGGAGGGGAAAACTCTATGTTTAGGAAATATGCCTGTGAATATCAAGCCACAGATAGTGGTCCATTCCTTGGGAAGCTAAAACAAGAATGTCAAAAATGTTTTATGAATGTCAAAGTGGAAATTCAACCAGAATCTCGCCATTTAAAGTAATTTTCTTCTCTGTAGCAGTACTGTGACTTACTGACGTTATGGGTACATTGCAATCAGGGTCCTCTTAGTGATAAGGGCTTTCTTGTTCCTGTCAGTCTGTAGACACCCTCTGTGCCCAAAGAGGCTGCAACTTCAATTCAAAAAGAAAAAGCCAAATAAAGGAGATGGGAAGAAAGGATATGGGAAAAGACAAAAGTAATTCTGAGGCAGTAGATCAATTCTTGTGGGATCTTGAGTGTTCAAGCCAACATGGGGGTTTGAGAGAAGGTTTAAGTCGGGCAAAGGTAGTAATGTCATGATTAGGTAACTTCCTTAAATTTAACTTAGAGGAAATGTGGATGAGCCATGTAGGACATGTGTAGTTTGCCATATAATATTTTCCATTCTTTCACTGGAAAAAGTGCAGAATGCTTCTATGTCGTAATCTGTTCTGCCTGAATGGTTCTTTGGCTTTTGATGGAGCTTGACATCCATTTGCTATAGGATATATGAGTTCACAAAGGGTAAACTAAGTAATTACACAGTGGCTGGCCTCAACTGGTGATACTGCCTCGGCCTGAAATATATAATGCTTCATCCAGTTGGCTCTGCTGCTTTCTAATGCTGGGGTTTTTTTGCAAGAAAGACAGAGTTGTAACATCTGGCTTTTATTCTTTCAGGTATACTTAAAACCTCAGAGTACTGTAGCCTTCATGTTTTCTTGTCTTCACACAGTTTTCAGGTACATTATCTCCCGATGGTGTAACTGGAGCTGGGGACAAAAGTGATCATAAAAGATCATTGCAATAGTGTGATCCACGTGTAACTTCTCTTACCTGTGTGTTGAAGGATAACAGTTTAGGATAATACAGTTCTAAGTTGCCAGGGATTGTGTCACAAGGAGATGTTCTTCAGAAGTCCCTATAAAAGTTGAGAGGAATATTTGCTGTCCTGCACACATCCTGGCAAAGCAGAGTTTGGCTCTATGATAAGCTATAGTGCAGTTTCTTCTCAGAAAGCAAATAATAGCAGAAATGAGGAGTTCTGGAGAAGGCAGGTTGTATTTATACATTATATAAAATGGGCTGTATTTATCCATTATGTGTACACAATGCCTTTAGGCCAGGCCAGCTGCTGTTGGGAGCAGTCCTCCCAGCCAGTTCCCATTCCCCAGTGAGCCAGTCCAGCCTACTGATCTATCACTGAGCTCAGATTTTGTCAGATCAGTGAGCTGAACCCTTGGGCTGAGCCTTCACTGGTTCTGATTGGGGCAGAAGCTGCCAGCTGGAGACTGGGCAAAGCGAATTGGACCCTTAAGTCTTTTTCCACAGGTGTAAGGGGCCTGCATTAAGCCACGTGTGCAAGCCCTCCTTGAGAGAGCATTTTGAGAACTTGGGGAGAGTTTCCTTCTGGTTCTGAGAGAGCTTCTTGAGGAAATGCATATTGCCAAGCGTTTGGTTTTGAGAGCAGGTGCCTTGTGGCGGGTGCAAACCATCTTTTATCCTGGAGCAGATGGTTGGGATGTGTCCCTTGAGACTGGGACAGACCCTGGGGCATGACAGAAGAGTGAAACTGCAGGATTTATTTTCTGCTGGGATTATCTGAAAATTTCTTCCTTCACAGCATAGTGCCCTCAGTGCTGTCCTCTGGTGAAGCTCAGTGTTTTTGTTACAGTTGCTCTTGCAAAAATAGATGTAATATAATTCATGTGAAATTTTTGGAAACTTTGTTGCAGATTTAAGTGATAGAGGGACTCTACTGCTGTCCATAATAGAAGAAATGCATCTGATTATCACCAAAAAAGCCTCATTTAAGGTTTATGCCTGCTTGACAGAAACTCTCTGAACACAAATCTCTTCTAGCATTTGTTTAAAGATTGGGGGATGGGGTTGGGGTTTTTTTTCATTGTTTGTTTTTTAAAACTTTGAAAGATTTATTATTGCCTGTCTTCAGAATTTTATCTGTTCTTTAAATGCACCATCTCAATGAGATTTTTGGTGGGTTGATTTGCCAGTCCAGGGATTGATATTATTTTATGTTTATTCACAAATGCTAAATTTGGAAGATTTAGCAGTCTGGAGATTTTTGTAAATTGAGTTTTCACTTCTAGGTTTGTGCAGAGAGGCTGCAGAAAGCCACAGAACAACTGTTGAAAATACCTGACGTACCACTGTTATTCTTGTGTGTTGTCACTGACTGTACCTTTCTATTTAGAAACTTCCCTTTCCTGTAGATGTTTTGGCAATTTGAACAGGCTTTTGTTTATTTTCGCTAAGGAATCACACTGTCACTGAAGCCCAGCTTAACAGCACAGTACTTAGGCATGTGTGTGATTCTGCAGACCTCATGGCAGGGAGCTGAGGAGGGAAGTGGGGCCCTTTTATTAATACTGAAACCCCAACAGTATGAAGTTGTGCCCTGGTGTGGTTTTACCATTTTGTTTCCAGCCCTCAATGATGTCTTTAGTACAGGTTCTTCTTTCAAAATTTATGTAGGTGAAAGCAGAGTGTTTGAAAGCAGCACTTGGTACTTCACCTTGTGTGCTGTGCAGCAGTCAGTGCACAAGGAGTAGAGGCAGGTGACTGGTTGGGAAGATCAATTGATAATCCCCTAATAATGAACATTGATGGTAAAAGAAAGGCATCAAAAACATAAGGCAATTAAATGAGGTTTACTACACTATAGTAATTTTGGGAGGTGAGTGTGTCTGTGTCCCCAGATTGCTCCAACAGGTTTAGGGGACTGTGGACATATCTTTAAAACAGTGTAATTAAGTTTTGGCAATATGAATTCAGATTAGTGGTCCATTCAAATCAGACCCCTTTGCAAGAGCGAAGCAGCTGTTCTTTTGATTTTTGGGTAGGGCAAGTCTGAAATGCTTGCTGTGTGTGAGAGGGGGTGAAGCCATAGTAAAGCATTTGGGCAACAATAGCCATTGTCAGAGGAAGTGCCCAAAATGACATAGAGTGTCAATGCAGTCCTTAGCTTGCTATGTCCTTAGATTTTCACAGATACCATTCTTCTGTTAAAACGAAAAATCGATTTCTTTTGGTGTTTGTTCTTTCCATGCTCCACGTTTTTATCAGATGTGCAATGTTAATAAGGAAGAGGATTCCTTATTAACATTGCACATCTTATGAAAACCTGAACTGTGATATTACAGCAGCTGCTCTGCTGACACATTGAGAAACTGTACATTATTGCAGAATGAAAAATGCTACTTCAGTGTTACTTCAAAAAAAAACCTGGGATACTTCAGATAATTATTGCTCAGGATTTTTGTAATTACATACTTCCTAAAACTGTGAAACAAGTATTTGGCGAATAATAGCTCTGCTTAACTGCACTGTTGAATGCACGAATGGAGGTGCTCATGCAGAGCCAGCAGCCTGTCAACGCGGCTTCCTCAGAATGGAAACTAAAATAAGCTTTGTGTAGTTGTGATTCTGTTTTAATGCATATACTGTGAATAAGGGATATTAATCCAGAACAATATTTGGTACAAAGGCAACAGAAATATTTGCCTCTGTGCAAATAGTGATGTGTGGTGTATTTGCTGTTTGACTTTGTACATCCTGTTTCCTTCCCCCTTTGAAGTTTTTAGTACCCTGGCAGCTGGGAAATGCAGCCTTTGGAGCTCCTTTGTGTGATTGTTGCCTCTAGGTCCTCTTCTGCTGCTGTAATATGTTGATGCAGTAACAAGTATGTGGAGGGGCACAGTTACTGACCTAAACATAGTGAGAACCAGCATTGAAAAGTCCTGTGGATGTTCCATTTGCTTTTACAACTCTGTGATTGCACCTGCATCTCAGTATTTTCCAGCATCTAGCATGGAGCCTCTCTGGTTTTAGAAGTGTGACAACAAAAATGTTATTGTTTTTATAACTTCATTACTGCAAAATATTTGTTTGGAAAACAGATGTTTTCATGTATTTATGTGTTCTCTATTCTGAAACTAGTAGGAATTCTCTGCATATGTTTCAGTGGAGTGCCATACTTGGAGAGTGAAAATACAGGAGCTCTGCCTGCCCTCACTGCAGTCAGGCAGCTTTGCTGGCACTCCTGCTCTCCATCCCTCCAGTGCAGCTCCATCTGATCCCTGCTGGGGATTGAAAATGATGTATTTATGTGGCTGGATTTCAAGTAGTACTCTGAACCTGTCTTTTATGTAACACAGTTGATTTGGACATGTATGTTTATAAGGAAATTAAAGTATAGGTAAACTTTTTCTTTCCTTACTACCTTTTTCAGCAGCAAGAATGGAAACTTCTGTCAAAAACTGGAACATCTGGCTGCAGTCCACGAGTCATGCTCTAGATAATTTGTTTTAAAAATAGTTTAAAAATAGTTTTTTAGGTGTTAAGAATAGCAATTGCATTACAGGGAATTTCCCCTCTGCCCCTCTTAAGTCTGTTAAAAATACGTTTTCCCATCAGAACAGCTTTCCGACTTATCCTTGCACATGTCACTTTAATTTTTGAATTGTTTAATTACAAATTACATGAATTTGATATATCCTGCTGCTTTCCATAGAAAGAACTAAAAGTGCTTTGAAAGTGTTGAGCTTTAGTTAGCCCTGTTTGCTCCTTTCCCTGTCTGGAAAATTTCTCCCATCTGTGTGAGTTCAGAAAGAATTTAGAGCACTTTAGTAATGATCAATAAAAACATTTGATGTCAGACTCCAGTTTACTTTTATTTGGAGGGGGGGTGAGAGTTGGTATAATTTTAATCATTACAAACTCTTCAGGTCTGTTGTACAGTTAGGAGAATAAACAACATGTCCAGGAACATGTTACAACAAAATGAGCTTGTAGCTGCTTGACAATGAATATGATTCTTCCTCAGTTGCTGGGTGACCAGGCTTGGGGAAGCTGGTGAGAAGGATTTCTGTATTACATCCTTTTGGCAGGTCTGTTCAGGAATATTGATTGCAGCCTTTGCTGGATTCATAGAAGGTTATCTTACCTACACTTGGTGCAGGTGTCTTAATTAAAACCAGGGCAGGGAAGAAAGAAGTCAGAGGGTAAAACTATGGTTTGTCTGCAATCCCCACAAGTTGATGAAAACTCTTGTAGCTGATGTGAATTGGTGATTAGGCAAAACATTAACAATATTATTTTTCCCTCCCCCCATTATTAACAGCTGCTTGCAGTGGAGAACTGGAACAGCACACAGAGAGACGGGGAGTCATCTATAGCCCCTCCTGGCCACTCAACTATCCTCCAGCCATAAACTGCAGCTGGTACATTCAAGGAGATCACGGAGAAATGATTACAATTAGGTATGGTTTGATGTTCTGCGGAGCTGAAGAGTTATTTTGCTGAAAGGAAACAAAATGCAGGTTCTTGTCTGATACACCAATGTGAAGTTGTCTGTCAGAGCTACTGGATGGTGGAAGAAAACTGAATTTGATTACACTGGAACACAATTACAGCTTGGGCAGCTCTCTCATTTTAGAAGTGTTTCACTGTGTCTTGTTTCTTGAGGCTACTTTTGACATCCATTTTTATACAAGTCACTTGAAGTCTTTTAATATATTTATCTTCACAATGCCTGTGTGAGATTTCCCACCCCCCTATCTATCAGAGGTTTATGAAACAGCAATATATTTACTCACATTATATAGTCTGCTTTCTCCTCATTGCTTATAAACAGGAATAGGTGAAGGTTATAAAACTTAGAACAGCCTCAGAGGGATATGTAAAATTCTTAGAGCAAAAATGACTTTCTCTCTAAAGTCTTGAAATGGTGCTATATTTAAAAGATAGTTGAAGATAATTATTGCTTATTGTTACTTGTTAACCAAAAGACACGTGTTTCTGCTTAATATTTATTTCCAACAAATTAGATAATAGCATTTGTGGCACAATTTTAATTCAATTCTAGAAAAATACTATTCAGTAATGACTGAAATACATTACAAAATGTTTGTTAAGAATGTTTAGGCTGTAATAGGAACATACTGTGAATGTGCTTAATTTCTCTGGGCTGATTGTAGAACCCTTGCACCAAGAATTTTTTACCTGGGGAAAAAAACCTGAGAAAGGCTTTTTTTGTTTTGTTTTTAGTACTGCTATATTTGACACCATCTGCTCATTCTTTGCTCAGCTGCTTAAAAGGACTCCTAACCTCTTCAGCTGCAGATGCTCAGCAATTAAAAACAAATTTGCCACAGATGGAGTAATAGGAGGGCTCCACCATCCGTAGTTCAAAATAGGAACTACTCATCAAGAGTAATGAGGTAGATACCTGCCAGCATGTGAGACCCGTAAATAGAAACGTGCTTTTAAAACACATTGCATTGGACTTGGGGAATATGTTTCAAAGCAGAGATTCTTGGAAACTCTGAGAAAGCATCTAAATGAGACACAGGACTTGGCTCTGGAGAATAATACTGCAGTTTACACTATGAAAAAATCTCGGAGCTCCCAGTTAGAGTTAGGACTCTCTTCTGTAAGTAGTAGTGTAAAAGAGACTAAAGAAAGAAAGGAAAGTGAGGTATGGAATCTGGTAATAATGTGCATGCACTTTAGATATGTGCACAGAAATACGATTTGAAAGATTTCTTCTTGATGAGTTTATTTTCTCTCACTGAATACATTCATATCCTGCCCTTCTCTGCACATGCAAACAATGGGAGCTGTGTGTTTACATCCCAGGGAGTAGTGTTGTGGTGTTCCATTTCTGACTGTGAATGTACTTGGAATGACTCACTCAAGTGCATGAAATTCAAAATGTTACAGCATCTGAGGATTTCTTTACAAGGCTGTAATTCCAAGGACAGAAAAGAAGCAGCTGACTTGCCCAGGCTAACGTGATACAGGCAAACTGAGAAAGAGGGGTCAGACACAAACCTTTTTTCCTCTTAACAGTTGGGAATGCTTCTTGTCCTTACAGTGTGTTGGCAAGGGCATAATGGTACCTTTTCAAGTTTTCCTAGGAAAATCAAACACAGTGCTTACGCTAACACATGGATTTTGAAAGGTTTCAAAAAAACTCATCTCCTTAGTGTTGTGTTATGCTGAATGCATGTCCTTTGATCTTGAATTATTATTGACAGTAAGACAGCAATGTTATATATAAGGTATATATAATGAGATACAGCAGGAGTCATTAGGGATACAATTGCAATTGAAAGTATTTCTAATTTCTAAACCATTTGCAGTCAGTGGTTATTTTTTATAAGCCTGTTATTCAGCAGCTTTCAGGAGAACAGTGCCTAGATGTACATGTGGATGTAAGATGCTCCTGTAGGCATGTCCTTTGGAAGTTTGTCTTAATGCCTCTTTCATGTGTGTGTATTGATTTTCTTCATCTCCTCACATTGCCATGCTTATTTTGCTTTATAGTGTCCTTTTTAGAAATTCTTGAGGAGATTTCCCATGAACAGGAAATCTGCTCTTTGTCCATTAGTTATGCACATTTCTGTACTTTCTTCTACCTTGTGTGTCTGATGGAATGGTTCTGCTGGGACCTGGGCACAAATCTGTAACCACTGCTTTCTAAGACTACATTGTCTCTCTAAATTCAGATAATCAATATGTTAGTTTTTTTTTTGGAGACCACTTGATTTTTTCACCCATTTTCTCTATTATTATGCTTCTTTTCACAGCAGACTACATAAAATCCTTCAAGATAAAGATGTCATGTGCAGTAACTGCCTTTGTACCAACCCTTACAGACTTTATACGTGTATGTTTCTCATATCAGAGAAAAAGATCAAAATAATTTTGTGTAAGAATAGCTGTTACCTGATGATTGTAATTAACCCTGATGTGGGCAGAGTTTAAATTCATAATTTTATTATTGGAATTTATAGGACTGAGAATAAAATCTTCCCCGTGCTCAGAATTCAAGATAAGAGTATTGAAAAGTGATCTGCTTAGTGAACCACTCAAGCTGTCTCTTATTAATTGAATCAGTGATTCATGACGTTGGCTTTGAAAAAAGAAATTGTCAGGTACCATTTGAGTTTCAATTTCTGAGTAAAGCTGAGGCCTGTTCATATAAAGGCTTGCTGGTCTATAATTGTATGAAGAGTTAAAAGGACTGTTTCATAGCCTATTTACCAAACTCAGTGTTTCATAACTTAACATTAATTGGAACCCCCCCCTTATTACAGCCATTTATTTTAATCAGTTGCGCGTTCTCAGCTTGTGAAGAAACAGTCCCAGTGTCTTTTGCCGGAGGTTACACAGTTAGCTGGTGCTTGGGAGCTGGGAGCAGAACAGAGCTTTTCTGACTTTCAGGTCCTTGTGCTTCAGTGGTTAAGCAGAAGTTTTTAATGAGCCAATTAAGTCATCAGTTGTCCACAGTCTGTACTTGCTGTGAGAAGTTGGCAAATAGAAGTAACTTTTCTTGCGTAATTGGCTATTCTGTTTTATTTTGGGACTGTGCTTTACTACATAATGTTTATTCTCCAATTTTTAAAAAGAGTTTAGAGGGCCAAATTGAGCGTTCACTTTTTTATTTATTTACTAATTACTTTCATTCAGATTTTGCATCCCATGTTTGTCCTTTTGCAGTTATTAATAATGCTTTTTTTTTTAATCTGTAGTCACTTGTGCATAAATTACTATAAGGGTTGTAGAGAATTCATAGAAATACTTTTTCTCCCCTAGTTAAAACCAACTAAACAAAAGGCAGAATTCCTCCACAAGGGTTGTTGGGTGGAGGTCTCCTTTTGGCTGGAGAGCTAATGTGTCTTGATGGGCCACCAGCCCCTGGTGGCTGAGTAGGGGTGGAGTGTTCTTTTTGGCTTTTTTTGTTTTTCTTTTCTCCTTGTTACTGTCGTGTTACTGTTTGTTCTTATTTTTTTCTTTATATATACATGTATGTAAATAATTGTTGCTTCCTTTTTCTACATTTTTTGACTGAAAGCCCCTTTGATTCAAAAGGTATAGTAAAGTAGATAAGGAGTTTTTTTTCTTTTGCACTCCAGGAAGTTTCCCATTTTCCCTGCCAGGTATTGTTCTAATCCAGGACAAGCTGGTGGCAGTGAAAACCCCCACAATGTATTGACGCCGCGAATAATGAAGCACGAACTAGCGAGGGGTCACTGTATTGATTTCTGCAGGATTTGGTAAAACCGAGATTTAGTGCTGCATTTGTCTGTTCAAATTGAGTTGTTTTGATCCTCAAAGTCTGAATACTTCCAGTGTTTAATAGACTGTTCTTGTACTTTTGCATAAAACCAGGGAATTTTTAGAGGAAATAGCTGTGAAAAAACATTTCAAAGATAACTGGAGTTAGCACCTGTAGACAGCAGTTTCAGAAGAAATAAAACCTGCAAAATTTGGTCCAATATTGTGATCTTGTATGCCAATCTCCTCTATTTCAGTATGATTTTGGAGTTTCACAGGTAGCAGTGAGAACAGCCTAAGGGCCAAAACCATTTTAAAGGATGGTTTGTGATGGGTGTTATATTTTGTTAATGTAGCAGTTCCAGTGCTTGAAACACCAATGTTTGAGTGCTTTTGGATGGAAAGGGCCTGAGATTTGCCTCGACAACAATGACAGAATTAATTCCACACTTTTCCAAAGACTTTAAGATGTTTGTACAAGAAGTAGGAGCTCAAGGCTTCAATCCTGATTTCCCTTACATACCATCACTCATTCAACCATTGGACTAATCCTTTTGATAGAAAAAGTTGCATTCTAGTTTGAGAAAATTCAAGTGAATAAATAAATGTCCCTGAGCTCTATTTTGTGGGCAGCAGAATTAAATTATTCTACAAAAGTCTGTAACAGCAGCAGCACTAGATTTAATTACAGATGATGAAAGAAGTGAAGTAGCAGAGGTTGAGCACAGTATTCAGGACTCTTGCCTAAAATGAATCAGTTGAATTCTTAATGTCAGGAGTAGTATAGTAGAAACTTCTGACACAAAACCTTGTCACAAATGCATTACAAAGTGAAAATCCATTTTCTGTATTTATAAGCACACACGGATGTATTAATTTTGTTTTGTATTTCTTGCAAAAGAGTGTTTTTTGTGGTGAGAGCTCGTTCAGATATATAATGCTTTAAATCTTGTGTAAAATCAGCATCACTTTAAATGAGAAAAAATTTGCTTCTCGTGGGCACAGTATGCGTAACTTAAAAGGTTGATGGAGTGGAGTGACAGTGCCTTAATCAAAGGAAAATTTGTTCAAAATACTCTATTGATTAGTTTGCATGAGGTGGAACATAATTCCTTTGGCTTTGTTTTTGCCCTTAGAAGAAGAAATTTTGTAACTGCTGTGTATCTATTAGGTATTAAACTTTGAATTGGAACTAGAACATATTTCAGAGATTGTCTTTATCCAATTGTGTTTGAAACTCCTAAGGCTGTTGGGATTAAGATGTTTGGTTTTGTAAAGTGTTCATTCTAGTGGTGAGGACATATTTCTGGGTGGATTGTGCTTGCAGTTGGACATCGCGTAATTTCTATTTTAATTTAACACTTTCAGTGCTCTCTTACTTCTCATGTTCTAACTGGTAATTTTTTTTGAGAGTTATTAAGCTGATATGATTTGGTAGAACCTACAGGTAAGTGTAGGCTGTGTTTCTGCTAGAAAAGCCACTGGGTTTGGTCAGCAGAAGGGCTGGAAATTTGACTGTAAAAGATTATGGTTTTATTTGTTCTGTATTTGCATTCCCAGAAAGGGAATATTTTAGTCTTCAAATTAAAAAATAATAGTGTACAATTTTAGGTTCCATTTCCACCCCTGTTCTCTTCTTGCTCTCTCTCCCTTCCTATCCATAGCTTGAAGAGTGGATTTGTGTCTCTGATACTTATCCCTTTGGGGTTCTTTGTACTGCTTCCTATTACTGTTTTTCTAAGGTGTAGTTGCCCCATCATCCCTAGTTTCATAGCTTTTAAGGTTGGAAACACTGGTGAAATTAGTCTACCTGCTGTACACTGTATTCTGGATTTTAGGGAGTGATTTTGTTTTAGTACTGAGCAAAAGTGGAATAATTCCTTCGGTTTTTGGAGCTACTTGATGTGATGTTTATTGTTGTGAGATGGGTGCTTTTCCAGATGGAGGGATGTCTTCTGTTTCTGTATATTCAAGGTACTGCCGATGTTTCATTGCCTTTGAATGTGAAGTCTTTGTCAGCACTGCTTGGTGCAGAAATTCAACTGTTGGAGTCCTCTGTTTAGCTTTGTTTCAAATACATGTCCTCTTTGTAACTTGTATTTTCTGTTTTTCCTAACAGTTTTAAGAACTTTGATTTGGAAGACTCTCAGAAGTGTGCAGTAGACTGGTTAATGATTGGACCATCTTCCAAGAGGGAAGAGTACAAAGTGTGTGGATCTTCCATACCTCCATCTTTCATCTCTGCAAGGGACCATGTTTGGATATTTTTTCACTCAGATGCATCAAGCTCAGGACAGGCTCAGGGATTTCGCCTTTCTTACATTAGAGGTAAAGTCTTACAGTTCCGTTGGTGTCATGTATACTCTGGCAGAACTTGAAGACAGTGGTAGTTTGTTTTTTGACAAGAGTCTTGGGCCAGCCTTGATGTCTGTACAGGGTTAGCAGGGTAACACTGATATTATTTGCACTTGCCTTTTAAACAGTATTCCTGAAATATTCTGGGCTGACTGATGGACTTACGACATGTAGGGTAGTAGATGTTAAAAAGTGACATCACATAGTAGTTCCAAAAGTTTTGATACTGACTTTTTTCTCCTTTTCCTCTTTCACAGGAAAGATAGGTCAGGCTGTGTGCCAGTCAGATGAATTCCGTTGTGCAAACGGGAAGTGTATTCCCAGTACTTGGAAGTGTAATTCCATGGATGAATGTGGTGATAACTCAGATGAGAGAAACTGCACTGTCCCTCCAACAGACCCTCCATCCAGCATCTGTCCCTCAGGAATGTTCCAGTGCAGTGCAGCACATTCCACGAAATGCTTGATGAATGAGTTGAGGTGTAATTCAGTTAAAGATTGCAGTGATGGTTCGGACGAAGATAACTGTCCTGATCTTTCCTGTGGCAAAAGGCTAAGTAATTTTTATGGGTCTTTTGCTTCCCCAGACTTATTCCGTGCTGATCACAGCAGGTCAGACCTTCGTTGCACATGGTACGTGGACACACAGGATAATCGCCGTGTTCTGTTGCAGCTTGATTTGCAGTTGGGCTACAATGACTACGTCAAGGTGTATGATGGCATTGGAGAGAGAGGGGATAAGCTAATGCAGACGTTTTCACACCACAACAATAGGCATTCTGTGAGTGTGGAGTCGTCCAAGGGCCAGCTCACTATCTCATATCATGCCCGCTCCAAGAGCACTGGCCATGGATTCAATGCAACCTATCAGGTGAAAGGTTATTGCCTTCCTTGGGAACACCCTTGTGGAAGTGATGAGGAGTGTTTCACAGATAAGCAGCATTGTGATGGCTGGTGGCACTGTCCAAATGGCAAGGATGAGGAGAACTGTCCTGCTTGCCAGAAGAACGAATACCCCTGTGAAGGAAACAGTGGGCTTTGCTACTCAATACTTGACCGCTGTAATAACCAGAAGAACTGTCCAGATGGCTCAGATGAAAAAAACTGCTTTACTTGCCAGCCAGGAAACTTCCATTGTGGGACAAATCTGTGCATCTTTGAGACTTGGCGCTGTGATGGCCAAGAAGACTGCCAAGATGGAAGTGATGAGCATAACTGCCTGGTGGTTGTTCCCAGGAAGGTCATCACAGCTGCTCTGATTGGGAGTCTAGTGTGTGGCTTGCTGCTGGTGATAGCACTGGGTTGTGCATTTAAGTTATATTCCCTGAGGACCAGGGAATACAGGTAAGCATCTTGCTTTGATGATGCTTTTATAGCTGTAGTGCCTTTTTTCTGTTTTGTTAAAAGGGAAAAAAAAAATCAATTGTTACCCACAGAATTTGCAAAATACATATGTACTGTGAAAACAAATCCAGGGACTTGATGACAGTTATGTAGCAGTCACTGCATTAGGCTTAGAGAAGAACAGTAAGATCTTTGGAAGTAGTGAGGGGAATGTCAGCTCTTTTGTGATCCGTGAGAAATATACATTTAATGTGCAGTATGGCAGAATCTGTATGTAATTTAATCTGTTTTAGGCAATTTCCTCTTCCTCCACCCCTTGCCCCTACCAAAACCTGAATGTTGAGCTGGTGCAGTGAAGTCTTCGCTGAATCTGATCTGAATAACTTTTAACCCTGCCTTGCCCTAGTCTCTGTTCTGCTAAAGTGGTGCCCTGCAGTGGTGAGGCCTGTTCCGTGCAGCAGCTGTCCCTGGTGTAAGCTGTGCCCCTTTCCCCCAGTCCTATATCCTTGTATGCTTAACATATGTGTATCTGCTGTGTTATGTATTGGTGCAGGCGTGATTGTGCCCTTTGGGAGAGAGTTGTAAGGGCCTTTCTGGTTCCCGTCTCTTGTTGTGTGCACCAGCTCTAGGTGCTGCTGCCAACACTGTTTGTGTATTAAACCGTGTGCTTTACATTCTCTCCTGATAAAATCTGCACAATTACGGAGGTGGAAAACAGCCACTGTGCTATGTTGGGAACCTTGGTGCCTCTGTTCTGACAGGACAGCCAAAGCTCTCTGCAGCCTCAAGCTGCCCCTGTTCTGTGATTGTTTCCAATGCTTACTGTTGTCTTTTCTAAAAATAACCTTTGGGCCCTTGCTAAACAAATTACTGGCACAACAGTTATTGCCTAGTAGAAAAAATATTTGTTGCCACAGTCCAACCTGAGACTGCAGCAAGAGTTTACTGGCTCGTTTCACTGGTGCCTATGCCCTGTTCTCTTAGTCCTTTTGTACAATCCTTAGTCCATCCTGATAAGGTATTCATGGAGTTCAGTTGAAGATTTGTGGTTTTGCTGCTAGCATGAACCCCTTGGCAGTGCTTTTGTATATTAATGTGAGGCAGGCAGGACAAACTGTTACTTCTCTTCCATGTTTTCTCTGTGGTTCTTTTTGCAGAGCATTTGAGACACAGATGACGCGGCTGGAGGCAGAGTTTGTGCGGCGGGAAGCTCCACCTTCCTACGGACAGCTGATAGCACAAGGACTTATCCCCCCAGTGGAAGACTTCCCTGTGTACAATGCATCTCAAGTATGCAGACTCAAGTGTCAATGAATATTTTAGCAGCCGAACTACTGTAAATCAGATAGAATCAATCTGGGACTGTATTTCAGTGGCTGTGCCAGTTTCATGGAAGTAATAGAAAAATGTGTATGTGTTACATGGAGCTTGAAGAACCACAGTTACGCATCTTGGTGCTGTGGGGTAGTTTGGAATATATTAAATGCATTTGCTAGGGAACAGCACTGAGATAAGTACATACTGTTGTACATCATGGTACAATGATCAGAGAGAGAAAGGTGAGAAAGTAAACAGAAGAAAGGCTGAAACTGTAAATGTGCCTGAAGTGATAAGAAAGTATCTAGCAATATACAGTATATAGAAAGTGTCTAGCAGTATTTTTGGCAAACACTTGGATTATTTTCCATTTACAGATACATTACAGTGGCAAGCCATTAAGTCATTCTTCTATTTCATTGCTGAGTTCTCAAAAAAATTCCTGTACCCTGTCAGAAGTATCCAACTGTGATACAGTTCCTAGTGTGATAAAGCACTTGTAGTTTTTTGCTAGAGTGGAGATGTTGTGGGTGTCCTATCCCTGACAGCATTCAGTGCCAAGTTGGATGGGGCATTGACCAAGTTGGTCTAGTAGAAGGTGTCCCTGCCAACAGCAGGGAAATTGGAACTGGATGATATTTCAAGTCGCTTCCAACCCAAATCATTCTATGAGAGTCTTTTCTCAAATACACGTAATTGTTATATCTATGTATGATATATATATCTATACATACAACATAGATGTATACATAGAAAATACACATTTAACAAGTCTGAGAATTCTGTTAACGTGGAAATACTAGTGGGGAGAGTGAAGTTTAGGGGCAGTCTTGAGTATGTGTGAAGTGACAGTTTGTTACAACTGTGTTCCAGGCTTCTGTGCTGCAGAACATCCGGACAGCCATGAGGAGGCAGATGAGACGACACTCGTCCAGACGAAGCTCCTCTCGGCGGCGCCTGAGCAGGCTCTGGAACAGACTCTTCCACAGACCTCGGCTGAGAGGGCAGATCCCACTCATAACGCCTGCCCGCACCTCACAGACTACTCTGGGTGATGGAATCATCAATCGTGCTGATGGGACAGTTCAGAGCCCCCCACCTTCCCCTGAAGGACCCAGTTTAGATGCAAATGGCCAAGCCAGGGGCCCACAAGAAGCTGGATGTAGTAGCTGGCAGCCAGAGACTGAAATCACAGAGCCATCGCCTTCCAACGTCATAGCGAATACTTGCACAGCAGCACATGCAGAGCCTGAGGCTGCATGTGCCAATAAATCTTTGAGTGGTGACTCTGACAGAGACCTTAAGCAGTCCAGTAAAGTGGATTCAGGAAAGGTTTTCAGCGATCCTTTATCTGAAAGTGTTACAGAAACGCTCCATGGAGGGTCAGCATCCAGGAGGACTGTCCTAGAGGACAGTAGTTTAAGTGGAAGTCATTCGCTGAGTGTAGAGCCATGTAGGTTACCCTTAAAAAAGTGGGAGTCTGGTTACCCAGACAGCGCTATGAATGTTCATATCCATGTGGATGGACAAAACCAATGTTGCCGTAACTCGTACCGGGAGGAGCCTTTGGGTGTTCATGCGGCTTGTTGCCATTCTGTGGAAGTGCCAATGTTAGAGTCCTCTGCTCCCCTCTCTGAAATCAATACCAGTGATGATGAATCTTTACTTGTTTGTTAATAAAAATTTTTGCTTTGGCCCTGTAAATTTTGTAACTTCATTGTTTATGTGACAGTGCACTTTGATAGGTGGTATGTCTGTGCTCTCAGCCTTGTCTCTCTAATCCCACAGGGAGTGCAGTACAAGGCTAAGTGGGACAAGTTTGTCTATGTTGCTATTCCTGAAACTCCAATGGGGCAGAAGTAGGCCAGTATGTGATGTCAGGGACTAGAAGAGCAGGAATGTGTCACTGCAGTTTGAAGGCATCTCTATCCTCTGGCATTTCTTCTGTACTTCTATTCACTCTACATTCAGGGATTTAGTGTTTCTTTGCTTTTCAAGGGGTCTTACTGAACTAGAGAGGATTTTTTGGAACCTGAGGCAGACATCAGTCATTGTAACGCTGAGTACAAAGCTAGAAATAACATAGTTGTCTTTTTAGACATAATTAAAATCTTATCATTTTAATTACAAATACTTAGAAGGAAATAAAATCCTTTGCAGCTTCCACTTTATAGAAATTGCTTAGTTCTTTTGCTCTCTTCAGAAATGCTTTGATGGCCATCTGTACCTTGAAGCATCCACTAAACCCAAAGTTTCTGTATAGAATACCCAGAATGAAAACCAGATGTCTTGTCTGCTGAAGCTTTGTAATAATAACACTTTAGCAGTGTTCCATAGAAGTGGAGTGCATTGAACCCCAGTTGCAGCAATATTTCTGTTTTGTGTTGTCATATGTTGCATTCTCTCCATAGTGATGTTGTGAGGTTTGCAGAATTGTTTGCTCTTTCTCTACCCTCTGTTTGCCTCCTCCCCTGTGTTTTCAGGGACTTTATGCTGGTACCACTTGTGGCGTACCCTGAAGGGCATTACAGCTCCTGGCACTGCAGTGACAAGCACTGAGCACATGGTAACTGTCAGGATGAAACTCCTGTTTTATTTTGAAATAAAATCTGGTTCACAAGTTTGCTGTAAATCTGATACATAGGTGTGGATATGTAAACCAGTGATTTTATTTATTTTTTATTTTTAGAGGATGCTGTTTTGTTTGCTTTCTTCTTTCAAGAACTGGAATAGATCAGTGCTATTTTCAAAGCTGACACTGTTGATTGTACAACACTTAAATGTAAACTGGTGCCTTCTTGTTTTTTTAAAGTGTAATTAAAAGTAACCGAGTTACTTACCTGGAAGAAGGGTGACGTTGCTTAACCAGGAGTCAGTGCAAACAGACAGAACACTGCTGTGTGATAGCTTGGTCCTGTTGAGATGGTTGGGGTGGTGCTGGACTCCCCTTGCTCTAACAAAAGCTCTGCTTCAATTCCCTGGTGATGCAGTGACACAAGTCCTTGAAGATAGGAACTAACAAGGAAGCTGATGCTGCTGCAAGCACCCAAGTCCTCTGAAGCCTGTTTGTTGTAGGAATTCAAATTGCCCAGTTATTAACTGAACTTGTAAAATTGGGGTGGCCTTTGGCTTCTGAGAACCTGGGCTTTGCTGCCCACAGAACTCAAACAGGCTACTGCAGGGAACAGTTCAGTTTACATCCAAGTGTCAAAGAGGTTTCCCTTTGAACGGGTGATATTATGCCCTGGATCTTTTACTAGGACTCTCTTTGGGGGAGTGCCTTAAAAAGAACAAGGACTAGGACTTCGGCTTTACTGCAATGTAACATGGAAGAATTAAATACAAGTGATTTTTTTTTTTCTCTTCAGTTGCTTTAATACTGTGTGTTCCAGAGGCAGAAGATTCACATTTTAAGGGTATTAATAGGAAGGGCTTGTGGCAAAATGTGTAATAAGAGTCATAGTTGCATTAAATAAATACTGCACACTCGGTTTTTCCAAGTGCTTCTGTGATCAGAATTCATCAAAGAAAGTGTCATTTTGAAAGAGATCTTACATTCATAGTATTCATAAACATTTTGGGTACATTCCACCTTTGCAAGGCCATGTTCAGTAGTCATTGCACTGCCAGGATGGTTGTTTGCACCAGAGGCTGCAGGTTTCAGTGGGTTTATTTTATTTATTTTTCTAGAGGTAATTTTAAATACATAGACTTGTATGCATAGGGTAGTTTGTTACAGTTGGGAGACAGATTAAATTTCAAGGTTTATCTTGTGTAGATTTGAAGGATCTTATCAATAAGTGTATATTTAATTCTGTTACAGAGAAGTATTTCTATAATAAAATAATATTGATCATGCCATGTCTTAAACCATCACCACCACAAGGCTCATAATGTTGAAATGTGTACTTAAAAATGAACAGCTAACAGTGTATTTTAAGATAAGTACCTTCACATAATTTCTTATATGTACCATAAATATTTTGTGTACTGATCCATTTGGCAACTTAGTGGAAATTTCAAGGAGAGGATTTTACTTTTAGAAATTTTTAAAAAAATCTAACTTAATGCAGGTTTAATCCTTGAAGTGTACAGAAGTGTTCACAGCTCTCACTGTTGGAATATACAGCTTTGCATCAAGCCTGGTGCTCGTTGTAAGTACTGATTCTATATCCTGCAGGGCAGTTTTCTCTCCCAGCTCATCGGGGAGGAAACAGTCACAAATTTACTGTTCATTTTGCAGAGGAAATCCCTGTGTGTCTGTTGTGAGCACAAACAGGTGTGTTGCAGTGCCCAGGAATGTCAATACCTGGATAAATCACAAAGTGCATGTCTGCCCTTCCTCCAGTTCTTGTAAGTGTTAAAAAGGGAATCAACTGTCCTTGAAGGCACCTCGGTTCTCTTCCATAGAAACTGCCTCCTTGTATTCAGAACTTCTTCAAATTACACAAAAGTAAAAAAAAAAAAATGGAAATGCAACAGTTTAACGACTATACAACTTATTCAGTTAGCAAACTTGTTGAAATTTTTGTTATGTTAATAATTTTCTGCACTCTTTAAAGATTTTAGTAGACAGATGGGAAACAAAGCATTTAAGTTGATTTTGTTTGCTTTGGGTTTTTTTAAGATACCCAACTTCTGTGTCCAAGCAGCCAAAAAAAATCCTCCCTGTAAGACACTTCTGAATAGAGAAGAATACCTACTGGTTTAAAATGAACACCTGCTGGTCTAAAAAGAAATTCCTACTGGTTTAGGCAAGCTCATAGGCAGCATGAAAGAAAAAATGACCCCTTTATGTTTTCACTTGCTGCTAATCAAACATCAGAAGTATTTCTGTTAGAAATTGACACCTTTCAGCTTGCCTATGACTTTGTAACATCCCTTCAATGTACTCGTTTTCTATTTCTATTCTCTGCTTTGTGGCTTTTTTTGTTTGTTTTTGATTTTCATGTTGTATATATTAATTTAGTTGGAACATTTTGCCATAACACGTGTTCAGGTTGAGGTATGGCATCGTATTTGCCAGTGTCTGCTGCTTCTTCCTGGACTGAGCAAGATACTAAGGATGCTGGGCATCATCGTACTTTGCTCTTGCTTTGGATCTCTTAATTTTTAATAAAATTTCACGTGCCCAGAGCCTGTGGGTTTCTGACTGTGACTGTAACACCAAAACTCGAGGGTTCTTAAATTGTACTCCCACAGTCTTTGACTCTCATGTGCCAACCCATGGCTCCATATGTTGACATGAATACGAAGGGGGAGGGATTGTGTTTTGATAGGATTTTGTACCTTTGGGGGTTTTCTAACATCTGCTTTTTCTGGTAGCTGAAGCTGATGGAGGGGGTATCACTTTTTGAAATAATCCATATGAAATCTTGGCACTAGCAATTCACTGTTGTATACAGCTGACTTTAAAATTTATGTATGCATATGCACCGAATAACAAAAAGAAGTTCAGAAGTGTTTGGCTGTTAGGATGATTGAAAAAAATAACTTCTGAAGTGCAGCCAGTCTTTCCCATTCTGGAGGGCAATGCTTTTTTTGCTGATGCTTCTCCTTCCACATCTCTTTGGAGGCACCTCTGCCTCTCTCCTGTTTTTCAGAAGAAGGTGGAGGCTGAGTTATTTTGTGTTTACAGAGATTTATTCTGCAGACTTGAAAATCTTTATCTGTATTGAAGAGAATTGGGCAGACTTTATGGTCACCCCAGATTTATCTGTAGCCATAAGTATGGAAGGACACGGCTGGATGCAGAGGGACGGTACCTTCTAGGGGAGCAGAGAGTGTTTGCTTTGCTTTGCTTCATCATGAAGTGCTCATTCAGCTACACTCACAGTGGCACAAGCACTTCAAGCCATACCAGCGGACCAAGTGAGGCTGAAATAAGAGTAATCCATAAAATGGAAATAGAATAATAAACTATACCAGTGTGTGTGCAAGTTGGTTGATGGCCTGTGCAGTGCAATAGATGTGTCTTAAACCAAGAGGCAAACTTGCCAAGTCGGGAGGGAATTAAGTACTTGTTAGTCAGACCTTTCTCTGAGAGGAAAAACTGCTTTTGCTGATTTAAGATTTTTGGTCTTGGCAGGAAATTGATTTTTATCTCCCACATAGGTCCTAGGATTTAAAATCCAGTACAAATAGATGTCTGAACCCAAGTCTGGCAAGCTGCACACCTCGTGTCCTGTCCTTTGTCAGTCTGTCACCCTTGCAAACTGTTCAGTGGGCTGTTCTCCCTTTTATAGAATCTGAGTCTTGTATTCTTGGCTACAGGAATTAAATGGTGACTAAGGGTGAGGTTTTATTCCCTCTTCATTTTATATGTTTCTTGCTTTATGATGCCTTCTAGATCTCCCTCTCTTTCATCACTGTCTTACTGTAGGACTTTAGGACAAATTTGGTTTTGGCCTCTCAACATCTCTTGTTCACTTTCTAATCCTTTTCCTTGGATTTTCCTTTTCTATTTGTCCAAGTGCAGAAGTTCCTTGCTGAAGGTAGAACACTGGTGAGAGGTGTCAAGAATCAAGTAGAACAGGTTTAAAAGCCAAAGAGTTTGGTTTGCCTATACTCACAACTGGAGATGGAGACAGGGCACAATTGTCTGAACATGAAAGCTTTAGGAAAAGACAAATTCTAAGTAAGATTTACCCTTAATTGTTTTTTAAATTTTCTCTTACGACGTGTGTACTTCAATATCACTCATAAAACTCCTCAGCAGCTGAATAACAGCTGACAACTTCTCATTCAGACTTTGGTATCGAGGGGTTGGAAAGCAAATATGATCTGTTTTCAAGGTTTCAAGTATTCACAATAAGAGAGTGAAAGATTGTCCAAAGGATGGAATGAAGATAGTTCAGGGCCTTGAGGGGAAGCGTGTGAGGAGCAGTTGAGGGCACTCGGTGTGTTCAGCTGGAGAAGAGGAGACTGAGGGGAGACCTCATTGCAGTGACACCTTCCTGGGGAGGGGCAGGGGAGGGGCAGGGCCTGATCTCTGCTCTGGGGGCACCAGGGACAGGAGCCAGGGAATGGCCTGGAGTTGGATCAGGGCAGGGGCAGGTTGGATCTCAGGACAAGGTTCTTCTTCCCGCAGAGGGTGGCTGGGCACTGGCCAGGCTCCCCAGGGCAGTGGGCACAGCCCCAAGGCTGCCAGAGCTGCAGGAGGGTTGGGATGATCCTCTGGGGACAGGGTGTGACACTTGGGGATGGGTCTGTGCTGGGCCAGGGGTTGGACTGGATGGTCCTTGAGGGTCCCTTCTAGGTCAGCACATTCTGTGAAATGCCTTGAACTGTGGGACAGCATGTTTGCTGGAGGCTGGCTTGTTGTTCATTTGTTGGCTTTCCCTCAAAGATGAATTATTTTCTTTAGCTTCAGCTCTGGGGCACGTTTGCTCTCACAGCATTAGGTCGTTCAGAGGAGAGCCATGGCTCTGTCCTGGACTTCCCAACCCACCTCATCTCCCTGCCCCGCAATGGTGCTGCTCCTCTGGGGCACCAGCTTCAGTCCTGGGGTCCAAGGCTCCATCAAGCATTATGCTTTCAGATGTGATTGAGTGTGGCTAAGGAAGCCTTGTTGGCATGTTTTTGGCTACATGTTTTGTAAAGATGCTTCCAAGGCAAATGTACGTATTACTAAATATACAATGACTCATCTGTCCTTCTTGAGTTGGATGAAAGCTCTGAACTGAAATGAGTTTCTTCCCTTGACCCTGCTGAGATCAAACTCTTCTGGTTCATGTAGCAATGTGCATGGGAAACAACCAACTCCTTCATCAAGTTTTTGAAAACCACTTGAGAGTGGCCAGGCCAGCAGCAGCACCTCTGCTTCCCATTGGTGCCCACGCAGCTCCTATTTTCTATGGAATTTTATCTTCTCCATTNGGGTCCCTTCCAACTCATAATATTCTGTGATTCTGTGATTCTGTGATCTTGCAAAGCACATAGCACAGTTGATGACATGATCTATTGCTGCTTTTCTCAATCTTGTGATAATGCAGATAAAAATAATCTAATCCATCTTCTATTGACTTTGCCTTAGGCTGTTAGAGGTGATACTCTGCAAGCCATTTTCTGCATTACAGCCTCTAATATTTTATGCTATATAAATGTAATAGCATACAATGTATAGGCTTATATAGTATTTAATTGTTACTGGAGCTTTATGTAAACTCCTTTCTTTTGGAAACAACTTGCTTTTCAACAAGTACTACAATATTCTCAGTATGCTGGTACCATCTGATGTCTCAAGTTTTCTCTTCGTAATTTGGGCTTTAAAATATACCAGTGATGTCTGCTTTAGGGCTAATTGCTTTGTCTTTTGGGAAAATCCCTCTTACATGCGTTGGGCATGCTGCCTAATTTAATTTAGCATTTGAATTTATCTTTCTGTACATTCATTTCTATGGTTAAAAATTCTACACGTTAAGCACTAAACTTTGCAAAGCCTTTAATGTATGTGATGTTGGGAGTAGAGAAGAAGCTGTTCCCAAAAATGAGACCTTGTGGAACACCTTTTGGGAATTGGCATGTAATTCAAAGATGAGCTCTGGTAAATCATCCTGTTCTAAATTCAGCCTTCTGATTTAGGGCCAAATGTTGATTGCTTTAAGGCAGTATAATCAGAGAATATTTGAGTCAAACCCAGTTAACAACTATTAGGCAATTGGTTCTTTAAATTTGCTTTTGATTTCCCTGAACAACAACCAAGTAAAGCCTTGTAGCATTTGTATTATTATTAACGTTATTGTTGTTGTTGTTGTTATTACCATACAGACTTGTCTCAAGAGCTTCAAAGTTTCCATGCTGGCTGTTTTCCATACCTTAGTTGCTTAAACAAACAAAAATAAACCCACACCAAAACTCAGCAGTTGTGAAAGAGGTTGTTAGTACTGTAATGCATTTAATTTTCCCACTAAATAATAAAGGCATTGAAAAAATTAATCTATTGCAAATTATACCACATAAAGTGGACTTTGAGTATGGAAAGTGAGACTCAGGCATGAGAGCCTCCAACATGAGTTAAAGGTCAAGTGCTGCTTAAACACAGGGCAGGTCTGCTGCAGGGTTTTTTTTAAACAACAGGCTGAATATATATTTTCATTAACAAACTATATATCCATACTATTATTTAGCATGTGGAATCTCTCCTTATATGTGTGCATATATACACCCACAAAATCACACCTTTATTCTGGCTAAATATTAATTATAATCTCTTCTGATTCACAGTTTTATACAAAGAGAAGAATGTAAAGTATGATTATTTTTAGTATCTACTATCTGAAAGTTCAGAGAGATATGGATAGATACTCTAAATAAAGATATTAGAATAGATATTTAATGATAAAATTCTGAATAATTAATTGTATTGGAAAGAGACATTCCTTGAACTCACTCCTCTTAAATCTTTATACAGTGTGTGGTACTTGACAAACTAAGGAAGAATGAAACCTTAATTTTTGTGCCAGTGGCCTGTAACACATCGAAAGTTACTTTTAAAATTAAATTCACATGGCTGTTACCAAGGCTACTGAACGTGATAGGTTTTGTTTTCAAAAACGGAGAAAGAATAGTAGCTCAGAGCTGTTCTCACATTTTGCATTTTCAGAAGATTCCCTGGTGTGAAAGTGGCCATATTGCTGCAGAAACCGATCTCTATATATTAAGTGCATTAACCAGATTTTTTTTCCCTAGTGTATGCCACAAATAAGATATGGAAAACACTTTCTAAGGAGCATCTGATGTGTGAATGGTTTAGGCTTGTTACTTGGCTGAGGGCAGCTGAAATGGGGAGCTGGTTTCTGAGGCAACATGACACCACCTGAGGAACATGAGGCTCCATTCCTGCGTTTCCCTTGAGTTCCCACTGCTGAGCCTGCAAAGCTCTCCATGTCTGCTGTTGGCACCTGGGTCATGCTGAGCTTCATGCAAGAGTTCCTGGGTGGTGCAGGGAGCAGGAACCTCCCTCCTCCTTTATAACAATGCTTCAAAATTGAGATGCTTGAGATTTACATCACTATTCCTGTATACGTATTATTTCTGTGTCACTAAGTGATGCCTGAGCAGCCAAGCCAGCTACTGGTGGTGTAGCTTTTACTCTAAGGTCCACCAAGGCTGGTGGATGCTCGGTGCAGTGTTCCCTGCCCTGACCATGCTGGTGTTTGGAGCTGGGCTGGAGACGTTGTGCTCCTGCAGGTATGTGAAGAGATGACTCTTTGGGTTGTGACTTTGATGCCTTGTGTGTTATGTGGGGGTTCACCCCACCCAGGGACAGTGACAGGTTTCACTTTCTCTTGATTCCTCCATTTTGATTTTCTGTTGGGAACTGCCCTACTTGTGAAATGCGTACATTTGTATGTCTCTGGTGGACCCTCATGGCAACTAGAATCAGTATTCCAGAGCTGTGTCTGTGCTGCTTTCCACTGCTGAGCAAGTATGCTGCCAGGAGAAAAAACAAACAACAAAAAACAACCAGTGCCTTATTTGATATTTTATTTCCTTCTTTTTTTTTTATTCTCTCTCTTTTTTTTTATTTTTCTTAGGGAAAAACTAAAAGCTACAGATGCCATAATGGGTGTAGCTCATTTTATGGGCTTTACTATTGGAGTACTAAAACCATTTTTTTTTCCAGAAAAACTTTTTTCAAAAATCAGCATGTAAACAAGAAGCCACTTCAGCCTCAGAGGTTGTTACTTCCTCACTGCTGTCTTGCTTGCCAGCTGCCAAGAGTGGGTGAAGGAGGCCTCTTCATCCTCAGCACCTCCACACTGAGGGTACACCACAAAACAAAGCTTCTGCCCCCAGCACGTCACGGACTCTGCAAGGACCAAATGCCTGAGGGTTAAAGGGGATTCTCGAGCTCTTCTGAACAGAATGGTGATATTGGGCTGCTGCAATGTGGGAACAAATGTGTGTCTTCCCAGCTGAAGCTGCTCAGCTCTGCGGCACCACTGACTGCCCCTGCATCCCTCCTCAGCTCCAGCTGAGTCATCAAACAGTGTCTGGGAAACGGGGGCAGATTAAGATGGGGCAGCTTTAGGGATACTTTTCCCTGGCCCCTCACAAAGCTGCTGGCACTGCCCACAGCAGGTTGGCAGGGTTGGGATGGGACGGGATGGCTGCCAGCCCTCCTGGCACTGTGTCAGCGCTGTGGCAGTGACCACTGGCCTCAGGGAGCTGCTGGCAGTAGAGTCCACTGCAGCTGATGGAAGCCCTCCAGTCAGAGCAGAGGGCTGCAGTGTGCTTGTTTGAAAGTCCTTGCCTTGGAGCAAAGTGGTGAAAAGCTCAACACAACCAAAACATGAAAGACATACAAGAAGTTTTAATTTTATATGAGGGATAATGTAAGGTTTCCTTATCTTTTGAGTATGAGATAGTTTGTCATACTGTGTTTACCACTCTGGGATGTGCTTTCGGATCTGTATGGGTGTTAGATGGTGAGTTGGACTAGATGATCCTTGTGGGTCCCTTCCAACTCATAATATTCTGTGTGTGTGTGTGTGTGTGTGTGTATAGGGGTTGCGTGGTGTCATATATGGGTGGCACAGCAGAGGAGGAAGGAGACAAACCTATCAGCCATATCCTAGTCCCTTTGTGAGAACTCACTGAGCCTTCACATGCTTTTAGGGATCCTCCTGTCTCTGCCCCAGCACAGGCTGCTGTGAGCAAGCCGAGGGGAGGGATGATTGTACAGGCGTACAAGAGGGACAAAGCATCTGCCAAACACAGGTGCTGCCTGGCCTTTTTTGGGCCTGTGGCTGAGGGTGGTTGCTGAGCTCATGCAGACAGTTCCTTGGCTGTTTTGTGTTCGAGCTCAAGCAGATCTCAAGCACAACCAGTGGCCCTGATAGTGCAGCGAGGCATAGGGTGCTGACTTACCTATTAGCCTGTTTACACACTTTGGTTTATTTCTCCAGTAGACTCCAAGGAAAAACACTGGCACTCCTGTTAAAATGATAATGAGTCCAATCCCACAGACAATAGGCTCAGAGTATAAACTGAAGATCAGCAGAAATGCCCAAAATGCCAGGTAAGTCATGGGGATGAGGAGGTTCACCTACCAGGAGAGAGCAGAGCATGACTGTGTAGAGCAATAGCAGTGGCTGACTGGTTGTGGTGGGCTGCAGGCGGTGCTATGGCTTCAGGACCCCTCATAGGATGTGTCCCCCTTCCCTCTACCATTGTTTTCCTCCCCGCCCATCCCAACAAATTCACAAGAGGTTGGCCTGTGTATCCCACTTTTACACAAATGGCACTTTGTGACATGGTTTGGGACCTTGAAACATTACCACTGCATACCTCCCCTTCCCCACCTGTTATCCAAAACAGGATAATGGAGAATTTGGTGTTCCCATCCCACCTTTTGCATCACTATTGCAACCAAGAATACAGTGTCACCTTGATAGGTCTGAAGATTTTGGGTTTCTTCCAGCGTAAGACGATCAGGCCTATAATTGTCACTCCATAGCAGAGGTAGTTAATAAATGACACGTAGTTGATTAGTGTATATGTGTCTCCAACAAGCATGATGATAAGTGTGGCCAAACACTGCAAAGAGAGTAGCAGAGCCCTCTTGAGCCATTACTAAAAAAGGCAGCTTAATAACAACAAAACCAAGGAAATATCCTATTAAATCATTAAAACTCCTTTTGTTTATGGCCCCTGTTGGGCATCTGCTGCGTCTTGCACTATCCCTGAGCCATGGCACCAGGGTTGGGGCTGAGAGACGATTTGAGGCATGCTGAAGCCGGAAACTGGAGGTTCTGTTTATAAATACTCCAGGATACTGGCAGAGGTGTCTCTGCTGCCCATGGCCAGGCAAAGCTGGGAGGACTGGCAGAGCTCTCACTCCACCCATTTCTGTTAAGTGCTTTAAAAGCTATTGGACCCTATGGTGAGGACTCCAGGTGGAAGGACTTCTTGCACATTCAGGGAATTACGTCGTTGCAGGTGTCCCCCAGTCAGTATCATTAATCCTTTGAGCATTGCTCGGGTTTGGAAACTGGCAGATGGATGGTGGAAATTTCCTACTTACGCTTTCTTTTTTAACTCTGCGTCTGCCTAACACTGTAGAGCCAGGAGAGCTGTCTCAGGAGCCAGGGTGCTGATCCTCGAGTTCCCTACCCGACTTTCGGTACCCCGGGGGCTGATTTGAACTGTGCCTTCCCCTGCAACACATGCCAGTCCAGTGAACACTGTCTGCTGGGGCTCAGAGCCTGAGAAAAACTAAATATCAAAATTCCTCCAGAAAGTGCTCAGCATTTTGGTCTGTTTTACTCCAGGGTCTTTTTTGCTTATTTCCCATTTTCTTAATTAGCTGTTCCAATAGTAAAATCCTCCCAGGAGAGAAGGTATCTGCACCACCAACACCAGGAATTAAGCACCAGCACAACCAAATGCCCCTTTGGTCCCTCTGTTCTCCTGTTCAAAGCCTTGCAGGCTTGGCAGGGGGATTTCAACACCCTGAGCAGTCTCACCACAGAATGGATTTAAAATTGGACACTGTTTTATGTTGGTGTCACGGTCTCTGCTCTCATCTGACCGACACACGGTGCCATAGGTGTGTACAACCCTCTACTGCCACTGAAGGGTTTTGCAGTGACATCACTTGCAAGATTCCGCAGTGGGTGGCACGAATCAGATCTGCTCAGGCATGGGTATCATCCCCTGTGGCTCATGATTGCAGAGGGGTGTGCTGCCCTCCTGACTGCCTGGCCACAGCCACATGGCTGGCAGGGGGGACAGCCACTCCCCACTGTCTTGCAAACAAATCTTCAGGCTGTTTATTTTACATTTAGCTTGGTCACTTGATTTTTGGAAATAAAATCGTACATTAGTATAAATAAAGGTCTCACTGGTGATGTTAAAATAACCTTTTTCCATGTACAAAGAAACTTTTCTCCATTCAGAGAGCTAGATGTGATTCATTGTAAGAGAAAAGGAATCTGATGCATCCATTAGGTTTGCCTAACCTTTGACCCTGTTTGCTATTGTGGCTGTCTACACTACACTTATAATATATTTCTGTCTGTTGAGAAATACGTATTTCCTAGCTGCATTTGATGTGCCCTGAACTGCACTTCAGACACCTTCCGATTTGATATGCTGTGCCCTTTCTGTGATTGGCACTGTGATCCAAGGGGGTGGTTTGAACAGTGCAGGCACTTGCACCTGACAGATCAGCCAGCTTGGCTTAGGCAGCTCACTCTTGTCAGGGTACTCCACAGTGAAACAGCCTCTGAGACACTGGGGTGTGTCATTTCACCCATGTGTTTTTAAGCACAAAGGCGTTCTGCTTCAGGGGCACCGGTGGAGCACAGCTGCCCATCAGGATCCTGTGATGGTTGCCTGGGCCATTTACCCCAAGTGGGCAACACGCAAGATATGATAGGGCATTAAGATCTGGAAATGCTGTAAAGCCTCAGAAATGTGGGTATTTTGTTATAAAATGTGAATGTGCAGGAAGCTTGTTTAGCGAAATTTTGTATGGGTGTAAGGTGCCAGAATTGCTGTTAGAGTCAGGAGACATGTAAACGTGCATCTTCCTAGTGCATCTGGCATGGTTTTGTTATCCATGGCAAATTTGCAGCTGGCAGCCATTGATGCAGCCAAGATTTCAAGTAAATGCCCTTTGGAGAATTCCCTCGCTTGGACCCTGCAGCCATGACCGGCAACATGGCATCATTTTCCTCTTTGTCATCTTCTGTGCCCAGGATGTAAAACCAATCACATGTTCTAGATTTGCTGTTGGTAAAAAAATAAGATCTTTGTTTCAAATAATAACTTCTGTGGAAATGTACACCATCTAAAAAGTACACCAGCAACTGAACCAGCCCCAACCCCTCCCAACAGCTGAGCTATTGGTGTCTGACCTCTGCTGGTGTTCTCTTGTCTGCCGGATGTACCATTCAGTAGATGCTGTAATCATTGTCCCTACTTAATATTTTGGCCCATGGAAAAGAAATACCCATGTCCCTCAGAGAACCTCATCAGACCTCACAAGATGTCTTTGTTGTTGAGAGGAAGTAATTTTAGGAGCACTTTTGTCCTCTCCCTGGGACCTACCATGCGGCTTTAGTGGCAGGATCTGAAGCAGCTCTGCCTGAGTGGGATTAGCAGCGACCCTGAGGATTTCCAAATGCTTGTGGAAAGTAGAAAAAATTGGCCTAAGGAGTTAATCTTTTCTTAAATGAAGAATCTCTGTTTCAAAAACCAGGCCCCATCTCTGCTGTGAGTAGGACAAGAGGTAATGAGCTTACAGTGTAGCTCAAGTCAGGTATGAGGGAACCCCTCCAGATGTCAAGGGGGTTGGGAGAAGGAGGGATTATTTCTGAGGTTGAAGGCTACTAAAGAGCAGACTCTGGGGCACTTGGACCTGCTCAGCTGGCACCCACCAGCTGAACTTCAGACGTCTTCTTCTTCTGGGGTAAAATAGCCTCTTCAGGGTTTTTCCAGCTGTTCTGTGGTTCAGTGTTTCTAAAAGCAGGTTACCTAGAGCAGGGCTGGTAACACTTACACAGAGGAGAAGGGCAGGAATGGGTGTGCAGTACTTGACATGGATCATAGCAAGCAAACTCGGTAAATGGCCTTCTCGGGCACCAGAGAAGCATAACCTGGAAATAAGAAGAACAATGATGAATCCACTGGGCGTGCAACAGCCTCTTTAGTCCCCAGCCTCTTATCTCAACCACCCACACTGGTTTTCCCATGGAGGGGAGCAAGGGCTGCACTGGGGAGACAACTAGAGACTGTTTGCATCAGCTGGCGAAAGGTATTCAAAGTAGTCCCTTCAGTATGCATGACCTTTAACAGCTAATGTTACCTGTGAAAACCTGCTCTGAGATGCTGGAATATCTCTGTGGAGGGCTGAAATCTGCCCAGTCCCTGTCTGCTGGCCACTGTTGCCTCTTTACCCAAGGAGAGATGAGTACTGTGAAGATTGTGTGGGTATTTCCAGTGTCAGAAGTGTTTTGCATAATGCTTAACAACACCTTAACATTGTAAGTGCACTTGTTACATATGCACTCACATTTGTTGCATGTCATTGTACTCGTGAAAGTGCTGGGATAAATAACTTTCCCAAGGCATTTGAGTGGTTTCCTCACAAAAACCTATTATAACTTTCAAATTAAGTTCAGGGAGGTCAATTATTGTAAATAGACTTTAGTGACTACGGTCTAACAGACTATATGGACTCTGGCCCCACTACCAACAGTGCGCATGCAAAGCATCTTGCCTGAAAGGAGTTTTTCAGGATGGGAATGAAAATGCCTGTAACTGGGAAGAGCATTCTTTGAGCTAAGCTCAAATTATCTTTGTAGCTAGTGGAACTTTATTGATGTAAAACCACTTTGGTTACATGCTAAAGCTGTGTTTGGCTTCTACTGCAGACACTTCCAGTAACTCATATAAATTAGTTGAAGAAATTTCATGATTCAATATTACATTTGGTGGTTTGAAACAGAAGTAATTCGTAACTTATTGTATCCAACATGCCCAACAACAACCTCATGCTCTACAACATCCAAAATCAGCTAGCATTTCTTTAGCAAATGAAATTAAAACAGCCCCTCCCCAAATCAGATAATGTTCATAAAATTGTACTCCATCTAACCTTGATGAGGTAAAAAGGTATCCATTTATTCCTCCAAATGTAGATAGGGCCACTGAGACTGGCATAACCCAGGAAAAATAGCCCAGTAACTTTTCACCAAATGTCTAAAGCAACAGAAGGCAAAGAAACTGAAATATACTGCAAAGCACAGAACCAAAATCAAAGTGTATTTTAGACATCCAGGGAATGGTTTACTTACTACCGCCACAGCGTTGGAGGACAAGAGCTCTTGGGGTGACATGGCAGTGAAATATGCAATGTTGGTGAACGTATACACAAATGTCACCAATGGGATGGATATGAATATGGCACGAGGTAGGTTCCTAATAAAAGAATTAGGAGGGTAGATAAGAAATTACAGTCATGCACAGTAAGACCACGACAATTTTGTATGGCCGGGAGAGGTCACCCAGCCAAGTGGGTTCATTGGCTGTTTCTCTGGAGGGAAGCACTGCTTCCACAGACTCTCTGAGTGTGTTGGAGAAGGTTGAAAGTACTATGAAATGCAGGGAGCTCCCTGTGACAAACGTACCACGAGCTCTCTTTGGACTCTTGGTTGGGATTGAGGCAGCCTGTTACTGACAAATGAAATAACCATTTCCCAAAAGTCCTATGTACAGACAGCATGGTGGAATTGAATGCCTTGCTTTGCTTGACCTTCACTGCTCTGAAAGGGAAGGGGGCCCTATTGTTGAGCTGCTGCCTTGGCCCGTTGTGTGCAGTAAACCAGATCTGCTCAGTACAGTTCAGTGACATCTTCCAATCCACCTCCTTGGAGGTGAACACCTGGACTGTTCTGTATCTAACAAAATAATGCATTTTTCTCTGTGTGTCAGATTTAGAAAAAGGTTTTTAAAAGTGTATTTAACCTTTGTGAATTTGAACAGATTTAGTAAAAAGTAGGAAGTGGTTTTGGTCATCCAATTATTTTTTTGTATTTTTATTTCCTCTCAGAGGCTGCAAAAAATTTTTTTAAAAGGCTATTCATTCATTTTTCTATTTATTTCTCAACGTAGGCCATATTTACCTTATTTAAGTCATAACATTATTATTCAGCTTTGAAGTTCTTGTGGTCCACAAAAATGTTGTTTCTTAAGGAAACATATTACCACACTTTATTTCTGCCAAGATCTCTGTACATGCATTTGCACTTACAGGTGTGCAGAGCCATGTAACAAATTTCTTCTTGTTTAATTGCTGTATGCGTCGGATGCCCAGAAATAACTAACAATCCAAGAGCTGCTCTTGGCATTTGTTATTCCATTTCATCAGTTTGGAAATGTTGAAACATTTGAGCTGGGCTAAACCAAAATTCCTGACCCTCCAACCTTCCCAGGACCAGCAGTGACCCAATGTCAGCTCCCTTGGGAGGTGCCCATGGCTGTGCTGGGGCAGGGAGTGCTGCTTCCACTGCACAAGTAATCTACTAATCTTTTCTTTCAGGCATCTGTGGGAGATCCTCTTTGGGTACAAAAGCAAAGCAACTTCCATGATAATTCAACATTTTTCTAATAAAGCTGATTCCTCCTGTAGATACTTGTGTGGTATCTCATTAATGATAAATTTTGTGCTGTAGAAGCACTGTATGATCAAATAGTGCCATAAAGATACTGCTCTGTCTAAAGGCTTTGATTCAGTTAATACCTTGTGCAATATATTTTTAATCATAGCGTGTTTGTAACTTAACTTTTATCTGTTCTAAAAAAAATCTCTCTCCTTTTGAAAGACCAGTCCCGTAAACATGGAACAACAGGGCTGCATCTTATGAAACACATAATTCTGCAAGGTGGCTCCAATGTCTCAGCACTTCAGGGAAATGTGAATGGTGTGGAATGGATACTTGCCTGCGGGGATCAACCAGTTCTTCTGTTACGTAGTTCAAGAAGTTCCAGCCACTGAATGCAAATGACCCTTGAAGAAAAGCTAAAGCTAAATGCCCCACGGATGGAGACATCCAAAAATGGAATGCATTGCTTGGTGTCAATTCTTGGTAGTTTCCTGCACAGAGAGAGGAAACAAGAGGTTAAGCCACCCCTACCTACCAGAGACACCAGAAAACAGATTAACTTTTGCTTTATATTCTTTATTTTTATTCTCTATTCCTTATTGGAACCGAGACTTTATGCTCTTTACATCACCATGGACTGGCATTGCACTTGCAGTGCTTTCTGCAGGATGATGTCCTGGTGAGCTGGACTGGGCATCCCTCTTGGCCATCTGTGTCACAGGACCTTGTGCAATCTGCATGATCTGAGGGTGGCTCCTTGGCAGTGTAAATTTCTACCTGCTCTAAACACTGTTTTCTTTTAGAAGAGTTTGGTGTTTTTTAGTAGAAATACTTGAAAATAAAATGTCTGTGGGGCTGGAAGACTTGTCAAGATTGTAGGACTCTTACCTCTGAGAAAACAAGTTTCTTGCTTTCTGTAAATTTTTTTCTTCCTTTATATGACATCATGTAAGTGATAAAAATATTGTCTTCTGTGATTTCTCCTTTCAATTAAGTGGTGAATCAGTGAGGCACTTTTTGTCTATGTTTAATCTTATAATGACTTTTGTAGGAAATCGGACTAGTGCCTGAAATGAAGCAGGTATCTTCCTGCCATGGGCAAGGCATTGCTTATTCATTTTACATCCAGAGCATTTTGAATTCAAGGAATACACAACAGATTAAAAATTAGGTAACTACTCTGAAACATCCTCATCTGCCCTTCTTTATTCTATCAAATCCCACAAGGTGGTCTGGATAAGAGCTGATAGAACTGATTTCTCCCTTGTGTCATCCTTTCCACAGCCCCGTAACTAAACCCAGCACAATTTCAGACCAGTTTCCAAGGAGGAAAGAGTGCAGTAAGTGTGAAAAATCAAGTCTATCAACAGTACCATACCCATGTTACAGCTGTCTCACAAAGTACCTTTAAAGATCTGGATGAAGCCCACAACAATGATAAGGGTCAGGGCTAAGAGTTTCCCTGCTGTAAATATGTCCTGAATGCGCGTTGCCCATCGCACACTGGAGCTGTTCACCCAGGTCAGGAGAACTGGAGAGCAAAAGACTGAATTCAGTGAAATGAGATTATGTTTATTTAAGAACATACAGCATTGACAAACACAGACTGATGCACATGTTCCTGCAGGGGGCTCTTGCGTGGCCGGGGAGGAGGGTGAGGAGGAGCACTGCCTTTCCCTGGGAGACTCCCAGCTGTGGAGGCATCCCTGGCAGCCACCAGCCTTCCCTCCTTGAGTGCTGCCAGCTCCAGTAACTGTGCCTGAGAAGTGCTCAGTGTGCAGGGACCATCACCTCCTCACAGACATTGTGAACATCTTCAGTCCTGGAGCTCTGGGTTTTGCTCTGGAAGTTATTAATGCAGAGCTGGCAGCAAGCTGCCCTTCCTCCACACTCACATTTGGGAACATGAAAGAAGGCCAGAAAGGGGAAGGGCCCAAAGAGTGGTGGGTCACCTGTGTCATTGGGTCACCTGTGCCAGATGCCCAAGGATCTTCAGGGAGTGCAGCACTGTCCCATCCTACATGCTCACCTGCTGCCACTTTCCCTGGGTCCCACCAGGGATTTGGGTGCTGTTGTGCCTCACTCCAGGCCACTATGCTTGCTGCAGACAAGAGGAAAGGGACAGAATATCCCACACCAGCCACAGTGCCTGTGCTGGGACCTCCTTGCTGGCCTTTTGAGTTGTGGTCATGACCCCAGCTTGGCTGGAGAGGCCCCTTGAGTGGTTCCTTGTAAAACCAAGACAACCTCTGTGCGTGTGCAAAAAGCAAATACTCACGTAAACACACCATGGAGAGGATCCTGGAGGCATTATAGGGGGGGATACAGTTAGGGAAGACGGGCTGCAGGACATAGTTTGAGAAGGTCAGTGCAATAACAGCCAGACTAGTTGGGTACATGATAAGCACCGCACTCCACAGCAGCAGAAACCTGGAAAGACAAGGAAAAGCACAAGAAAGCAGCGCTGGGGCTGTGCTGGAGGAGGCAACACATACTTGGCTGTGCACTGCTCCTGCTCCTGAGGCATCAGAGCCGAGCACCTTCATTCTGGTCACACCTAACACTCACTTCCTTGTGATTCTCCTCATCTTTTTCCCCCATGTTCTCAGCACAATTAGGATCTTAAACATTTTAAAGCAAAACTCAGTTTAGGAATGTGTGAAAGAGCAAGGCTTATGCCAAGCAGGTGTGCTTTGATTTGATTGTGTGTCGAAATGAAAGCAGCAGCCTTGTTTCTCCTGGGCTGAGATGTTCCCACTGCAGAGAGCAATCCCTACACTGAGGACAACTCAAGGGTTTCGGCAGGGCCTCCAGTCACAGCCTGGAACTGCACCCTTGGGGCTGCTACGAGTTCCCCACTGGTTAAGGGGGAGTTTCTTGTCATCATTCATGTTGGCTCTTTGACCCAGACCAGGGCAGATGAGTGCTGCAGTTTCCTGTGAAGGATCACCCATCTGGGGGTCCACTGGGTTGGCTGTCTACCTGCAGCTGTGGCTTAAGGCAGATGCACCAAACAAGTTGTCTCTGTAAATACAAAGTGTGAGAAATTTTGGGTTTTCATTCTGGGAAAAGGAAAAGAAAGTTATAAAGGCAGCAGTGGATCTGGTTTGTGCTTTAAAATACTTTTTCTCTTCTTCTTTCTTTTATTAAATTTTGTCATGTGAACGCCCTCTCCGCCCCATTTCTAATGTTTTTCATTATAGTTCAGAGCAGTTTTCTCCAGTGATTGCCTTGTGCTATTTGGTGGTGTGGATGATGTACCCAGTTTGGGGTATCTCTGCAGACACTGCTTGCTGTGTGAGCTAACTCAGCTGGTCCTTCCTGAAGAATAAATAGGACCTGAAGACTGCAATAACAATTTCCTGATAGGGTTAGGATGCTGGTGGTGCTGAGTGAGGTCAGGCTGGGGTGTGCCCAACTGGTGGGGCCTGGTAGGATTTGTGGCCAGAGACCATCAGTTCTTCCCTGTTGTGTTTATTTTAGCCCATACAAGTTATGTAGGCTGAGAACTGTGTTCAGCTAAAAACATTTAGTGGGGGCAATGACTGTGAAAACACTATTTCAGGCAAAATTGATGGAGTGTGGTACAGCTGGTACTGGGTAGAATATGGTTTAATGGGAATGGGCTAATTCAATAGGTTACTGATAGTTAATTTGCTTCACATGGAATTGAAATGTAGGACTGATAATGTAAATTAAACACATTATTTTAGTAGAGGGGGACAAAGTTGCACTGTCAAATGAGAAGCTCCAAAGAGAGATGGCAGTACAAGAAGAAAGCTTGCCTAAGATGTAGACCCACTCTTATGTTGTTTCAACAGGTAAGTTTTAACCAAAACGTGGTTCTGAGAAAAAGATGTCCATGCTGGTCACTTGGATCACATTCACATCCCTGAACATCCAACTGTGGGGCTGGGGCCTTGCTCTTGCAGTCCTGATGTGGCTGTTGGGGCAGGATGAGGAGCCAGAGGCCCAGCCAACTGGGAATGGCTGTTCCTGAGTTAAATTGCTTGGGGGCAAATGGTGTTTGCTTGAGGCAGGGAGATGTCACCATGGCACACCTGGAACTACTTTGCCAGGCTCTTCAGATGGAAAGTGGGAGAGTTATTTCCCTGAGGGCTGAGCTCTGGCACTGAGGGTGTTGGGAGCTGAACTCCACCTCACAGCCTTTCACAGTTACCCAGTAATTGGAGCTACAAAAGCCTGTGAAGTTAAATCTTCTCTTGTTGCTGACTAAGAAGTGATGAGACCTTCAGAAACAGGCTTGAGACACCCAAACCTGGAGAAAATGAAGGTACTCTTGTTTGGTTGGCTTTGGTTTTCTGTTTGGGTTTTTTTTTCCTGAATATTGGAATTTGCATAAGAAATCTGAGCTCCTGCATGTGCTGGTGGTGAAAGAGCTGCTAAAATAACCTTCCTGCCTGTACTCTGAGCAAACCATGGTTGTGCATAGCAAGCATCAATAGCTACTGGTTGGATGGGCTCTGCTGTGTCTTTTGCTGTTGAGTCTGAGTCAAAATTCATGGAAGTTAATGGCTATCTTCCCATCAGTGTGTATATGCATGTGATACTGTCTCTAATTGGAGCCCAGCCCCATCATTTTAGAAATAGGCCAGAATAAGTGACGATCTATATGATGTACTGCTCTTGGGAAGGTGTGGCATTTATGTGAAGTGCCACTAACCCAAAACGGAATTTTCTTGCAGATATCTCTGCAAGAATTCTCTTACCTATGGAAAGAAATAAACAGCATGATTTGATCTGGGTTTTTAGTAGTCTAGTGGACTTGGTGAAATTGGTTCTCAAAAGTGTATTTCAGATGTGCCTGTACTGCCATGAGGATCTTGCAAATATGAAATGTTATGGAGTCAAAGCAGCCTGTGAAAATATAAAATGAGTGTATATCTTGTGCATAATTAATAAAATAAAAAAGTTTTAAATAGTTGCTGTAGTACTTTATCACAGGAAAGACTGAACTTAAGAAAGTTGGAGTCAGTATGAATACTATTAATGCTACGCTACCCTGCTGAAAGACTTACTGCCTTTGGAAACTTCAGATTTTTGCAGTAACAGCCAAGGAACACAGAAACATGTTATAGTTGCAGATAGGAGAGCCACTTATCAAAACTTTGGCTGAAAACTCTGTGCTGATTGATTTTTAGTAAGGATATGTGTCCAACCACTGGGTTCTGCAGGTGAGGCAGCTGTGTGAGCTGCCATGTTACTGCTGAGCAGCCAGTTGTACTGTCAGAAACACTTGAGGGTTTTTCATGAAGTTGAATTTATTCATTGTCTTCTGCAAGAATACCTACTAAGGTTTTTATTTACTATTTTGGGTAAAGTTCTTTTTATGACTCATGCAATCGTGCAAGCCCATATGCAGGTAAGAGCTGTGCTCAGATGGTTCCAGCAGCCCGGGCTGTGACACTCCCCCTGCAGTCAGTGTGGCACTTGCGACCGTTTGAGAGGTTCTGTGTGCTTTTATTTTCCTGGTACTTCCTTGCAGATCCCGTTCCTGGGAGCAGGCAGTGGAGAAGCTGCTGCCTGCCTGCTGCAGTGTCGTGGGGGAACAGGGGCTTTACCGTGCAGCTCCTGCCCCCATGAGAGAACAAACCTCAGCGAAGATGAGCTGAGATTGAGTTAACCAAGCCAATGTTATTACCTCGGTCCGTTCTGTGATGGCAGTGTAATTTTCTATGCACAGTGGGAGAGCATTCAGAGGAGCAGTTCCATCAACTGAAGGAACATAGACTTCCATGAGATCCAGCACAAGGCAACAGCTTAAGTCTGACAAGCATCAGAAATCTCTCTTGTCACCCATAGTGTCTGGGGTGCTGGCTGTGCCCAGTGCCTCTGTGGCACTGAGCTGAGGCAGGCATGAGCAAGGGGACAGCCTGTGGGACAGGGTGACAGACTCCCCATGCTATGCTTATTCTGATTTGCCCTTGCTCAGCAGTCAACTCAACTGCTAGGAGCTTGTTTTCCATCTCAGAGGAAAAGGAATACGTACTCTTTTTGGTATTTCTCCCCTCCATCTTTCTCTAGATTTCAGCTAATGTGTTTATTTTTTACAACTAAATCACCAGCAGAGTATAGCCTCTCTACTTGCAAATGAGAGAGCTGGTCAGAATGTTTCAGAGCTTCGCTAGTGAGCTATGAGTACAGGCTGACAGCTTAATTTATCTTGTTGAATACATGAACAAGTATATGCTCAATATAAAAGATGACCTCTTCTTGCTTTTCCCTTCCTCCCTTAGCTATGCCACTCTGTTAGTGGTCTTTGCAAAGAGAAATGATTCCCTGAGTTAGCAGTCCCCCCCTCTCTGTATTTACAATACTTGGTTATTATGTAGAGCTGCAGTAAGTGAAGAGGCTCTGCGTTACATTTGGCCTCTCTGATGGGTAAAGCTCCTCAATAAAAGGCACTGATCCTTCACAACTGGCACATAGGAATGCCACTTGCACACAGCATTGTTCTTTGCTGTCCCAGACTTTATTGAGTCAGTGAGGGAAGTGAAAGGGCCCATCACCTTCCCTTGTAAAGTATCACTGGGAGGTCTGTGTAGGGGCAATTTGGTATTTCTAATGAGAACAGAAAGATTGATTTTGCAAAAGCATTTTTATTGACAAACGTTTTCTCTTCCGAGTCAGGTGGCTTTTTCACACAAAATAGATAATAGAAACATTTTTTCGAATCAGTTTACGGAGATGGAGTACTTACCCAGCTAACCCACCAAAAATCTCTGTGACGTAGGAGTAATCCCCTCCCGATTTGGGGATGGTGACTCCCAGTTCAGCATAACAAAGTGAGCCGAGGGCAGACACGCCACCGCCAAGCACCCAAATAGCAAGGGCGAGTCCCACCGAGCCGGCGTGCTCCAAAACTCCTTTGGGTGAAATAAAGATCCCAGAACCAATTATATTACCTGGAAAGGACAATAGATTTGCAGTGAGGTGAAAGAAACTTTTTGTAATGTTGAAAAAGGCAAACAAGCTCACAGCGCCCGCTACTTCTCAGATTTTTCATGATTGCACTGTATCTCATTACACCCTGGCAGACGTGATGCCATTTATCAGCAACCAAGGAAGGGTGGGGAGGAGGGGAGATCAGCTTCAGCAGCTCCATGGGAACTGTGTGATCAGGCCATGCTGCGATGGACCCAGGGAAGAGGGAGCGAGTCCTGCTGAGGGGTTACTGCAGAGATAAGGTGGCAGCAGTCTAAATGCAGAGCCTGCATTACAGATGGTGTGTTTTTTAAATGCTTGGCATTGTCAGAGGCCTGAATGTCTCTGTGCTTCCAGTTTCTGCCTCCAAGAAGGGGCATGGCTTGTCCTTGCCTGCCCGGGCAGAGAGGGGTGTTGGCAGCAGGGCTCGTACTCAAACCCAAGTGGTTGCAGGGAGGAGATTTCCATAGCTTAGAGTTGTAGTGTTAAGAGTGACAGCCTCCTGTTATGCCAAAGCAGTCCTCCTCATCTGCAAGTCTGTCTGAGCTGGAAACAGCAGAATTTTTTTTGTGTAAGGAGAATAGTTTCTGAGCACAGTTATTTATGGAGCAAGACAAGGACCAGACTGCCTTCTGAATGGTTCTATCACAAAAACTTCATAGGATATTTTTTTGTAAATTAAGTAGCTAATCATACTTCAAAAAAATCTAGCGACCTTCATGAATGAATAAAAGGCAAAATTATGTTCCAAATTCAGTATGGATTTCCAATTACTTTGCTCTTGAAACATACACAAAAAGCATAATAGCAGGAATGGAAGTGCTACACCCCGTCCAACAACAAAATATTCTTGTGGAAACCTGCCATGAATGTGATAAAAGTGCCTACCCTTCACTTGATGTAGAACATGTTTAAAAATAGATATAGTGGAGATGCTGAAACACTCCAGAAAATGTGATGTCAGAAACTGCCTCATGAGAAGCAGTTTTCAGGAGGTCTCATGTTCCTGAGGTGATATTCTTAGGCCAGAAGACTTAGCAGTAAGGCAGGTGCTTCACATGCATCAAAGACAGACAGAGGTATCATTTTTTTGCAGGACAGAAGCTATCCTCAACCCAGCACTGGGCTGTACAGCACCAATGAGCCTTGACAAGACCTTCAGCAAAAATGCTGACCACCAGAAGCAAATCCTCTTCCTGCCCTAATCAGCTGAAAGTTTTTAAGAGATGTCTAAAGAGCCTTGAAGCTGACAAATTCTGTGGGGTGTGGCAGGTTATTTAAAACTTATTTTCTTATTCATGATGAGAATGATCTGTGCTGGGGAGAAAGGTAAACCTTGCACCTATGCTTGCTCGATGTTAGAGAAAAGCATTTTTGTTCTTAGAGAAACTGGCCCATGAAACTGCCCAGGAGCTGCTCACTGGTGTGAAAAGATGACCCTGGCAGCACTGGCAGAGCCAGCGAGACCTTGAGTGATCTGTTCCTGCCCTGCTGGTTGTACACACTCACCAAGATCCCAGAGTGCTCTTACTCAGCTGCACAGCACTGCCAGAGGTGCTACTTGACTGGAGAGGTGAAAAAACACAGATATTTCTTCCTTTTGATTTTTTTTTTTTTTAAACACCTCCTCCCTTTCTTATTTTTCTGGGATGTGAAAAGAGCTCCCAACATTGTCTAATGGAAAAAAAATAATCCTGACACTGGATAAGATCTCTGAAGTGATATACTTCAGACTATTTTACTTATCTTCTGTGTTCTGTAATTTTAGACTTAAGATTTAGACAGTTTTCTACAATGACTCATAAGGGTTAGGAACATAATTTTTAAACAAAAGTTGAGGTTCTCATGGTATTATTATACTACGTATTCCATGCTATTGTGAAATGAGGAAAAAAGGCAACAAACATCTTGTAACAAGGAACGATAAAATATCGTGCTTTGTGTGGGAAAGAGTGCATGTGGCAGCAACTATGGTGAGACAACACTGTGTGATAATAAAGGAAAAAGTCCGATGACACAGGAATTTGCACTTTTAAATTGCTTTTAATACTGAGCACATCTTTTCCCAGCTGCGCAGTGTATGTGGCACTGCTGCTGGTTGCTGTATCTGAGGCTGGAGCTCAGCCTGTCCCCTGGGAGCCACACACAGCCCACCTGGGCTGGAGGTCAGAGAACCCAGACCAGCAGTGACCTCGTTCTTTAGTGGCTTCAGGCTTTCCTGTGAGCCATGCTCCAATTCTGACTTAGTAGTGGGTCCCAAACCTCTTTTAGGCTGAAGAGAACGCCGAATTCCCCATCCTTTCATATCTCCAGTCCTTTATCTAATTATGTTTAGGATCCTCTCTGAGCTGGCTCTGGGATGGGTTTCCCAGAGCAGTCACTCACACAGATCATGCAGTTTTGCTCCAGGGTCAGCACCTCATGTAGATCTAAACCATTCAGGAACCGTGGTACTGACCTGAATGTTGGGACACGGGGCTTACTGAAAAATCCAGTGTTTTCAGTTTGCCTCTGGCTATTGAGCTATGAGAATGCACTTGGGGTCAGGTTTTGATGTTTTTTTCAATCTAACTATGAGAATTGAAACTTAGCTTTTAAACAAAAGCTGAATTCTCATCCAAACACTTCAAGAACTGCACTTTGAAGGAAAACAGTAAATATCACTGGGTTTGTGAGAAAATAAAGGGACTTGGTAATACTCTGTGTATTCACTTAGCATGCCAAGTCCTTAGGGCATATTTTGTTTATCTGCAGCACACAATACACACAGACTGTAAAAATAAAGGATCTTGCACCCTGTTGAAAGTTATTCATCACCTCTTTAGGAATGGCCTTGGTGATTTGTTGTACATCTGAAATTCTGAATGGGTCTGTAAGACAGACTAGAAATTTGTCTAAGCAGCTCTTTCCCCTACAAAGTCAAATATTAACAATGAAAATGAAGAAGTTCTGTGCCTTTTTTTTTTTTGGTTTTTTTTGGCTGCTGTCAGTATATCACTTTGTGACTGGTGCAGTGGAGGATTAGAGCAGGCATCATTCCTGAAAAACTGTGCGTGGTTTCTGAACATGCCAAGCTCCTGCTGTCATGGAGTGTGCTTGTTGCTCTCAGAGGAGTCACACAGCATTCAGGGCAAGCTGCAGGTGATGAGGTGGGAGATGTGAGGGAATGCCCCCGTTACCCAGGTGTCCTGCTCCCTTCAGCATCGCTGTGGAGGAGCATCCCATGTGTATGGAATCAGAAGAGGAATTAGGAAGACAGCACTCAATCACTCAATAGTCACTGTAATCAAAAATTATATCCCAACTGTATAGATGGAGTTTCATTGCTACAGTTCTAACAGATGGTCTGAGAATGTGTCTGGGTATCTCAACTATGCGAGTCCAGCACCCTTTCTCAGAGACAATGTGGGAAATGTGACACATTACTTATTAACTTTTTAATGGAGCTGTAGAAAATGAGATTGTTTTTCTTTTAAATTAAATGTTTGAGACCAGCCTGGTTTCAGGTACAGCTCTTTTTCGATATATTGGTATATTGTATCTTCTACAGCAGAGACTGACACTTTTCACTGATAGCTGGGAACAGAATAATAATCTAAAGTCTGCCCATCCTCCCAGGACTCCCACATCCAGGTAGACATTGTTCAGGCCAACAGGATGACAGCCTGGGTCATGGCTTAAAACAGCTCTCTTGTAAACAAATGCTGAAGCTTTGGATCCTCTCTGGGAATTATAAATAAATATGTATTATTTGAGTACAAAATCTTGTAAAGAATTGAGAATCCTGTTTGGCAGCAAAAAATCTTAGTCAAAAGGAATTCTGCTTTGCAAACTGTTTAAATCCAAATTAAAATGAGGTGGATTATGTCAATAATTGCAATGATGTAACTCATCATGCATAAGAAATTCCTAGGCTGAAAGGACTCTGCAGAATTAAAAGTACCAAACACTTCAAGTGAGTTTTCTTAACATGTAGATGAGTATGAATTTAGGTTATGTGGTAGGGTTTAAGCTATTTTATGCTATTTCTTGGACTTCTTTCCTTTTAAATTACATTCAGAAAACACTTAATGAAGAATGGTTGAAGAATAAAAGGATGTATAAAACTTGGCATTAAAATAATCGCTACTTAGCTTCACATGCAAGTGAAAAATGTAATTCTTGTACCAGTAGAAAGTGAATTATGGCTGTTCTGCTAATACAGTTGCAAAAAACCCCCAAACCCCAACTCTAGAAAATGGCTATAAAAATACGTGATAATTTAATGTCTACAGTAATTAGTATTTAACAAAACGAAATGATCTTAAAACCTGACTTCAGTTCAAATATTTGTTAAAATTCCTAGCAAGTATGAACATGAGCAGCTGTTATAAACTGCTGTTCCAACATTCCAACAGGATTTTACTGGGTTAAGAATTTATAATCTTATTATACTACACCCAACTTTAAAGATTTAAAAAATCAGGCTTAAAATACTGACAAAGGTGTTTTCTTTTTGTGGTAAATTTATAAAGAAGATAAAGGTGAAGAACAGAAACAATAAAGAACAGAAAACGGAGTAAAAGCCAGTAAATATTTTAGGCATAGCTTCACTAATAATACATAATGTGGTCTTACAGAGGGTGCTCCAGCCTGTTTCAGCACTAGGGGCAAGATTTTGCTAGTCCATAAGGTATCACAGGGATTTGTAAATAATTTTAATATCTAGATATAAAAAATTAATACATCTATATTAAAATGAGCTGCAGTGTCTTCAGCAGGGCCCTGCTGCCTGCTGGGCACACGGGGCAGGAGAAAGGTTAACTTGGCCATCCCTTGGGAAAGGGGCTGCGTGTGTCTGTTATCTGCCCAACCTGGGGAGCTGCAGGAAGGATGGAATGGCATTCTCACCCTGAACTTCAGGGAATGTCATTGTGGCTGCCACATTTTTGCTTTGCTGTTCTCCCCCCATAATCAACCAGGCCACAGGATGATTTATCCTCACCCAGGGAGCAAATAACTGCTTTCTCATCTTTGTTATTTTAAGAAAACATAAGACTGATGAAATTGCAAAGAGCACTGATGAACAGAAGTGCTAATGATGAATATTGTGCTAATTTTGGGGGGGTGTTAGGCAACTGTGTTTCAATTAGATGAAAAGCTCACAGAGAACAATCAAGTCAAATTTGTGCTAACCTGTTTCCCTGGGTTCTTTAATGTATCTGGAGCCTTTTGGATAGTTCTTTACAAGTAGTGAGCTGCACATTTGGCTCTGGCTCAAGGTGTACAAACTTAATAATGGTGGTTAGTTTGGAATCCCTTTTCAGCAGCAGTGGAAGGCAGCCTTGGAGGAAAGTGGTACTCAAATCCTGTAAGGTTCATTTCTGGGACTGCAAGTGTTCTCATGTTCAGCTGAACTTTCCTGGTTCAGTTTTCCTGCCCTGCTGCTTGCCAGGAAGGCTGACCATGCTCAGGCCATTAGTAGCCCAACCTCTGCCAAGGTACCCAACAGCTCAAACCACAAAACCACATTGGTTTTAAATGTCTTCTTTTCTTAAAGGTATCTTCTATTCGTAAAGTCAGTGACAATTTGTCAATTGCTCTGCTTCCACAGAAGCAGGTAACCAAGAGAAACTTAATCAAGAAAGCTTTCAAGCCTCTATTTTGGCAACACGGTGGGCACAAAATAATATGATAATATGCATTCAAAGGATTTGCACGTGTTGACTGTAATTGCAGGAAGAGCACATCTGTACAGTAAAGACCTCACTGCAAAAGATACGATGTGGGGCTATTCTCACTCTAAGGCTTAGAGTCAAATGCAAATATTCTGTTAATGAAAAACAGCACTGGAAAGTCTGATCACATTATCTGGCTTACAAGCATCATGCTCTCCTGAGTATCCATATGGGCAGACATTGGGCATGATAGATTAATTTACAAATCTGTGTGTGCAAAATTGCAGGGCCTAACTGAGCATCTGGAAGGAGACACGGTTGTCCCCATCAGTCAGTGCTGGTCCCCACCTGTTGGAGACAAACATTCAGATGATGTGTGCAGAGCACAGATCTGCACTAGGCAGATAAATGGCCAGGAGGTGCTGGGGACCAGGCCTCTTAGGGGAATGTGAAATAATAAAGAAGACAACAGACATCTGCCAGTGCATGATTTTATTCAGTTTTATTTGAGTAATGCTGTTACATTGTGTTTATATCAAAGGAGAAGTTAAAGCCTGTATGATAGGATTTCTGTTGTTGGTCTAAATTGAGAACTCCCTTTTATTCTGCTAATTCTTTCACAGGCTGCAGGCTCTGTCTGCGCTTTTCAGGCACACAGTCCACTGCTTTATTTCCTGCTCCTGTGTTCTGACTCTTGTACTGATTTCTCTACTTCCTTAACTTCTGACTTGTTCTCCTCTTCTCTTGCCAGTGTTGGGATATGTGGGCTGCATTTCATTACCACAGAGAGCAAACCTCAGCCTCCTGTGTGCTGCAACGATAAGGCAGAAATATACGGAAAAGCCTTTTCCTAGGGACTACATGATGCTTTCCTTGGGATATTCTCAAAGCAAGCTCCACGTGCTGCCACACCGAAAGCAGCCTATGATGTAGTAGGGCCGTATCCAGGAGGGGATTTTACTTTTACTGAGGTGCTGGGTGAAGATGAGGGAGTGCCACAGAGAGGTGCAGGGCATTCCCTTTTGGTGGTTCCAACTGCATCTCTACTGGCAGCAGTGCAGGTGTCTGTGGGGAACATGGGCTCGGACTGCCCCTTGACTGTGTGATTTCAGCACATGAAGGGCCCACCATGGCCCCTGAAGCAAAGTACTCCTGTAGGGTTAGAGAAGGCTTCAGCACTACCACTACTTTCCAAAGACAAACTGAATGCCAAACCTACCTTGGTGCTGTGAGAGGGATGTGGAGGAAACCTCAAAAGCCTGGATTGCCCTGGTAAGAAAGTGCAGCACTGCACACTGATTGCTCTCTATAAACAGTGCAGCTTTATGTTGTATTGGCCCTTGTTATCTGTTCAACATCTGGTTTCTGTGCTCTCCGGATCTCAATATCCTGACTTGGAATTTTACCTGCAAATGGCAGAAATGTGTTGTTAAATCCTCTGATGTATAAATGGGCAGTTTGTAAAGCTCTACCCTGCATGCATGCTGAAGGCCATGGGGGTCCTGTCTAGGTCACTCTGTGACTGGTTACTACTAGATAAATCCTGATTTTAAGGAAAGTGTCTGAGAGTGGATATAAGTCCTTCTGTGGCATCTTCATGCCAGCCCATTCGGCTGATTTAGTGTTTGTCCCTTGGCTGACAAATCCCACAAGTGACAGGCACATCTCTGTGAGGGCTCTCACGGTGCCCTCTACACCTGCAATGGTTTTCAGTATTTACCAAGAAGAAACAGTGGTAAGTGTCCCCACCTGGTGTGCGGGAGACCCGGGTTCGATTCCCGCCAGGGAGACAGTGTTAAGAGTTGGACTCGATGATCCTTGTGGGTCCCTTCCAACTCAGAATATTCTGTGAGATTTCTGTGAGAAAAGCAATTACAAAATGCTGCCGTAAAACTCCCCAACTCAGTTTTAGAAGCAGCCAAAGAGTTGAGCTGTGCTGGGGAGTGCTGTGGATCAGACAAAGACAGCATGACTGACACGGCTTTTTGGCAGCCCAGACTCTTCAGCCCTACTCACGACAATGGTAGAGACCCCAGCAGCAACTTTGAAGTATAATTTGTTTCATGAAAAATACTGTGGGTTTTTTCCCTTTTTTTCCCCTCTCCAACTCTATTCTTCTTGCTCATTGTGACTGAGCATTGTGGACAGATTACTCAGTCTGGAAAATTTATCAGCAACTGCTGCCCAGTGGGAGTGACTCTTCCTGTCCACTTCTGAAAGCTGTCAGTCCTCATGGAAGTATCAGTTGCCTAATTAGAAAGATTGTATGAAACAGCAGTATGCCATTTCAAGAGTTACACAGCACAATAATACAAGCTCACAGAAGGATCTTTTTTGTTAGAAAATTCCAGGCTCTGGCAGAAGAAACCAGCCTGGAAGTTGGTACCATCTCTCTGAGCACCACACTGCTCCACAGCCACTGACACCTCCCTTACCTTGCACAGCACCTCTGAAGAGTTTTGCTGTGAAAAATGTTCCTCCATGTGAATTAAAAACTTGGTTTGCATGCATTGCAACCCTCAGCTACAGCTCCCAGGAACCCACACGTGCTCTGCAGCAGCTCAGGGGGAGTGGGGGGACTCATGGGGCAGCATTACAGGAAAGAGCAGGTCTGGAGAAAAGACACAACTTGAACTCACTTGTTCAGCTGCAAATAAGGCAAAATTGAATTTCCACTCTTGCTTCTGATTTTCTCTCACATTACTGAGGTTTATGCCTTGTACTCTGACCCCACAAAGATGAGTGTGCTTAGACTCAGGCCAATTGGTGGGTTTTGGACTGTGCTTATGGAGCTTTTGCAAACATGGGATCCATCATGAAGAGCATCTATAAACTAGGCTTGCTTGATCCTTAATTTCTGAAGGAGTATAACAGAGTATAACATTAAGTATGTTAAAATTTTAAGGTAAGGCTTTTTCTTCAATATTATCTGAAACAGCAAAGTACCTTCCTGAGTTGAAATTCTGGGCAATACATACTTGAAACAAAGCAATATGAAAATGGCAGTAACAAAACCTCCTGAAAACTCTACTGTGATTTCCTGGGATCTCACACAACCTCATTTTGGATGCAGATGTAAAAGAGACATGAGCTCCTTAGCAAAGTTTGCTATTCCTGCAGGTTTCACAACTCCTTGATCAGAAATACGTAATTCAAACTCTCAAATTTACATTCTTCTGATTGTAAATCTGAGTTAGCAAACTCTGGGTAGTTAGTTGTACCTCTGTCATTACATCATTTAAGTGGCTTTACCTCCATTTTAGTAAAAAAATACAAAGATAGGCTTATGTTTCACTATGGTCAGTGAACTGAGGTGACCTACTGGTTTTTGGCAGAGTTTACCAAAAGAAATGGCTTTATTGTAGCAACATCAACTACCAGGTATACCAAAAAGCAGTTTTTCAGCTTTTTTTTTTTAATTACAAATATTTTTATTCTATCATACATATGGAAATCTCTTCCAAGCTGAAGGCTAAGCATGTAAGGACACCACCAGAATCAAATACTTCTTTCTCTGATTGTTTAGAATATTGATTCAACTATTTTTTAATCAACTTGAGTCAAAGTGCAGTGTTTGGAAGCTTGGATACTCTCTCTTCTTTTGTACTAACTAATGCTATTACTCTTTTCAAGACGCTTGTAAAAAGAGTTGATTATGTATGATTCTAAAATGTTTGGCTTTTCAAGTTTTCAGACGGTATTTAAGAGTATCAGAAAATATGAAACTTTTGTGTTCATGGAGTCCTAGAATGCCGTTTTTGCTATGGTTTTACACCCCTTTCATGGAATTCAGAACTATCTGAAATGTTTTAAATTAGCAATAAAACAAGGCTTGAGAACCTAGCTACCAACGAATAAGTCTGCTATCAAAACAGGACAAAATCTGGGTAGAGAAAAAAAAAAGTAATGGGGAAATGGAAATGAAATATAGTCTGAGGTGACCTCTCCCTAAACAACAAGCAAATCCTGTTCTATTAAGTTCTCAGGAGAGGTGCCAAAGAATTTTGAAATAATCCAGAGAAGGAACTCAACTCCTTTTTTTTATTCTTTTTGGTCTGTTCCTTGCAACTCCCTGTGAAAAAATGATCCTTTGGGTGTTTTGTACAAAAGAAAGAATTTTTGTGATATAAAAGCATAAGGCATAAAGTCCTTTATTCCTTGGCAGTCATTATCTTCAGGTTTATGGAGCAGCACATATTGATCCTTTCCAAGGCATGACTGGGCCTTTTAGGGTCATCAATAGTTTTTTCTCCTTCTCTCCGGGTGGCTGCATAAGGTAACAGCAAGAGGATGGAAGATGTTTCAGTATTCAGATCTCACCTTCTGTCCTCTGGATGCACCTCTATAATTAGGGAGCAACATTTTCTAGCCTGACTGCTCATCCTTGTGTGATTATCGAACCCAGAGTTAATGTAGCATAATTAACACACCTATGAATTGAGCAGTGTCACAGGTGAATTGGAGGGTTTGTGATGGGCAGCCTTGTGACATTCATTGTCATGAATCCCATAATATTGTGGATTTTAGCTCTCTGACCCAGCATATTTGGGAAAATGAGATTTCTCCTTAACTTGATTTTTCCTGGCTTTCATGATTGTAAATAAGGTCCTTATACTGTGAAAACATAATTCTTTGTGGTATACTATATTAAAATGCTTGGCCTGATCTAGATTAAACAGCTTCATGTAACTGATGAAAGAGCTATTGTTTTTCACAGCAGAAAAGCTGCCACTCATCCAGATCACTGACCTATTTCTTGGAGTTAGAAGTAACTGACGTTTTCTGATTTCTGAAGTTTTACTGATTTTTAATGCTATGTTTTACAGTATTGATCTTCTAGCTCCATATTTAAAGTGTGATTACACCAGTACTTAAGTATCAGATAAAAAATTTCAACTTAATTTTCAAATGCAGAAAGATTTTAGTTTTCTAAAACCTTCTATAAATTCTGGTACTATTCTAAAGGAAGTGTAAAATGAATTGGAGCAATTCAGCTGTAGAGGTTATTCCACTGAGTAATGATACAGAAATTCCTCAGGCTTAAACACCATCAGGATATTCCTCTCCACATTCCTTGCTCTGAGATCCAATGGAATTTGTCTCTGTTGCCTGAAAGGGATGATGAACCATGCCCAGGAGCAAGAATTTAAACAGCTCATCCTAGTACTAGACTGGTTCATTCATTACCCTGCAAACAGAAAAACAGAATCTACAAGTTCCAAATTGGGAACAATTCATAGACAGACAACCACTCTTCTAATTTTGCTTTTCAGCACTGACTTGCAGAGGCCAGTGGCAGAACATATCAGGGAGAATAAACTAATGCTGCATAAAGAGATTTTGTGGGGGGCAGCATGTGAGTAAATACACTTACCACTACATATGGCTTTCCTCTGGAGGAGAACAGGGCTGGCAGATTCTCTGTGATTTCTCACTATACAAAGAGGGATACAAGCATTTAAAAAGGAATCAGGATGCTGAGATGCTCAGTCTGCCCTGGACTGCTGGCTACCTGCTCTTCACCATGGAACATCTGCTAAAGAACTCCTGGGGAGACTTCTGGGTTTTTCAGGACCAGCAGAAAAAAACAAACACTGTTAGGATGTTTTATATTTGGGACACTTTTGTACTGACAAATGCCTTCTCATTTTATCATGCTGCAATCAACATGACAAAAAAGTGTGGCAGGGAGTAGAAACTCCCCCTGCAGCCCAACAAAAAAATGGGGCTCAAAAGGAAAAGTTTGGCACACAAAAAGCTCCAAACACAAAAAAGTTAAACCTCTACCAAACCATTTCTGCTTGTTGTGAGCCTGCCAAAGCAGAACAGACTTTCTCAACAGAAAAGGCTACATTATGCTAGAAGGAAATGAGCTGCAAGGCACAGGAAAGGGGAACACGAGTGGAGATTTATGGCACTGCTGAAAGCAGGCACTGTACTGCCAGATCAGGAGTGAGACACTTTCCAAAGGATGCTACCTTTGTGTTTTCATCTGTCAAGGAAGAAGGAGTTTCTGTTGTAGGGTACCTAAACTGACGTTCATTGCAGAAAGCTCATTGCTTCAGCTTTGGGATCAGTTACTATGTCCCAGTCAGAATTTTCTACTTTTTTAGAAGGTAAGAAGGTAAACTGTCCCCACAAAACCAAACTAATAAAAGTCACCCGAACTAAACCCACTCAAACCAAAACCATCACTCAATGAATACCTCTGATAGTTAACAACCTGGAAATAGAACTGTTGCAATAAAGTACAAATTTAGCTTTTTGTTTTTGAAAAAGATTCTTCATCAGGCCCTGCTGCTGTTCCTGAAGATCGTATGGGAAGGATTTGGTCATGTTGGCATTTTTTTACTTTGTATTTTGCTGCTGTTTTGCCCCTCGCTCTTCTTATTTTACATGTGGGACTTCACAGGCTGAATTCTCCTGGATACAGACTGCAGCAGAAAGGCACATCTGTGTACAAACAAAACCCTTTACTTTGTCCAGAAATAGCTAAAAGAAATAAATCTAAAGTTAAGGCTTTTTTATTTTCTTTCTTTCCTTTCTCCCCGCTTTGTTTTTGTTTTGTTTGTTTTGGGGTTTGTTCTCTTTCTGCCAGGAATTTCCAATTACAGCTCCTTTTTGCCTTCCTTTGTATTTTTAGTCTCAGAGGTAAGCTGTTGCCCAGAAAAGCTGCAGAATCTCCCTGGACTTTTAATCAAGCTTAATTTGAACTTTGCCATGGTTTTTGCTTTCAAGTGAACCTGCAGCTTGTTCTCAGCTCCCTAAGCTCAGGTGAAAGGCTACCCCAAGCAATTCGGATGGAGAACTGTAAGTTGCATTTTGGATGGGAATCTCTAGGCTGCTTTCATTCAAAATGCAGGTCCTGATCTTTCTAGGCAGGATGAGCCTCTCTTTTGTCCTGGGTATGACCCCCAATTACAGACACCTATCAGCTTCAGTGTACAAATGGAACCTGGACATGTAGTGTCAAGTAGTTTTGAACCTGAGCCTAAGCATAAAATTTCATAAATGTCTCAATAGTGTCTTTCAGGTTGCTCACTAGTAAGGAAGATGTGCCATTTATCTTGAACAAAAATTGACTGCTGACTTCACTAAACCATACTTGGCATTTATAAGAGGACAAGATACTGAATTACATTTCTCTACAGTCCAGAGCTGGATCCTGAACTATTGCCTTGAAGAAAAATAAATCAATTGAGCATTTATAAATGCTCTGTGTGTTCTGTCAGCCAGTGCCATGTGGAACTGAATACTCAAAACATTAGTTAGCAAGGTGTGCAACAGAGATAAGGAAGGGTCACTCTTTTTAGACACAGTTCCCTTTTTGAGAGAGACAACTCCTAAAGTGTAATCTGTATTAGTCTCACTAGCCGCTAAACAAAAGGGTGTCCTGAAACTTCAGCTAGCTGTAAAAGTGAAATGCTCTTCTGTGGATTCAGAGAGGGAGAAAATTCTTGCTGCAACAACACTGTTTTATATGAGTCCAGGTAGGACCACAGAAATGAGAAGAATCACCGCAAAATGTGGGTGGGTTTTTTGCTGTCTTTTTGATACATCTATCTTTCTGCTGCAGTCCTTTCACTGCAGTACTACTCCAGTGAAGTCCACTGTGATGACTAGGAATGATCTACTAATGATTTGATACATTACTTGATAACCAGATGGATCTGATGGGTACCAGTTGATTTAATACCAAAACCCAGTCTACACATGAAACACAACACAGAGGGTTCATCGGGCAGTGGGCATTTCCACTTAAGCTCTTTTATGTTACAGAAAAGAGGAGTATGAAGGCTATTCTCAGTTCCATCTGTTCTCCTTGCCCAGTGTTGTGCTAGCCACTTGCCAAAGCCTTTACTAGGTTTCTGCTTGTAAAGACCCTCTGTGGGATTTAGGGCATATTAGAATGGCAAGAGTCAGAGCAGTAAGGAGAGAGCAAATTGACACACAAGAAGGCTGGTAAATAGTTTTTTGCTAATGACGAGGAGGAAAAGCCACTGCCCTTGGAAGTGATCCTTCTGCAAATGAAAATGCCCCTGTATATGTGTATGTAACTGTTAGTATGTAAGAACAATGCCAGGCAGATATAAGGAAACTTCCTCAGTTGTTCCCTTGATGGATTCTCATGGTGTGGGCAGGAATTTGCACTACGTACTAAGACAATGACATAAGAAAGTATCATGGATGTAAGGAGGTTTTTACACTTGTCTGTGTTCTGCTGACACCATCCATAGGGTGACTGACTGACGTCAGGTAGAAAACAGCACGTGTGTGCTGTTTGCTGGGTGACACAGACAGATAAATTCCAGAAAGTTACTTACCAGTTACTTTCTTTCCAGAAAGAACCAGCAATAACTGGTCACTGGTCAGCTGAACAGTTTTGATACTATCACTGGGCTTAAATCAGGAACCAGTTTATAAGGGGTCTTATACCAAACTTCTGGGAGTACAATAAGCACTGAAAGCATTTCTTAAGCAGTGCCAAGTCAGCTGATGCAGATAACTTGACTGCCTGTGCTCAGCACAATAAGATGTATGTACTTAGTTTTAGCTCATATATTTTATTGTGGCTCAATTTGTAGGTCTTGAAGTAGAGCTTACACGTACTGCCTGACATAAAATAATTAATGAGTATAAAACAGGCCTCATCATTATGCAAATATGACCCTATGGCTACTTCCATGCAATTTCAAAACACATAAAAATTTCAAGAAATGTTTAACTATTTTATATAATGTTACTTGATCTGTATTACTTGTTACACGTGTTATACAGGCAACTTGTGTATACAGTTAAATGTACATTTTTAATGTAAGAATTTTGTTATTCAGACCAAAAGAACCAGGCTGGTATTAGACATTAATCAGGCTGCTGTTTATAATTCCTTTCGTTTTTTTACAGAACAATGGAATATGGTAGAAACTACACATAGACAAATCATGGAGCTTCTTACTTAGCTTTTCATCTGCACAAGCTAATCTCCCAGGAAGGCACTGAATAAGAGTTTCTTGGTATAGCTCATGTGCCTGTGCTTGTAGAAAAGATACATGCAGCAATCTTAATTACATATATCTACAAATGAGATGTAAAGCCAGTTATGTCTGTGTGCACCAAATAACTTGAATTAAATACAGCATTGCTTTATGTGTCTGCTAAATAAAATCTAGTTTGGGTTTCAAACTATTATATAGTACCTGTAAGTTATTATTTAGTGGATAATGAAACATTTATGTATATCACTATTTTTTAAGCTGTATTGGCAAGCTTGATTTGTGGTGTAATTGAGGACATTAAAAGATTATTAATGTCTAGAGCCCATGAGAGATCTGTTTTCACTCTATATAACCACATCTGACACAGAGCAGTTTGGGTGCTTCTCTAGCAAGTCTCAGGCACTATCCAAAATTCTGCAGCAGATATGAATTGCCAGAAAGATTTGTTACTATGTGCTACTAAACACTGTGCAGTTTTGCAGTATCTTTTTATCATTAAACCAAAAAGATTTTGTATTTAGTCCCTGCATTTACATAAGGATACTCCAAACAAGTGTCTGCACAAACTGCAGAATTAGTGTATAGAAGGTAACCAGAAGCTTATTAATAACATAACATAACCCCCCCCAATAACATAAGCCATTAGAGTATTTTTCACATACGTACTCCCTCATGTTTCCTCTTGTTAATTACTAGAAGATTGTAATGCTCTATATCCATCCAGCAGCTGATTAGAATTGTAGAAGTCAGCTAAACCTGAACATTTGGTGTAATGCTGGCAGATCACAGCACCAAACTTCTATGTGTTAATGCCAAAATATGCTTTTACATTTTCTATACCTGCAGCACTTTCATACACTATTTGAATAAAGAGAACCTGCAAGAACACTTAAAAAGGAATAAGAAAGCATAATCTTTTAGCTCCATGCAGAGCAAGAAAGTTTTTTTCCAAGGCAATTTCTGGGGGGATTTTTTGGTGTTCTCAAGCAACATGGCTCTGCCATGGGATGCATCAGAATTTGATGTCTAAATCCTTGACACGGGTTTCCCTCCCCCACTCAGAAATGAGAAATCCAGTGATGGCTGACAGGAAAAGTCTTGGTCTGTCATCAGTTCCAAAGGCTATGGCACACCAACTACACACATTTTTTCCCCCCACGTTCAATCATTTGGAAATAAGTCTTCTCCTATATTAAATTTAATCTTACAGAAAATTCGAGAGTTAACTGGTTGCCTAACACCAATTTGGATCAATTAATTTCTTTTTTTGCTGAAGTAGTCTTAAATATGATTTCACTTGTTTAACTCTAGTAATGGCTTGCAAGCTGATCTGATGTAATTTACAGGGTCCTCTGACTCGAGGTTGTCATGTTTCATGTAGTGACACCTACAAAGCTACACTATACTCTTACTATTTACCACTTTGTGATACATGATGTAATTTCACACGTGCACATAGACAAATCAAACTCAAAAACAGAATTCTAGGGTTGTGTTTCAAATGTCTTTTATGAAAATACAGGGGAATTTGCAAAAAGAGTTTTAGGCTTCACGTGGCAAAGCAGATAACCCTCTCTAGTTAGTATTTAAACCACCTGAGACACTAGACTATCATAACTGCTCAAATGTTCTTATTAGATGAGACGCTGTTTCACAAGGTTTGTGTTGGACAAGCATTACATATTTGTATTCTGTTTGCAAGATGGTGCAAATAAATCAGGTTGATGAAAGGTTGACTGGGAAGGGCAGCATAGTGATTAGATATCACTACCTAACACCTAACAAAGTACAGAGATGCCATAAACTTTCCCTATGGCCAGCAGCAACTCAGGCAATACCTAGCCCTGGAAGTGCCTTACTTACAGCACTGTGCTGCACTGAATACCCACAGGTACTCCACTCACAGGACATCTGTCCTCCACTGAGATCCAGAAACTAGATTTTCCCCCTTAAATATGCCAAGAGATTCAAAGTAAAGGTATATCTGCACACCTAGAACACATTTTCCCACAAACTGCAGTTACAGATTTCAGTATTTCACTATCAGAATCAAATGAAATAGTTTCCTTTCATATAACAGCTTTATCCACAATGGCATCGAAGTTGCTCTGGGTTTTTTTTTTTTCCCACAACCATATCCACCTATAAGGGATGCATGACCAGGAGCACAAAATAGCAGTAGGACCCTCAGATCACCTATAGGAAGCATACAGTAAAGTCCTCTTCCTCAAGCTCGGTGACATCAATCACAGCGACACAACGGGGTGGCCCAGCCAATTCTTCCACTGAACACTGTATTCCCATGAAGGCAGCAGCCCCAGTCGTGCCCACTGCTGCCACTGACCTTGACCCAGCTGTCACTGCGAGTTTTTCCAACAGCTCGTGGGGAAGGTGAAGGCTGGGTCTTCCCACGCGGTCTTGAGGCTTACGGGGTTAGTACAGGCTGCTTGTACTCACCTGGGAAACTGCTCCCTTCCTAAGCTTGTCCCCACTTCTCCAGCCCAAAGGCCACAGCGACGGAGCCACAGCAGCACGGAAGGTGCTGAGCACAGCCCGCCCCACTTTGACTCTTACGGGAGCAGCAGGTTCAGCCCCGCGACTGGCGGCTCTGAACCGCAAACCAGGTTTGCGGGTGAAGGCACCGGCGGGAGCGGTTCCGCGAGCGATGGCATCGCTGCCAACTCGCCAAGAGACCCTGCGGGGACCGGGACACCCGGCAAGTGCCTTCGGAAGCCCACACTGCCACCTCCGCTTCGAGGAGCGCCGGTCTCACACAGACCCATCGCTCTGTTTCTGCCTTCGAATCGAGCGCCGCAGAAGCCTCGACAGCGCTCGGGTCATCAGGGAAAGGCTTTAGAAAACCTCAGGATTTTGCGTTCAGCTGAACCACTGGGACAGAGGGGGCTGTTACTCCTACTCTGCTGGCNCCGGGGGGTGCCCGCCCTGCGCGGCCCCGAGGGGCGGACGGGAGCGGAGGTGCGGGGGCTCCGAGACACCTGCGGGCTTGTCCCGAGGAGCCGCGGGAAGGGCAGAGCCGGGCGGCCGGCTGGGACACTCGGTGTCGGGCAACGGGCTCTGCCCCGGCGCCGTCCCGTCTCCCCATCGCTCCCGTCCGGGCTCCCCATCGCTCCCGTCCGGGCTCCCCATCGCTCCC
>WEKX01010576.1:1152147-1181578 GCA_013390025.1 Pitta sordida | reverse complement strand
GGCTCCCCATCGCTCCCGTCCGGGCTCCCCATCGCTCCCGTCCGGGCTCCCCATCGCTCCCAGCCCGGCTCCCCATCACTCCCAGCCCGGCTCCGCACGGTCTCCGCCGCGGCCGCTCCCCGGTGCCCTTTGTTAGCTGAGGTCGCGAGATAGTGTAAAAACAGATTTTACTGCTTGTCATCGGCTCTGACGGTGTGTAGCCAGACAAGCCCAATTAAGGCCAAGACGGCAATGACCGGGCTTGGTTTGTTTCTGTACTTTTCGCGTTGGTTTCTCCGCTCCTCCTTCCCTCGGTGTTTCTAGAGGGAGCTCAGCCCGTGGCCGCACCGGCTCCGGCGCACCTGTGCGATTCCCCCGGGGTTATCTGCCGGGAAGATTAACGAAACGATGTTTTCTCACACAGGGGATGGAGTCTAAATGCTGGGATCTGTGTCTGTTCACAAATCTTTCGCTCTGTGAACAAACTACCTTCACGTTTTGTGGTGACTGTCAGAGTGTGCACTAGTGGGACAAACAAGGGGGCAATGGAAATGGGTTGTGGTGGGGTGGTATCAATGGGAGAAGGAATGTATTGTTCTTCGCCTCAGTGAGAGAAGGTGGCATGGAAACTGTGGTGGTATCAGTCTGATCTGTAAGTGAATTTGCCTTATAAAGTTTCTTCATACAGCTGCTGCTATAGAAAGGCTTATTGATTTACAGAGGCTGAGGCTTGTTTCCTAAATTGATCTCTCTTTTTCTAAGTGAACTGTCTCACTAACCACTTCTAAAATGTCCTTTTATTGAAGTACTATGTACTTTTTATAAGAAAGCATTTTAAAAGAAGAGTTACTTTTGAAACTATGTAATCAGTACTGTTCTTCTCCTTTTAAAGACAAGGAAAAAATGCAGACTGGAAACAAAGTTTCAGGTGTTCAAAAGTAACCTGATGGATTAGGTGTTTTTTCGAGGCTTCAGAGGTGTTTTCTGCTGATTGCAATTCAGGAAAGTTGTAGTACTTCTGAAAATCTAAGTGCTAGCCTTGTACAGACTTCATAATTTATTTTGTGGAAGTTGTATATGACAGTCTATTTCTTTTGTAAAAGCTAAAATGTATGTTGGACTTCACAAAAACCAGAACAGAAGTCAAGAGATAGGCGAATTAAAGCTGTTGCTGACTGTGTTCCTAACTGTATTACTGAGTTCCAAGATCCTAATGAAATTTAGGATCAATTAATCTTTACAGAGCAAGCATGCAATCTGTTAAATGAATGACCACGTAGAAGGATAACACTGCACTTGGTTTCTTTGGCTGCGGTAGATCTGTTGTTGGCTCTGAAATGAATGTATACAATTGTGATATTGTGAGGCAGATAAAAATCCCAGTCTTTTTGCTGATTAGTGAGCAACAGGGCACACTGGCTACGGGAGGATGAAAATGATCCCATTCAATTAATTCTGGTAATCTGCTTCAAATCAACCCATCAGTAGCTTCAGGATTTTTGTTGTTACTGTGTTTGTTTGTATTATTTAACATTCTGTCCCGTTTAGAGGGCTGTGCCATGGGAAATGCTAGATATACATATACATATTTGTGCACTCTGTCTGATGATACAAATACCTATTTTGTTCTGCAATGGTTCACCTTGCTGAAAGCCACCAGGAACTACTCAGTGACTATACCTACATATTTTCATGTGTTTTACTGGTAATAAGAAAGGGAGAATCTGAGAGAAGCAACAGAAATCTCTCCTTAGGAGCAGTAGCCAACAAACCATTAAAGCTGTGAAAAGCAGAGGAACCTTAAGAACATTCTGCCTTCCCATCCAGTTTCACACCAGGTGCATTTTGAACAAGGCTAAAAGAAGTGGCACTGGAGAGCCATGGGGTGAAATCTCAGCTTTGTCCCAATAAAACCTTTTGCAGCAGAAACATCAGTGAGCTGCCACATCTCATTGTCTATTACAGCTTACAGTTTGAGCACCAGATCCTGGTTTGTGGGTTTCATCCTTAAGGGCAGCATTTGAGCCCTTGCTTTTGTGTGAGTCTATTCCCAGGAGGATCGTAGTCCCTTTCTGCCACATGAGACTGAATTCATGGTGTATGGATTAAAGTTTATGGGCAAACCTGTGCAGCCAAGAAATCTGTGCTAGTGGCTTGATTTAGGATTATACAGTCCTAGGCCCCTATAAAGTACTTAATTTTTCTCATTAATCCTTGGAAAGAGGATCAATTCTTTACCTAAATCCATATAAAGGACACCGATTTACTGATTATTTTCCCCGTGTCTACATAGTATTCTTTTTTCCTTTTCCAAGTTTTAAGTGTTTTACTATTCCAGAAGGAAGGAGGTGGTTGCTTGCAACACAACTTGAAATATGCCCACATCCATAGTAGGACACAGGAGTGTAGAACAGCAGTGGGCCAGAAACCTGTTGGAAAAGACACCAGTGACAAAGGTTGCCCACATTAACTGCCAAAAAATGCTTGCTCTTTCTTTCTTTTTTTTTTTTCCCTTTTCAGGCTGAGTGCCTGCCTGCTTCACTATGTTTTTCACATGAGGGTGAAGAGAGGACGTTTCTCTACTTATGGTGGTGTTGGCTGCTTATTTAGGTTCTGTAGTCTGTCCCATTGTTAATATAGTTTCAAAATGAGCAAGTCAGAGGGCATGTACATTCTAATTAGTAGTTATCTGAGACAGCTCTTGGAGCAAAGGATTAATTTAAATTGTTTTGGAACTGAACATACTGTATCTACTTGAATGACGAAATGTTAGTAAGCAAAAAAGCCAAAGTTCTTTGTAGGAAGGCAAGTGCTGCATAGCAACTGCACAGAGAGGATGCAGTGAAGCTTGCATGTGTTCTCTTTTGTTGCTATTTTTGTCCTCATTTTCTCCATGTTCTGAAATGTGCAGAAATGACTGAAGTTGTTGGAATGAGTTATTTCATTCATTGCTACTTAAGCTCTTAAAAAAAAAAAAAGCCAACAATTTAGTTTGAGTTTTATTTTGGGAAGATGTTCTCTAGGAGCTTAATCTTTCCCATATTTTGGTGCCCAAACTGCCCCAACATTGGAGGTGAGACCACCCCGTGTCAGAGCAGAGCAGGACAATCCCCTCCCTGGCCCAGTGATGCTGTCCCTGATGCCCCCAGGACACGGTTGTCCCTCCTGGCTGCCAGGGCACTGCTGACTCGTGGCCAACTGGCCATGGACCAGCACCCCCAGGTCCTTTTCCTGGCACTACTCTGCAGCATCTCATTCCCACTTCCAGAATTTCCCTGGTAGGTGATTCCCAGCCCTCTGATATGTCCAGGTCTCTCTGCAGGGCCTCCCTGCTTTCCAGAGGCTCAGAAGCTCCTCCCAGTTCTGTGTCATCTGCAAACTTGCTCAGTGTCCCTTCCAGTCCTGTATCTGTGTCATTGATGAAGATGTCAAAGAGCACAGGGCCTGAGATGGAGCCCTGTGGAACCCTACTGGTGACAGGTCCCAGTCTAATATCACCCCAGTCACTGTCACCCTCTGTGCTTGACTCGTGAGCTGATTGCTCACCCATCACATGTTGTATTTGTCCATCTGTGGGCTTGACTGTTGGTCCAGAAGGATCCTGGGGGGGAAAGTATTGAAAGATTTACTGAAATCTAGAAAGATCACATCAACTGGCTTCCCTTGATCAATCAGGTGGACTGGGTTTCGTACACAGCAGAGCCTTGCTGGTGTTGCTAAGTCCTTCCGTAACCTCTGTAAAGAATATTATTTTGACAAATGTACAGAGAATTCAGGACTGGCTGCTTCATTGCCTTTGGACAGCAGGCTGTAGATTCTGGTGACTGGAATGTTTGCTGTCTTTGACGTAAGTAATTCATCATGTATGAACTGTTAGACACAGATATCCACGTAAAACCTCTATGTCTAAATTTCTATATACATGAAGTGGACCATTCTATGTTCCAATTGTATTACCCTTTCAAAGGCCTTTCATGACAGGTGATACGGAGATGAGTGTAAGTAGGTTATGTAAAGAGCTATTTGTAGGTTGTTGACAAATGAGATTTCTGGAGTCAGTGCTATTGGAAGAATACAGTTTGGGTTGAGTGTTGGTACAATTGGTGTGTTATCAGAGAACACTGAAACGCACTGGTGAAAGGACCTGAAAGGATGACCAATTTCAGAATGAGCACTTGTTTTATGCATTATTTTAAAGATTTCTGACAGCACTGTAGTATTTCAACATTTCACCACTATAACAGCCAAAAAGCTTTTCTTAAATCACCAATCTGAATTGTGCCTGTTGACTTAGGTGTTTAGCTTGAGGTTCACTGTAACCTCTCATTACCTTTACAGAAGGAAGAGAACCCTCATTTCCTTTTCCTCTACACTGTTATCTACCCCATCATTCTCTGTTCTGCCAACATATGCTAGATTCTTTCTTTCTTCTTGCACCGCTTTTTCAGCTAAACATCAGCATCCTGACTTCACCACTTCACCAGTCAGCTGAGGTCACCCTGAATTTTACTCCTCACTTCTGCATTTGGTGCACCCATGAATTTTTATTCAGTATGTTAATTCAAAATGAATTCTGTTTGTCCCTGGATAGATTCCAGGGGACTCACCTTGAAATTTCTTTTTAGTTTGTCAGTGCATTGTGAATAATTACCTCAAGAGTCGTATTATTGTTCTTTAAAACCAGTTACACAGGTAACATGACAATTGTCACTTGGCTCTTATTTCATATCATCTTGATTATGAGCATGACATGTTGGGCAGAGTTGAAAGCTCTAGTTTAAACTAGAAAGGAAATTAGTTCATATCTACCACTTCCCCTTTATCTTCTGAAAGAAGTTCCCTATCGGACATGAAAACCACAACTCGCATCATCGCTTCTTTCTGCAAACTCTTGTTGGAGAGATGCACTAGATGGCACTCTGGATCTGTAACTCAGTATTTTACAGTAAACATGATCTCAACTACCTCCTCTGGTGATTATTTTAAATTATTATTTTTCAAAGATTGATATCTAAGTTTAAGATAAAAATTTCTGTGGTGCTAAAAGTCATATTTAAGTAGGTTTTGGTTCAAATTGTCATTGAAAAAAACCCCCAAATAATCCTATTTACAAAGCACAATTTTATGTAGTGTGCCACTGAGGGAATGAACCAGCTCTGTGAGGGCAGCTGGGACATGTTCCAGTGCTGGACTTGCAATGCACCTGTGTCACCATGTCTGATGCATGAAAAAGAAGAATAGGAACAGCAGAGGATGGGGAACATTGTGCCATGTGTTCTCCCAGTCTCAATAAGGCTCAGTTGTAATTTAGATGAAGGCATGGAAGTTTAGCACCATTATCACCATGATCTATAGGTCATGGAAAAGGTAGAGTTTGTATAAAGTCTTCAAGTAACATTAATTCTGCTAATGGCATTAGCTCTGGACTTTTGTTTCTGATTGTGTTTAAGTTGCCTGAAGCCATACCTACTGCTTCATTTCGCTACCATAGTGTGACCACAGTTGGGATCTGGTGGCTCTGCCTTTGCTAAGTGCTCTGTAGGCTCCTGAAGTGTTTTGGGAAGAGAAGGCTGCACCCTGCTTTCTCTGGGGGCCCAGGGAATGTCTGTGTGTCTGTGCTGGTGTGCTCTGGGCTTGCACTTCAGGGGCTGAGGAAAAAGAGCTTTCTCTTGGAGACAAACCAGCTGCCAGAGGAAATTTCCAGACTGTCGGTTCAATGGTTTACCACTGAGACACGATGGAGCACATTGCTGCCTCCTGCCTTTTTGAATTCTGTCTTCCTGATAATTCCTTGTTTCAAGGCAAAGTCAGTGGTGTTTAACTTAACCTGTCTTGGCTTTGCCTTCAAAGAGCAACGCTTAGGATGTCAGTTAACTTCATTCATCCACTCTCAACTCTTCCTGACCTGTGAAGACTCTTGAGTCTTCCAGGACAAAATAAAACAAATTAGCTGAGCCACCTCACAGTGGTTTGAACCAACTTGTTTGGCTTTGCCCTAGAACTGGCTAGAAGTGCTTACACAGCCAGTTACTGGGACTCAGCTGTAAGGTGTTAACAGCAGAGAAACAGAAAGGAGCAGCTTTTTAAAAGGCCTGTGAATTATATGCCTTGAGTGAGAGGCTTTACATTAGCCTGTTGGCTTTCCCTGGGAGAGACAAGGGGTGCTTCTACAGCCTATGGAGGGGTTCTATAAAAAGCTGACATTTCTCAGCAGTTAGTTAATGTATTTCCTGCAAAGGTGTGTTCCTCACCTGTGCAGCACATGGGATGGGATTGCAGTGCTGGGAGGTGTCCAATGGAGCCACACAATCTGCTTTGCTGGTTTGCTTGGGGTGGAGACTCCATTGTAGAACCTTATTTTGTTCTGTTCTTCAGAGAATGAGAGAGGCAGTTTGGCACTCTAGATTTTGTAACAGTCTTTGAAATACAAAAATAAACTTTTTCATATTTCCGTGAGTAAACTGGTGCATCTACTGTATCATGGAACAGTAAGGAAATTATAACACTTATCTGTACAACATAATTTTTGAGAAGAATGACAAAGAACATGCATCATGCTCTTCACTGTATTGCTGAATATTTGCACAGAGAACGAGAAATAAAATTGATTCTCCTGTTGCAAATCTGTCTGCAAGACAAAGAGTTGTCTTACGGACAGAAATTTATATTTGGTTTAAGTGCATTGTGCTTAGAGTTCATACACATCCCCTCCAGTACTTACTTATTAAAAGAGTTCACAGAAACTACACTGTAAACCTGCTGGAATAATTTTTATTAAATAATTTTCTCTGGTAAACAGGGAAAACAGAGCTGCAAGGAAGTTAAAATCTGGGCTTGGCTTCTCCACTAATGACAAACTCAGGCCCCAAAATTTGCTGAGACAGAGATGACAGGCTCTCGCAAGTACATTGGGTCATCCACCCACCCCTCCTTTCTGATTGCTGCAGGGTACAGGTGCACTCAGACAGAAAAGACTGGGTTGCTTTGGAGCTTTGCTCACACACAAAGCAGAGCGAGAAGTAGATAGTGCTGTATACTTGTCCCACTCGAGTGCACTAGACCAGAACCATCAAACCTTCCTTTCCTTGAAGAGTATGGACCATGAGAGTACTGCAGCACTATTGGTTTCCTGTCGGTACTGGGGGTTAATTTTTAAGCTCTCAGCTTTGAATGGTTGCCAGTAGAAGCAATTTTTGTTTGAAGAAAAGCTGCATGGGAGCAGGGATGCTCTGGGTATGTAGGACTGCCAGTGAGCCCATTCACTCACATCTGCTGTGTGCCCCAGCCCAGGAAACAATGAGTGATGCTCAGACGTTGGTGCATAATGTGATCTAAGAAAAATTTCTTACCTCTCTGGACTTGGTTGCCTATCTCTAAACCAGATGTTTCTTTCCTGTTGCAATCTGCCTGGAGACTTGTAGTATGCATTTCATTATCCTTTGGTATTATCTGTGGTGAACTTTTTCAGGTGGAGAAGGCAGAGGATGCTCTTTCTTTGTGTTAGGCTTTGACAGTGTCATCACAGGGGTAGGGATTTTGCTGTGCAGCACATCATCCCAAATATTTTTGATGATAACATCAGATTTTTCTCCTGCTTGCCCTTGTCCCTAGAAAAGGGGTTGGGTTCTTTGGGTGTTGCCTGACAAAATTCAGGAGGTAGGTGGGTGCCATGAGATTAGCTGAGTGCAGAGGGCCTCCATTTCAAACAGGGGGCAGCCTGCACTATTTCAAGTGAAAAAGAAGGCTCTCCAAGGCAGCATGTTTCTTCTTTCTCGAGCAACCTGCCAATGGAGAAGATTATCTTGGAAGAAGCTGAACTGTTCTCTGTGTGTGCATTTGACTAATTGTGTTGATGTAATCACACCAACCTCTTGGAACGATGCAGTTTCAGCTGGGCATCACTATGCACATGCAATCTGCACATCACGATAAGGAAGTGGAATGGGAATTTGCAGACTCTGAGGGGTTGTGCCCCTAACAGAAAGGAGAACCAGAATCTAGAGTTTTACTTGTAATATCACTGATCCGTCTTCCAGTAGTATCCTGCATGTTCATAGAAAAAATGTTGCTGTAGGATGCCTTCGTGTCCTGCTGCTCACCCTAATTTCAGCGGCTTCTTTCTGCCTCCCTTCAGTACTCTGCCTTTAGTACTCCTTTCTTGACACCCTGTGTATGTGCTTACGTGCCTCCTGATCATCTTCATTCTGCCTTCAAACTTGGAAGATGTGGACAGACAGATGTACCCATAACATGATTGCAAGTTCTCATTGTCTTGGGAAATCTTGCACAAAAGTATCCAAGTGTATCTAATCCTAAAGCACGGAGGTGCAGAAATCCAGCACTACATGATGCATAGTGCTGAAAACATTGATAATTTAGGCCTTCTATCACCTGTGGAACTATAGGATGATATATATATATATATATAGATCTATAAATACATATAGACTGATCAGCAAGTGCTTTTAACAAAATATGTCTAAGTGCTTTGTTCACCTGGAACCATGGTCAGCCTGTGGCACATGGAATCTTTTCAGCTGGAAAGTCTCAAATTGTTGAGTCAGGTCCTGTAGTGTTTCAGTAATAGCTCAGGGAGCTGCCTGCAGCTCAGACAAATTGGTGCTTTTCTACCTGAGTTGTTGGCCATTGAAGCTGAGCTCAAAACAAATACTGGGGGCTTTGGGGAAGCCCGTGACAAATCAAAAGATCTTGTTCACCTTGGCTATGCCTGAATGCTGCACTTCCTTGTGAGACTTGCATATTCTTTTGATTCGCAAACAACATCCGCCTCTTTACACTGACAATTCCTAAGATGACCTCTTGAAGCAGAGGGAGCAAGCAGTTTTCTGAAATGCTGGTGATTCTCAGTGGAGCAGTCAGGGGTGTGTACAGAAGACAGCCAAGTGTGCTGGATGAACACCTGTGTGCTGCCATGGCTGAATACATCTGCTTCTCTGTTTCTCTTTGCTTACCCAGCAGTGATTGCACCCAGTATATCCACCATGCTTTATGTGCATTTTATCTTACGTGGAAAAAGTGTACATGGACCTGGGTAGTAATTTTGTTTGACTAGAGGCTTCCTGTAAATGGCAACCAGAGGGTCCAGTCCACCCTTGTGGCAAAAGCTTTTAAAGTCCCATTATAGCTCTGAATCACACCTTCATCTCCATACCCTGAGTCATATATTAAAATAAAACTGTGGGAAATAATAAAACCAAGTTATATGAATGCTTTTTTTATTTTAAGAGTTCTTAATTTTTTTTTTTTGGTTGCTGCTTTTAGGCCAACTCATCAGCTTTTGTTAAGTTTATTACAAAATGCTTTGCTCCGGTCCCTGTTAACTTGAAGGGAAAGAAATACAGTGCAGAGGCAGAAGGCTTGTTTATATTTACTGATTAGACTAGAAGGTTGTTCTCATTTAAAAAGGAATACTTGACAATGTTAAGTTTAAGTATTTAGGCTCTGTAGATTGGGGAATAGGCTTCCTCAGGCTTTGTAAATTAAAGTGTTTTTATGTTGACTAAAGGTTGAGAAATTCCTTTCATCTTCAGTTTTGGATCATGTTTGTTGATCACACCAGTACCAGGACTCTTTCTCAAAATATAGCACATAATCCATGTCATTTTCTCTCACACTAAAAAGTAGCTAAATGTACAGAAACTGAGTCCTGAACCAATGCTCCACTGGAGCCTGGCATCATACCAAAACAATTCCTCTCTACACCTTTGGCTACAGTTTCCAACCGCCCTTCCACCACTTTTTATTTTTTTCTTTTTCTGTGTCTCTTCTTTCTCAGCTAATAGAACAAGTCTTAGTCTGTGCTCAGGGAATACTCTGATATTCAATAATTTCTTCTGTTGCAGGACATGCTACTTTCTGCCATCTCTGTCACATGCTTATCTAGGTCATCTGAATTTCTTTCAGCTTTTCAAAGAACAGGTGCTTCTGAGGCTACAGCCTTTAGCTCAGATGGAGCAGGTGAGTCAGAATTTGGGTTTCTATTTACGCTGTGTGAAGAGGATGATAAAATCTTAATTACAGATTTGCTGTAGCTTTTTTTTCCCCTGAATTTTCTTATAGAGGCACGGCTCAAAAAAAGGTTTTTATGACATGAGCTTCTGTTAATCTAAAATTCTGCTGCCACTTGCAGTTCAAAGGGCACCCAGTGACTGTCTGGTGTTGAGGACTTGTGGTGGTGGATACCTTTCCAGTAGTCTCTTTAGATATCCACTTCAGTCTGTTTCTGATCATGTATTAAATATGTAATGCTCTGTCATCAGAAATGCATTAAATGTTCCCTGACTGACCACCCACAAATCATTTAAACAGCATTCTTCTGGGTTATTGAATGTCTTTTATGACAAGTGCTATTCTCTGCTTAACAAACCATGCAGGATCTAAAATTGTGGCATGTCTATTTGATCTCCAAGGATGGCATGAATTTTAAAATTATTTTTACCCATAGACTCATTAAACATGAGACATTTTCTGCCTCACTGCTAGGAAATAAATAGGAGTTCCTGTCAGGTAATAAAAACCTCAATAATCCAAGAAAGTGGCACTTGAAAGACATCATACGTAGTTCAACAGGATACCCTCATAAGGACCAAATGTCTGGAAACTGGGAGTCATCTGAAAATAATGTACATGAAGGTTTAAATCTCTAGACACAGCTGTGAAATCCCTGCAGATATTTTATTCCCTGTTTCTCGGTAATTCAAGGTGATTTTTGTAAGGTCAGTGCCTGGAAAGCTCCCATGGAAATGAAAAGTAATGATAGGTAGAAATAGAGCTGGAGATAAACATGTTACAAAGGCTTCATAAAAACTCCTAATCCGTGAGATCTACAATATGTTATTGAGGATACTGAATAATGGATTTGCTCACCATACAAATATAAAGCTTGTTAGTGGCCCCTTTCAAACCTGTTCATCCAGGCCCCAATGCCCACCCTTTCTGGTACTGAGTTACTGTACTAGGATATATTATGAAACTGAAATACTGGCTGCTTCACTCCTTCTGTTTCTGTGGTTTGTCAGAGCTTCTGCATTTCTGAAAAGAAGTGTATTTTTAAGGGAAGAAAATGATAGCTTTGAAGCTGGGTGTTTACCCACAGGGGAGCCATTCATGGCCCTTTTGTTTATGTGAATAATCGGTCTGGTCCTGGGCACTCAGTATCTAACATTTTGCATGCAGTGAGTGGGTGAATGACTTATATCCATGACAGTGGTGCCTGCAGGAAGATAGAACAACTGGGAAATTCAGATCTTATAAATCTATAAAAATAGCTAAAAGGTGTAATGTACTGTAAAGCTGCCACATTAACACACACTGGGCTGTCTTTACATTGTTTTGATATGCAGCAACAGCTTTATGGCTGTTTCAGGAGGTGCTATAAAGCTTTGTTTCAACATGGATAATATTCCAAATCCAAATTTTGTTTCATTTTTATGTGGTTTCAGAAAACTAAAATTAACTGCAGTGCATTTGCATTTACTCTGCTTGTCACAATTACAAGGCAGGTGCAGAAATTATGAGAGTTAGTTTCATTTAATAGCAAAGAATCAGCAATGTGTGTCCTATCCACCTGTTTTTTTTTTTTTTTCCCTTGTAAGTGAATTGAGAATTGGAGTTTGTGATGCACAACCACTGCCTTCTGTTGCCTGGCCTTTCTTTGCCTCTCTTTCCAAGTGTCTCTACCGCGTCTCTCAGGAGAGCTAAGTCACCTAATACTGAGAAGCACACATGCAAAAAGGAGTCAATGCCCAAAGCAAATAGAATCAAAGTGGACAGATGTGAATTGTAAGGCGAAAAACACCAGTTTGCTTCACTCTGGAGACAGCACCTCAAGGCATTTAATGGTCAGTGGCATCTGGGCTCTGACTTTCCCTGCTTAGTTTGCCCTTCTTCTCCAGCAAACAGGCTCTGGACTGCTTCTTCCGCCCCCAGGCTGTCCTTCCTCCTCCATCCCTTCCAATGGAAAGGCTGTCTTCTGTCTCAAAGTTGTCTCTGTGACTTAGTTCCATTATTCTTGTTTTCATAGTTTCCATCCTCTTCCTAAGAAGGAGAGGAGGGGGAGGTGGAAAAACCCTGAGGGGTCTAAAGCCATTATAAACCAGGTTCTGTGTGAAGAGATGCACAGTGTTTCCCCTCTTAAAGCCTACACAACCGGGCAACTGTCAGGGCCTCTCTTGCCTTACTCCACTATCCTCTTGTAGAGCAACAAGCATTGTTTTGTAACAGTTCCCAGGGTAGGGGTAGCTCAGAGCCCAGTGGAGAAGCTCTGTAGTGTGATAGACTCTTACGTGGACCTGTTGCCTGTCTGCATCATGCCTAGACTAGAGGGAAAAGCAGTCCTGAAAGAGGGCCAAAAGCAGTGACAGTGATGAACTCACTCCATTTTGCACCCCTCCTCCTGTGTGTTTTCAGGTGATATGCGTATTCTGCTGTGGTCAGAAGAACGGATTTTTGTTTCATGACCCAGAAAGCCTGACTAGAGCAGCAGTGCCTATCTGACAGCTCGCATGTTTTTGATCTAGTTCTGTGTGAAGTTGGTCAGCTCAGGCTGATGTCTTGCCTATCTCCATGCTACACCTGTCTGCTGTCATCAGCATATCATAAGGGACCATATCACTTAAAGGGGTTTCCAGGGTGGGCCTTCAATCCTTTCCTGAATTTTCAGTTGCTTAGTTTGCATCAGTGAAGAGGGGTTTGGTTTAAGTCTGTATAAATGAGAACTGATGATGAGGTACAGCTCATGGTCTTCTAGAAACAGTCAAGGGAAGACAGTTAGAATAAATGGTTCCCCTTAGAATTACTGCTGTGCATTCTGGGAATATGTACCATATTCATCTCTTTCCTTAGTGGTTTAGGCTTGTGTCTGTCCAGCTGATACTGGCTGATCCTATCCTGGGGCTCAGATCTGCAAGCAATGAATGATCAGGTTATTGTGGAGAACACCCTAACACAGAGGTTAAGAAAAGAGAGGTTTCAACAGACAGTTGACTTAACATTATGCAGATATTTCCTGACTTCATGTACTCTGTTTAGTGTCAGACATATTTCTGGTGCTAAAATAATGCTAAGTTTACTTTCAGGTAAGAAATTCCTTCTGAGTGTAAAATTTTCTTATGACTGAAGTTATATAAGAACCAAATAAATTCAATGTCCAAAGCAAATCATGCTTAGTGTTTTAGTTCCAAAGGTGGCAAACATTTACATTCGTTTATCCTGCACTTCACCTTGTTAGGGAAATAAAACTGAGGAGGTTTGGATCTACATTTGGCTGTTAAAGGGAATTTTTTTAATTGTAGTAGTGGTGTCCAGGACTTTTTCATGATTACTGTGTGCCACTGGAAATCTGCTCAGGTCTCTTTCTCGGCATTAAATTGGCGATCGTATGTCATTATTTTTGTGTAGGAAATATGACATCCGTGTCAAGATGATTCTGTAAAGATAGCTGAAACTGAGCAAGCTGCCTTGGAAATTACAACTTGCTGTGATGTCTGTAATTAGGATTTTCTGTCTTTTTTTTTCTTCAAACATTGCTTTTAATCTGATTCTTGTACAGGAGCACGCACTAGTCAGAAAATGTGCTTTACTCAAAGGCAAATGCAGCTAAAGTTTACTTATAGGAGAACCATTTAACTTCCTTAATACTGGTTTTATTGCACCCTAACATTTCAAAGTTTTAGTGTTGTAATAGTTGCAGAAGTTTTTGTCTCCGTTTGTTTGAATTTACTTTCACTTTTGGGATTCCTAAGTTTCTGTAGATCATATGTACTAATGAAGATTTTTGGGTTTGTTCTTTCCTTGTCAGCAGCACCTTGAAGGAAAGTTCACCATGTAGTAGGTTTAAATGTTCAGAAGAAATTCCTACGAAGAATTGAAAGGTGAATGCAAATTGGAATGCAAGAGTTATTGCCAAGAATTTTGAAGCATGACCACCCACCCCCAATCCTGATGGGATTAACTGGAAACCGTTTTGAAACCAATGAATGCTAAAGAAGGATCTGATTCAGTAAATAGTGCTTAATGCCAGGAGATGCTTGCAAACCAAGTCTTAAACACAATAAGATGAACTTGGAGGATTAGGCTCCAAATGTGATTCTCTAGTTTCAGCCTGAGATGTGAGTGAGTAGGTGTATGATGTATGACAGCAAGGTTGCTGTAGTAATTACTCATTAGCTTTAAATAACAGGGTAATTATGAAGTTAAAATTCATATACCCCAACACACCCTTTTTTTGCTAGCTTTTCAATTTCTGAAGAATGCCTACAGCTGTCTGCTTTGTGTTGTAAAACAGGGCACTGCCCCTAGTTGTACATGGTTGTTTCTTTGATTTCTGTGTGTTCTTTGCAAGAACGTTAACTGGGGTGAAAAGGTAACATGAATCAGGGAGAGACTAAGAAGAGCCTAAAAGTTCAGTTTCTCCTATGCCTCCAAGGATAAAGAAGATCACCCTGGTGCCCATAAGCACATGTACACTGCACACAGGACTGGTTTCTCCTTGAAAATTCGAAATGGTTTCTTTTTTTAATTTCTGTTCACTCTATTCAGGGGCAAAAAGCAACTAGCAGAACAGAGATAAAGAAGACAAGTGGCAATATTTTGGAGTGACAGGACCCAGTCTGGTAATCTACAACACAGATATTTAGCAATCAGCCACTTCTGGCTGGAAAGGCCTGACCAGTGAACTTACGTTACATAGACAGAACAGGCAGAGTAGGAATCGAAGTACAGACTGAGGAATCAGTTTATCTCACGTGGATCGAACATAATTCAGAATCTTGGAATGAAGTCCACAGGAATTGCTCTGTCCTTCTCTGTGTAATTGCAGACTGTTGCCCATGGAATGCTGTGGTCCTACTGCACAGGTTCTGCAGCACAGCTCTGTTTCACTGCACTTGTGTAGGGCTGCTGCAGTGCATGGGGCAGGGTGTGCTGCACAGCACTGTGACCTGTGTGCACAGCAGGATCCTCTGCATCCCTGTGGTGCTGTGCATAACCGCACAGGAATACAGCCTCATCCTGCACTGCTTGTGCTGCAGCCCCCATGACCCTGCCACACACGCCTTCCCCTGGGAAACAGTGTGGCTGGTTCAGCAAAGGCAATGTCCTCACCAGTGCTCTCCTAGCCAGCTTGTCAATGACAGGCTGCCACTTCCAGTTTCTTTTACTAAGATTGCTCAGCTTTGCTATCCTTGACATTTGAGCACTGCAACCATTGGCTAAGGGTTCATTCTCTGGTTCTTGCACTATGAGCATCGTATCATATTGTATTCCCTGTGGAATGCAGTGGACCTTATGCAGTTTTCAGTGCTCTGGACTGGTAGGATAGAAGAATGACCAGTAGTACTGTATTTGTCAACCTTCAGATGTGCCTTCTTCAAGGTCCAGTCTGGTAGGTCTGCTCTAGGATCTGAGAATGAGCTTTCTGAATAAGATCAACAAGGGTGTTCTGGGTTTGAGATCCCAGACATATCTTAAATGTGAGACTAAGCCCAATATTTCTTTTGCCACTTGATAATATTCCCAGTTCAGTTGCAGTTAAGTGCAAATAAGTTTTGAGTCACCTGTTGAATTAGGCATGGAGTTATGTGGAAATTGCCTATAATGTTTTTCTGTTCTAGTGGAGAGGATGTGAGCAAGGCAGTCATATAAAAAGACCCATGTGGATCAGGATTCTGTTGTGCTCTGAACTCTAAAGTTGAAAGAATTCTACTGTGGTAACAGTCTGGTGCATTTTCTGAGATGAAATGCTGTTGAGACTTGAGAGTTTCACTGACGTGTGATAATGGGACAAAATATATTATCAGAAACTTGAACGTTTGGAAGAAAACTGTCACTCTGTTGGGAAGTATGGAGAGCAGATCTGTGAGATCAACCATTTGAAAACAAAAAGGTAATATTAGATAGCTAATTCTTGGAGTCTGATGGAGGCATTTTGACAGGGAGTTCTTTGTTGCTGAAGTGTCTGGGTGCTCTAGCCCAGCACTAGGAGTCATTTTATCGATTCTGAAATATCTTATTATGTTGCAAAATTTAGTTTTAAGGAAAAGGTAAAGAGAAACAAGTGGAATGTAATCTGTTGGATATCATCATGGGCAACAAAGGGTGTTAAAAAATTCCAGAAAAATCTACCCCTGCTAATTCAACCCCACCATAAAGTCCTTTTGCCTTGTCACTGAATTAACAAAAATATCAGTAAGAGCCTAGGCCTGTAAAGGTCTGAGCAGCCTGGGTGACTTTTCAAATCCTGAGCATTTTTTTAGTGGAGCTTTATCTTTTCCTGCTTTTGTTCATTCCCTTGGTTTTTGACCTCAAAGCAGCACTGTAATTTTTAAAGATCCTGGGAGCTTGGAAAAAAGAAAAATCTTATTAGACTCTTGCAGTAACTATCCCACTCTACACACCTGCTCCACTGTGTTCTCCAGCAGAATTGGAGCACACTTGACTGTGCAGTGGGATGTTTGGAGGGAGGTTTGAGGAGCTACTAAGTGATACCACAAGAGTATTGGAGACCTTATAGGGTTAGTATCTCTGCAAGAACTACACTAAATAAAATGCTTTACTCAATAGGAAAATGGAAACTGATACAGAAGTAATTGTTAACAGGTAATCTGTGACAGTACAGTTGTTTACATTAGACCAAATATAGTAGCTAAGCTGTACACAAAATGCTCTGAGGGAAAATAAAGGGTTGTCGTGGTTTAACCCCAGCCAGCAGCCAAGCCCCATGCAGCCACTCACTCACTCCCCCATCAGCAGGATACAAGAGAGCTGGAAAACTTATGGCTTGAGAAAACCCCATGAGCTTAACAGGGAAAGCAAAAACCATGCACAAAAGCAAAGCAAAACAAGGAATGAATTCCCTGCTTCCAATGGGCAGCAGGTGTTCAGCCACCTCCAGGAGAGCAGGGCCCCATCATGTGCAGTGGTAACTTGGGAAGATAAACACCAGCATTCCAAACATCCTCCCCTTCCTCCTTCATGTCCCTACTTTATATTATCAACCCGGTGTTCAGCTCAAATCTAAGACAGTCCCATACTAGCCCCTGTGAAGAAAATTAACTCTACCTCAGCCAAAACCTCCAAAAAGATTAAAACCATGTACACCCTTTCCTTGCACAATAATGAAAGCTCTATGTGTGATGCATAGATAAATACATACCTTGCTCTCCTATGTGTATTCCTTGAGCCTCATGCCGTAGTGTTTCATAAATACAATCTGTAAGTGCCTATTGTATTGAGCCTTTGGTTATTTTTGTTTCATAACACTGTCATGGGTATTTTTCAACAGGATTCATCTGAAAGCATCCGAGAGCCACACAGCTCTTTATGGGAAGCATGTTTACCTGTATAAGTGGGTTACTCAGCCAATGGCCAATCCCACCACAACTTTTGCATCCTAGCATCACAGAAACATCGAACCAGGTTGAGAGGCACATTCACTGTTCAAACACAACTTTTGAGGCCTTTACATTTGCCGAGTAGATCTCGAAAATTTGGATGTCTAGCTTTGGATGATGACTATGGTGCACAATCAGGAACACAGTATTCTTCACAGGAGCAGTGTTCCGTACCTCTGAAAGACAGAGTTTAGCTGTCTTGGGCAGGATACAATGAACTAACAGTTCTGTGGATCTTAGCCTCACGCTGATCAAATTTAGCCCTGGTTCATACAGAAAGATGTATCAGGCATGAGCAGGAACTTTTCTCATTGCCTTTCAGGGCTTTGTGTTAACCAGAGACTCATTCTTCTTGTGTCACTCTAATGAAATGGTTGACATGTCAATCCATTACTTCAGAGGTTAATGGCTACATGGAAACTAATATAGCAAGCCCTTGTGGAAAAACAAAAGCCTTATCGCACTATTTCCTTTCTGATCCCCTCAGTTTTGTCATTGAAAAGAATAAAAAAACTTTGTGTGTCTTGATTCTCTCAGTGACATTGGTCAGTGCAACTGGGATTTTTCTAATGGAATGAATCTAATTTTTGTGCTCCTTTTATCTCTTCATTAAAAAAAAAAAAAGAACCAGTGTGTGGAAGTTTCAATTATTTTGTAGATGGATGTGAATAAAAATTGGATTACAGACTCTGAGAAACAGAGTATTGTAAAAGCAGGGCTCTCCTAAAATGAGTGTCTGCTTACTAAGCAGGATAAGCTCTGTCATGCAAGCGTTCAGGTGCGGCAAGTGCAAGCAGAAAACAAGCAATTTTCTCACCTTTGGAGTATGGTATCCTATTCTACTCCTTATGATGTCCTATATCAACATAATGCTACAGTTTTGGTTAAAAACTCTACACTTAAAAATAAAAAAAAATACCCCTCCCCACCACAATGTAAAGACTGGACAAAATTGCAAAATATAGTTCAAACAGGAAAAGCTGCTGCTAGAGTGAAGAAAAAGAGGAAGGTTTTATTGCTAAATTAGGAAGTAGAACTTCATATGAAAGACGTTTTCCTCAGGAAGAGATTGGTAAATGTGAAGCAAGGTGATCTGCTATTGCAGTACAGCAGCTTTCATGTCCCACCACCCCCACATGCCCCACAGAGAGTTCTTCCAGGATCACAGTTTGTCTCTGTACCTGATGTACCTAGTACCCCAACAATGACAGCAAAGAATGAAGTTCTGTGTGATGGTCTGGGTAGTAAGTGAGGATTCGATAGCAACAGTGTCACAGAATCACGGGTTGGAAAAGACCTCAAGTTCAACCTTTGACCCAACACCACCTTGTCTACTAGACCATGGCACCAAGTGCCACATCCAGTCTCTTCTTAAACACTTCCAGGGACGGTGACCTCATCACTTCCCTGGACAGCCCATTCCAATGGCCAATCTCCCTTTCAGTGAAAATTTTTTTCCTAACATCCAACCTAAACTTGCCCTGGTGCAGCTTGAGGCTGTGTCCTCTTGTTCTGTCACTGGTTGTCTGGGAGAAGAGACCGATCCCCCCCTAGCTCCCCCAGTTATAGCGAGCGATGAGGTCCCCCCTGAGGCTCCTCTGCTCCAGGCTGAACACCCCCAGCTCCCTCAGCTGCTCCTCTCAGGAATTGTGCTCCAGTCCCTTCCCCATCCTCGCTGCCCTTCTCTGGATACGCTCCAGCACCTCAACATCCTCCCTAAACTGAGGGGCCCATCACTGGCCACCAACTGGATATGGCACCATTCTCCAGCACTCTCTGGGCCCAGCCATCATCCAGTTCTTTGCCATTAGTGACAGCTTACTGTTATAGCAGGTCTTCATCTGTATATTTTTTTTGAGCATTAGTTTACTTGTTTGTTCTGGAACGCATGCTAAGGTTTTTCTGTTTATGATTCCAGCTACTTGGTTAATTAATTACAGTTTGCTCATAAGCCACATGAAATAGCTAGTCTTCAACTCTAAAGAACTTAGGAAGAAAGAAAACACCAAACATCCTTATGCTCGTGGGTTATATGGGCAAGATCCAGGAGTTCAGATAACGAATGCTAATTATAATTTCTTTGTGAAAAAGGAGGCTCAGCAAGGAACTACGTATTTTATACTTTTCCATTCTTTCTACTCAGAGGTGTGGAACAAAAGATCAATGATCACATGTTGTAATAAGAAGGGGTTCAACCAGATATGAGAAAAATTCTTTTTCACTGGGATACTCATCCAACACTGGAACAGGCTACCCAAAGACATTGCAGGCACTGCTCTTGGGATGTTCAAAAGCTAAGTCTTGACCAACCTACTGTAGCTGGCTCTGTTTTGATCACGGGGGTTGAAGCAGGAGCCTTCGAAAGTCCCTCCCAACCTCAGCTATTCTTTGATCTATGTTTGGTTCTGCATATTTTAGTTCTATAAATGACTTATTATAGACCAGATATTTAAATACTAGTACACAAAATTAAGAGATTTTTTTTACTCACTATGATAAGTAATTTTTCTGAGAAAAAAATGTGTGAATTCAGCATATACACTTTAAAATAGACTGAATCCAGTGTTGCATATTTTAACTATTTTAAGCACATTGATTTGTCTCGTATATTGTCATTCCTTTAACCCTGTCTTTTCATGGATGGTTACAATCAAATTTGTAGTTTTTTCGTCCTGCTCTCCTTCATGTAGGACTAATAATGTTAAGCTGCATGTCAGCCTCAATCACTTGGCCAGTTAGAATTATACAGAGTATAGGACTGTGAGACTTGAATTTTCTTTGTAAATTAGAAAATTTTCTCCTCATTTCCCAAATACTGACGTTATGTATCACACTTTTTATGAAAATCAATTACATTTTGAATAACATTGTTGAGACTGAAGCATCAGCATTCAGAATGGTTGGCTTTTGTGGATAGTGTTTTTTCTTTGATGACCTGCAAATAATTGCTGTGATTATTAAATTGTCTGATATTTTTTAATTAATAGAACTGAGGGACATTTATTAAGTTTTGCCAGTTGAAAAAGGCTTTTCTTCTGTATTATAGGCTAAATCACTCCAATGTAAGTAAAAAGACTGAAAAAAATCTTCTCTTTTGCAGATGTTACATCTCTTGTAATGTGAAACTTTAGAAAGTGTTTATCTTTAGTCTAAGCAATTATCTGATTGGCACCTTCTTTATTTTTCATCCCTCACTATGTTCTCTCTTGTCTGGATTCTTCAGTTTCCCTCTTTTTTTTTCCTGAGAACTGAATAATAATTAAAAGAAAAAGTCTCATTAAAATGCAGTTAGTTAAATATGTATGTTTTAACAATTATTTCTAATGAAAAACACTTCTTGCGATGCCTGCTGCTATTATATGTATTTTGAAATCATTCTAGATTTGGAAAATGCATCTTGTGTGGACAGACGAAAGCTTTCCCTTCCAGAGGTAATTTCTATCCTCATGGTGCTTGATTCAACACGCTTAGACTACGAATGAGATGAAAAACTGGGGAATGGAGAAGCATATGTGGAGCCTGAAGAAAATAGTCAGTTATTAAAACAATTTAGCTCGTCATTAAATCTCACAATTTTTGAATATAAATAGGTTGCTCTTCCCTTTGCCTCATCTGTCATTTTATTATACCAGAAAACCTGGTGCTGAACAAAATAGTAGTTAAAACAGAACTGGGAGCCAGGCTCTTGATACTTGCTCTGACTCCACCAATGACCAGCTGTATCACTCTGTGCAGCTTACCAAACCTCTGAGTCTCACTTACCACTCTGTAAATGTCATATAACTACATAGGATGCTGAGAGGCTTAATTAGAATTAATTTTAGTCTTTCAAGTACCTGGTGTTTCTCAGATGAAACGTGCTGTGCAAGTGCGAAGCGTAATTATTAGGTTGCGTCTCTGTTTTTCTGATACATTATTACTATTCTTTTATTAACCATATTAAAAAAAACCAAAAACCAAAAACCACCTCATGGTACTTACTGCTTTTCAGTTTTGTTTGTATGGTTTAAAGTTAGTCCCCATGAGCACAATAAGTAATTAAATTAATATTGGCATTGAGATGTGAGGGTTTTTTATTTGAGTATATTAATGGTTATTAGCAGATCGTCACAAAATGTGTGGCTGTTTTGAGACTCTGAGCACCTTGAATCATTCACTCAGGTGTAAGACGGTCACACTGCTTCTAAGTGTAGTGAAGCAGCCCAGCAATAACAGCCTGCTAAGTCTCTGTTGATGATTTCCTCACAGCTAGTCAGGCTTGACCCAGACAGCATTATGGAGCAACTGTTCAGAAAATTGTCCCAGCAATCAGTGCCTGGTACCTCCTTAATATTTGCCAGTCTTGTCAGGAGCTGAGCATACCTTATGCTGCAACAGGCCACTTTTTTTTTCGCTCCATTTTTTTTTCAACTGGAGCACTGAAGTCCAAGGAAAGCTGAGACAGGGGGATGACACATGACACGTCGCACATGGAAGCACGCGGTTTTGTTGGATAGGAGATAACTGCTGCTTCCAGATGGAATCACTGCCACACGAGAAATAAAAATAACTGACTGAAGCAGTAACTCTGTATCCCAAGGTCATAATAATTCAGAAAACGTTGAGTTATAAACTGTGCTTGTACTTTTACATGGATTTGAGCATGTGATTGGGCTTTTCTTGTAGCTGAGCATTCAGGAGCCTGAAATGGGAAGGCAGTATTAACAAATAAGATCAGATCATTTTGGGATAATGAACTTCTTTCAATAAGGTTATTGTTTTATAGGCAGGTCACACTCTTTTTGTCCTCACTTTTCATGTAAAGTGTGACTGTACAATTGCTCTAACACACAGGACTTCTGTGTAACAGCAGTGAGACAAGTGTGTCTGGAGAGTCTCTTCTAGTCAAGGCACAGATGTAATGAAACCAACTTACCTTGCTGTTAGACACACTTTTTTGAAAACTGCCTGAACCACATTGGTGCCATCCTAATCTAAAGTAGAGCATAAAAACAAAATGAAGATGAATAGGTTTATGATAGTACACTTTCTAGGTACAGCATGCAGATGCATAACACAATGCTGCCATGTGCAAAATACAGACCCAACTCATCCACTGAAGCTACAATTTTGTCCTGTTCTAATAACACCACTTTTGAGCAAAGCCCTTCAGAGCGGCAGTTTTACCGGTGTCGTTGTCCCCACTGCCTCTCTCTTAAGTAGAAAGTATCATTTGATAATCCGGACAGATGTATAAGAGTGTAGGCGAAGCTTTGTCAACTTCATGCAATAGAGTTCTTTGCCAACACAGACCAGATAGTAACTTCAAGATTCCAAACTTACTCAAGAAGTGCTTCTTTAATGCTAATTCAGCCCTCATCAAGGTCTGTTAGCATGGGAACTCCAGGCTGACAGCTAAGTGCCACAGCTAGTTGGCTGTTCTTTTGCAAGTAAGCATCTTCTCTTTGCTTTACTTGGTAACTTGTGTAACTTGTAGGATAGGATACCAAATGAAAAGGGACATACATTTCATAAATTTTTTAGGTAAAATGTTATATTTTTCATACTTTGCTATTATCAGGATTGGTATGGTTTTGGAACACTCTCAGAGCAGGGATTAGGCACAGAAACATGCGATAACTCCAGCAGTTCCCGTACATGTCACCCTGTGATGCCTGTGTTAACATGGGATTTGAGATCTGGAGCCATGTCCCAAACTAAACGCTGATTGTGCTGCAGTGCCTGATGGCCACTCAGGTCTGAAGGGTCAGGCACCATCCTGCCAGCAGTTTGCTGTCTGGAACCTCTCTGTTGTCCTTTGATGAATAACTGATCATGGACACAAATTAGCCTAGCCATTAACAAAGGGACTGCAAGGATTGTGAAGAGCCTGACAGACCCAGAGGAAATGCAGATGGGTACTACTAACTTGCAAGTGTTATTTAAAGTCTGTTACTGGAAAATACATAGAATGAAAAGGTCAGAATAAGACATTGTGTCTTGTTGGCTTTGCCTTTTAGATTTTAGGATCAAAAAGAAAGAGGGAGGAATATGTCACATTGCAGGTAATTAAGGATTCATCAGGAAATAAGGAACACTTGGTCCCTCTCGTAGCTTTGGGGACAAAAGGTGAAGGGTATCTGGTATAATATCTTCCATATGTGGCATGCTAATTGGAGGAATAGAAATGAGGTATTTGGAAAGCTGAATCGAAGCTCTTATAAATGGAAATTGCTTTTGTTTAATGAGTTTGCTAGTAGGCTCAGTGCTTACACTTGAAAAATAAGAAAAGATTTTTTTATTATATGTTTGTAAATTAGGGCTAGCCTGCTTATTGGGTTAGTCCTAAAGATTTCATAACCTCTAAGTGAAGAATTAGGTTTTTTCTTTCTCTATAAATATTTAGGATTTGATGATGATTTCTAAACACTGCAGTATTTTCTCCTTACAAATGCCCAAGAGCTGATGTAAATTTAGTCTAGGCTCTTAGCATTTTAGTTTAAGTCTTTCCAGAGTTTTGGAAATGTGATGTTGGGAATGCAATACAGGAGTAGTTCGTTTCTCAGACCTCAGAAAATTGTAAGGTTTTTTTCTGATTAGGTATAGCTTTGTCTTTGAGGACACGAGGGCATCACCACGTCTTCATTTTGACAGACAATCCCTGTCCCAGAAAATGTGAGTCACTGTGCATGTGAGTCGAGCCAGTAAAAACACCCTCTGAGTAGTTATGTCCGGCAAATAAGTTCTTCTGGGAGGGAAGAGGACAGGACCTCTCTGTGAAGGGCTGTAACGTGAAAAAGGTCGGGGGACGGAGTTGCACGTTATTCCCACTAGATGGCAATTAAAACCCATTGGATAGAGCGGCTGGTAAGGCTCGCCCATGCTTTCCACTCTTCAAAGCGTTAAAAGCTGGACTTTGGAGTAAGGTTTTGGGATAGTATTTGTATTTTCCTTGGAGTGGAGCGTGCAATAATTTCCATATGACAAAGGAAATATTGTTAAAGCTGAACCGAATTTTGGATTGCACATTTGGATTCATCCATGTTTTGGCAGTTTAGTAAAAGATGTATTTGGTTTCTGTGCTGTAGAACCCCCACCTCCTTGGGGAGGGGGAGTAGTAGAGTCAGCAGCAAGTAGGAGAGCTCTTGGCAGTGTGGCCAATTGGAAATTCCCTGCCAGGAAGCCAGAAGAGCCCTCATTAGGCAGGCAAGGAGAGCCTGATCCAAAACCTGCTGAAGTTAATGGGAGCATCTTGGGTTAATGCATTTTTTCCTATTTCCAGGTAAATCTATGACATGAGTCTGTCCTCCTCAGCACTCTGCTTTATATGCACGACATCAAATGCTGGTATACCAGGAATAAATGCATGTCTATATTATTTGTAATGAAGATCCAGCATTCACATGCTCTCTATGAGTAACTTACAGGAATACATGTGAGGTAATTGAATTGTTTTTCTATTTTTTTTCCTAATTAGAATTTGCAACAATATAATTTTCTCACATGTGTCTTGGAGAGTATAATTTCTTTTGAATGAAGGGGAGGGGCACCTTTTATCCTGACTATTGTCTCAATATATTTCAGCTAAAGTTCTAATTAAATGCAGAATGTCAAAAGTTGGGCTGCTCTAGCCTACACCCAGGGACCTTAATAGCAGCTGCTTCTGGACTTATGAAATACTGTAGCTAGGAGAATTCAGGCGAGATCTACAATGGAGTTAGTCCTGCTTCTCTGTTTAAGGTTGCTCCAGTACTGGCAATACTCATCTCAGAGATAACTAATATAAAATCCTGTAAATGACTCTGTGCTCTATAAGCAGGAAAAAAATACCCCATGGGTTCAGTGGGAATTTTGCCTGGGTAAACCCACAGGTATTGTGTGCATTGTGAGATTGCATGCAAAGGAGGATCATCCCTATTACTTTATGGCCTGATTAAAAAAAAATCTAAATAAAGATTAATGGAAATAGCTTCTCTGATTGCACCACTGCTTTATGCTTATTTGAGCAACTTTAAATAGATAAGGAAATATGAGTTTCAATCTGTGCCTGGTGCCCTAGAGTAATTGAAACTCCCCTTTGTTGCAGAAGTGTTGGCTGTAACCACTGCAAAGCAGTAAAATATCTGTCAGATATTCTTGCAGAATTCTAGTTTTGTCTGTCAAAGTTTATTCTTCATATTCACATAGTGTTACTGTAATTTTTATATAAATTTTAAAAGATACACTTAATTGTTTCCTTACAGAAGAACAACATATGAAGAAATGAAAGAGCTCTGTCAGGTTTTAATATTGGTGAGTCATGATTGGGTTCAGGTAGCTTTGCACTAAGTTTTGTATAGGGTTGAGATATTTGTGGTTCCAAAAGGACACTGGTTTCCTTATGTCTAACAATGAGTGCTACACACCATATACAAGAGAAAGGTTTTCATGTTTTTTAGTTTAGCTGAGTTCATATTGCACCCCTGAAAGGCTCAGTTTACTTCTACAAGATATTGCACTGCAACTTGTGGAAGTAAAGCGGTTCTCTATATGGATGGATGAAGTAGCTGTCTTTTACCTTAAAGTTTGTCTGTCCTCATCTCCTCTTAGCCAACTCCTGATATGCTCCAGGTGGACACTTTTCTATTGTAAGTTTGGAGTCCATCCTTATCCTTTCAGTTCTTTTAGCCTCTCATTGAAATTCTACCACGATATCTTTTCCAGCATAGTGGACTGGGTCAAAGAAGAGAATTAATCTATCACTTAATGACTAAAAAATTCACTAGAAATCAGGGTCCAACCCCAATTCACAGCAATTCCCAAGTGAATTTTCTGAGCACCTGGCTGGGAAGGTATGTTCCTACTGGCTTCTCTCTCTTCTCTAGTCCAGGGAATTCTGAATTCCTTCTTGCACATGGGCACTTCAACAGAGTGTGTTGGTTTCTTTCTACATTTTAAAAGAATGGGGACTTCTGGTTGTCAGGCATCACTGAGACCATCTATTGAGTCAAGAGGCTTTAATGGGCAGACACTAAATTCTTGTATCCTGATTCAGGTTAGGGGTTATATAGGTGCTCAGCAGAACTCAAGGAACAAGACAATATGGTAAAAATTAAGGGTTCCTCTGGAACTGAGATATATGCAGCTGACATATCAGATTTTGATATCACAGTTTTGTGTTAAGGTACCCACGTTCCTCCTAAATTACACTGTAAAATGCCTGGATTTTTCATGAGAGTTAATATCGGGATCCCTGCGTATTGTTGTAAACTAAAGTGGCATTTTTATTCTGAATGCTGTATCTGGTGCCTTAATTTACTTCAGCTACATTATAATATGCACAGGACACAAATAACCTTAAACTTTCCGCTTAGTTTTTGCAAAGCCTTGAGTGACAGGCTCTTGGTAGAGTCAAAAAGGAAGTATGAAAAAATACAAGTTGATGACAGTGCTGTCCTTGAACGTTGGCTGTTAGAAACTGAGAGAAGAATGTGTTCAACTACTGTACCTGACAGCATGTTAACATTGTTCCACTGGTGCCTAAAGATAAATTTTGTAGGATTTCTTGTAGTGTCTGAACTGATTTGAGGCTCTACAGAACTGAAATATGCAGAGTAAGTTAGTGTAAGACTTCTTTACCCTAAATGAGGTGTTATGACAGATCTTACAAATAAAACACGGAAGGTTTTGTTCTGCTGGCAGTGGGAGATCTGAGCAGAGCAAAGGCCTTACAGAATGGTGTGATAACCATTGGAGAATCCTTGGTCAGAGAGGACCAATGTGCTGATTTATGCTCTGGCACTGAGTGGTTGTGCTGCTTGTTGGGAATCACTTCATTGTATCAGTGGAACTGAGGTGGAAAAGGGCTAGGAATTCATTCTGGCTCTTCATTAGACTTCATGACTCCTGGCTGTATTTTGCATTTCAGTATCTTTCTGCTGCCAGAGGAGGTTTGAAAGAGCCATGTGGCAATGTTCCCTGCCAGGAGTGAGCCTGATATTAGATTGCTGGTGGGCTTCTAGCCCATCTCCTCAAAAACACAGATGACTTTCAGTTCCCCTTTCTTTAGTAATTCCAGGCAAGTTAATGGTTGCTACTGGAGGTCAATGAAAAGGTGGAAAGATGCCCAGAGAGTGGAAGGAATGTAATCCCAGTGAGTAAGTCATGGAACAGGAAATGTGAGAAGATGTAGGTTTCAGTACCAGCTGTTCTGCAGAGCTGGTACCTGTTTGCTGTCTTTTCCTTTGGCTGTGAAATAAAGCTAAAGATTCTGGCCCTGCTTTGGAGTATTTGACATCTGTGGATGTGCCTAACTGTGAAGCAAATGATATAAATTTATATTCATATATAGTGGGACCAAAACACTTCAGATATAAGCTCTAAAATATATATATTAAAAAGTCTTCACTGTTCAGGTGAACTTATTTCAATATGATATAAATTATATCAATATTTCAGTGCTGTATATGTATTTCATTTTCTCAATCATGGTATGAAGAGAGGATTTAATTTTGAAAATTGCCAGAGGTTGCCAGACAGCAGAAACAAATGAAAACATTATTACAAATAATGGACGTAACATTATTAAAAGTAATGGGCAATATGATTGTACAACCAGTATTTATGTATTTATCCTAAGCTGTGTTGCTTTTTTTGCTGAGGGGTGGTAAGGGAAGGTGTAACGGCTCAGCAGCTAGTTTGAAAGGTGCTTTTCTGAGAGTTTTGCCTGATAGTGGAAGAAAACCCACATGTAACACTCAATGTGTGAGAGAATGAAAGCTGGTCTGCTGTATTGCTGTGTTCTAACATCAGTTTCAATGGCTATCTGCTTTAGTGCTGATATGAACGCGTTGCAACTCTCTTAAAAAAAAAAATATATATATATACATGTATATATATATATAAGATCCATTTTAGTAAGCTCATCTGTTTGTTTAACCCCAAGGATATGGGTTACTTGTGTTTGACACTCAGCTGTTGGCTACCTTTGCTGACATGGGTTATTCTATTTGAGTTGTTTGGGTTTTTTCATGGCTTAGTTTGTTAGCTTTAAAATCTTTTATTCTCAAGTTACCTTAAGGAAGCCTTAAGACAGCAAATAAAAAAGTCCCAAATTATGTGAGTTCTGTGATGTAACCTCCAAATCGCAGATGGGAATGTGTCAGGAGGAAAGAGGTCAACCAACGGTGGGTGTGTATACGAACATTGAAACATAAAAACTCATGTCTCCTTCCTGTCAACTTTGCTGCCTTTCAGTTACAGGTTTTCTGGTTGGTGTCTGAGAGTAGATAAAGGACTGAGTATGAAAAGGAGAGCAGGTAATTCTTTCTCAGCATCTCAGAGCTGCTATGTCCCATCAGTCCTGTGGCTGCTGGTGTCTAGGAAGTTCTTGAACTTCAGTGTTAGCATGCTCTATTCCATCAGTATTGTTTTATCTTCCTCGCCAAGATGATTTTCCACCACTTCCAACAGGGCACAGACCTGTTGAAGTTTCAGTTGAAGACCAATGGAGACAAGTGTTGTTTGAGAACCATGCTACTAAAGCCTGCTGATCTCAACCTGTACTGCTGATTTTTCTTTGCTGCAGTGAAAAGAATCCATACCAAGTCAGTCTGACTTGTCTTGAACTATGTTTCCTAGGGCAGCTACAACTGAGTACTACTTTTTGGCATCCTTCAACTTGAGAAGATGTCTCAGTGTTTANCTAGTTTGAAAGGTGCTTTTCTGAGAGTTTTGCCTGATAGTGGAAGAAAACCCACATGTAACACTCAATGTGTGAGAGAATGAAAGCTGGTCTGCTGTATTGCTGTGTTCTAACATCAGTTTCAATGGCTATCTGCTTTAGTGCTGATATGAACGCGTTGCAACTCTCTTAAAAAAAAAAATATATATATATACATGTATATATATATATAAGATCCATTTTAGTAAGCTCATCTGTTTGTTTAACCCCAAGGATATGGGTTACTTGTGTTTGACACTCAGCTGTTGGCTACCTTTGCTGACATGGGTTATTCTATTTGAGTTGTTTGGGTTTTTTCATGGCTTAGTTTGTTAGCTTTAAAATCTTTTATTCTCAAGTT
>WEKX01010576.1:1114411-1141267 GCA_013390025.1 Pitta sordida | reverse complement strand
TTGTCTGTAGTGCTTATTCAGTTAAAACATAAGAACCAAATTTTCCATTTTTTCAAGTGGATCCCCATCTGAATGCAACTGGTCATCAAGGGCGTAATAATCTATTTTGTGCATAGAGAGTGGATCTTGTTGCTAAAAGGAAGCTCGTTCATTGAAATATAGCCCATTGCCATGGCCTTTGATCTCCACACTAGAAAACACCTCAGTAGGTCAATTCAGCAGGTTTTTTTATCTTTTCAGGAAACTAGATTATAGTGAGAGAAGCCTAGCCTATGCTGTCATTAGACCTACAGCTTTTCTGAAATGAGCTTTGGCAGAACCAAATCCGGAGTGTGCCTTGATGTTTTCAGGGCTATCAAACAAATACTGCTGCTTGTTTTGTCCAGTGTCATTGGAACCTGAGAATGGGCCCTTGCTTATTTTTCTCACTTATTTCTGTGGTTTGAAAACAAAAGTAGAAAACTTGTGCCTGTTGTCTGAGATCATTAGTACACAGTGGGGGGAAAAAGGAGTCTGGAAAGGTCCTTTTGTTGCTGTTGCTCCTGCTTTCACACAGAGACTTCTGTAAATTGTCCCAAAGGAACTCTTGCGCCTGGAGATCACTCCACTGCCCTCCTAGTCCGTGTTAGAGAACACAGTCTAACACTGAGCTGCAACGTTTCTTGATATTTGTGCACACCAGAACCCCTTTGCAGACCTGAAAACTCCTCACCAAATACTTGATTTCCTATTGCCTGGGCACAGCTTTAGTTCTTTCACTTTGTCTGCAGGAATCACAATTTCCAGCTCCCTGAGTGTTGTGGTAACTGAATTTGCCCTTGCTCCACCTCTGAGAAGAGAGCACTAGCACAGGGTACCAACAGTCCAGAGGGAGGAAGTGACTTTCTTTTCTTTGCTTGATACTCCTCACTTCTCAACCTGTTGGTTGCTCACTTTATAAGAGCAGAGCACTGTTCAGACCCCCCTTCATCCTGCTCCTCATCAGGCTTTCTCTTCTAACAGCCACTGTCCCATGTCACCCTTCTTGTCCTTAAGTTCATGACAATTGCAAAATGATAATTAAAGAGGTTGTGCAACAGTANAGAGCCTTTTCTGATCCAATCTGGAAGTACTGATTTATACACAGGGTATCACTGGGGAGAATACCAGATGGAGAGGAATAGTGCAAAGATTTTTGCTGGCATCTACTTAAGACCCTTGATATTGCTCACCACCATTTATGAGACTGAGTAGCTCTCCCAGGCTCATGCTGATAAAACAGTTACCATCCCATAGTATCTGGTAATTACTGTGTCTACACCAGATATAAATACAGACAGAGAAGGGAAGACAAAAATACAATGCAGTGCTAAAAGATTAAACAGTGGTATAATTCATTAGTTGCAATTGATGAATTTGATCATGCCTACAAACACCTTTAATTCTTTAAGAGCTGTTACACACACAGATGTAAAACCTCAACCTGTGGAAACGGAGAAAGTTCTTGGATTGCCTCACCCTAGCATATATCTTCAAAAGCTATTTCTAATCATGCACAGGCTGTTAATGTGGAGATAGTAGCAGTTATGAAACCTGGGCTAGATTCCAGATATGTAGTATCAAAGTGTAGAATGAAAAGGAAATCAATAGTCACTCTTCAAGGAAAGTTATGCCAGAATTGTCCAGTATGGTCTAGATTAATCAAATCCATAACAGCTTTCTTTCATTAGTAGAGCATTAACAAGTAAACAACATTCCTGTTTTGTTATTTAGTTATATTAACCTTTTTCAACAGCTAGGCCTAGTGATAAGTTTGGATTTTCTCTGTTTATAGAAAATTGGTACATCAGCAGATAATAATACAACTCAGTATTTATGGAGTGCTGGCTCTCTGGAAATGGAGGAAACTGTTATTACTAGAAGAGTTCATTAAAATGTAACCAAGAGTGAAGAGCATCACTCACAGTATTTATTTATATATTTATGTATATATGTTTATTTTTGCTATTGTCTGATTATACTACAATGTCATGGCCATGGCATGAAAGCAGGAGTTGTTTTGAGCAGAAGTTCTTGTGCTGACCGCGTGATTCTAACATCTCTGATTCACTGACATGTCAGTGTGCAGATGTGCTTGAGCAGGACCTGTTTTCTGATTATGATATATTCCTGTATTAAAATTAGAACTGTTCCATCCTTGTGGTATCTATTGTGGTATTTTAAATAAGTTATTACAATGAAGAGGCAGACTGATGTGTTTTGTAAATGACTGTGAGAATTCCTATCAAGTTGAGTACTTGATTTAATTGACTAACAGCTGATGTTTTCTGAATACCAGATACAATATGTTAGCTGTTACATAAGCCTAAAAATATATATATTCGAAGATAACAAACTACTGGGGCCACCACAGTCAAAAAAACAAAAGGAACAAAACTTGTTCTACAGAGATAAGTGAAAGATAATTAGATAGTGAGCCACATATATTTTACCTATTGTTTTTGGTGTTGCTCAAGCCTTTGTGAGGAAGCATTTGAACAAGTAGAAGATGGCAGAACAGCACAGATAAGCAAGACATGCAGAACAGAGATGTCCTTAGCATAAAGGGGGCAGTGTGGAAGTGAAATGGTGAAGACCGGAAAAGCCGTGCAATCAATTTAGTTGATTCAGAAATTTGTGTGTTCTTAAACAGTATTAAGGCATGAAATGCAATGTCTGTCATTCTGTATGAATATATCAATATTGCATTCTTCCAAGTAAGACAAATGCAAAAGTTCCTGTTTTCTCAGTGTTAAACTCTAAGAATTTCAGAAGTCCTGTGGTACTTTCCCTCTGTGTCAAGGTTTGTCTTGTGCAAGTGACCAAGGGCTTGTATCCCCATCTGCCGAGTGCTTCCTGGGACAGGGAGCTCTTGCCTCAGGATTCTAGGACTTTCAGCATTTCTTTGAATTTCAAAGTGCTTATGGATGAAAAGCACTACGCAAGTACAAAAGATTAATAATTAAGATCGTGTTAATGTGTAGTAATTGTGCATAATGCTGTATGCCACAGGAATCCCTCTTTTCAGCTGTCTGACTGGTCCATCTCTTTTCTGAAATTACAGATTAATTATATGATTCATAAGCATAGCTGTGTAATTATTACAGGGTAGGCAATCCTATTGACATGCATAAGGAATTTAATTTAATTTTTTAATTTAAATTTAATGAATCACAATGAATTTTGGCTTATATAACCTATCCTCAAAACTCAACACAAATCTCATGTTTCATAAGTTTGTACTTTCCATGGATCACCATGGAAGAAACATGAATACAGTGTATTGCAAAGGGCTCAAGGCAGTCCTCATCTATGTGATTGTTAATTGATTATGCTAATAATGTGCCATTAGACCACTCTGTGATATCTTTCAAGAGAGGACATTAAAACATATTAAGGATAAATAGGAAAACCCCGATTTTCTAATGGGGATGTAAAAGAAACTAGAGATTATTAAAAGCAATACATGAGCAATACAGTTTATATTTGCTATATTCTGTAACAGAGCTATCTTTAATTCCTGAAGACATTTTACATTGCACATAGAAACTTCACTGTGTTAAAGATGTAACACAACTGGACCTGCCTGGGCTGCTCTTGTTTATAGAATAAGACTGAATGGGTTTGGGTCTTCAGCATGTTCCTCTGTCCCTTAGTTGAAGTGTTCTTGATTATTAGATATAGGCAGGGCCATCCTTTCACACTGAGAGTCATGACTAGCTCAACAGAACTTTTGAGTACTTTTAAGATAAACAAAAAGGTATTAAAAAATGCTCAACAGAACTCCTGTAAACCAGTGTGGTTTGAGATCGAATTATATTTAGAAATAGTAGTGTTGTTCTTATCCACATTAGGAACTGAAGAAATATGAAGAAGATCCCAAAGTTAACAACTAAAGTATTTTCTGAGTGATATTTCACTGCAAGGTCTCTGAAAGGTTTTACTATTACACTTACTTAGACTGCATGATTTTGAGCTTTTTTATGGGTGAAGAATGAGATGAATTAATATAATCATGCTTGCATCTGGCTGGCTAGTTTTGTTTCATTTTGTAAGAGAAATATATTTTTTTATACACAGTTGTGAGCAGTGTTGAAGAACCTGCTTAACCTAAGGGCATGCTCACAGCCTGAACAGGCCTTATGCAGATATCTTCAGATCTGGTACAGGAACTAAGCAAGCCCTGATAACCCCAGCACATTCAAAGTGAAATGAGGGAGGGACAGGAGAATGCTGCCAAAAGAGAAAACCTGAATTCTGGCAATTCTGATTCTTAAATGTAGGTGGAAGGTGGTAGATAAGAAGAAGGTGTGGTAGAAATCAAGTGAGTCCTCCTACTCCCACAGTAGAGTGGAAGAAATCATGTCATGTACTCTGGATGCCTGTGGTGCCAGAAAGAAGAGGGTGGGGTTTGCTCTTCCTCTTCGTATCTTATTTTTCCTTTTTTTCAGCTTTCTTGCCTTTGATTTTGGCTGCTCTTTGCAGCTTCTCCACTGCTGATGCCTAAATTCTCCTGGTACTTCCTGTCTCTCACAGCTGAAAGACCAGTGTTTCTGTTCCTGTCTCTTTTTTGGATCCGTACAACAAATCATTTTTTGGCTTTTTCACCCATCTAAACAATAATAATTATAATGATGGTAGCAATAATAAAAATTCCTGCAAACCATTAAATTAGTTTTTCTTTAACAAGATCAACAGTCGCTGTCTGTGAGGTGAAAGTCTCCTTTTATTCCAAATATGTATTTCAAACAGTTTTTCTGTAAGCTTTTTTAATCCGGTGACCCCGTAGTTAAATAAGTTGCTCCGGATTACAGATGTCTCTTTTCCATTCTGCCTAATTGGAAACAGCATCTTCTAACAGAGCATGCAGCTGCCCTCACTGGGATGGAGTCTGGGCTCTCTTGGTTGTTCTCAATCTATCCTTTTGTTGCTGTGTCACTTTGCAGAAATTTTTAAATATCAACTGTTCAGCAAATTTAACATTCATCTTGTCAACAACCAGGTAATGAAGTAATTTTCTTCTTGCTCCCTCATCCTTCACACATGCTGAATAAAAGTATTTCATACAGAAATGTATTTCATAGCATTAACGTGAGAGACTGCTCCATCTCTCCCTCCCTCTCTGCTCAGTACACCCCTCCAAATGCTCTAGGGCAAGGCACTTCCAGAAATGTTGGTTCAGATGTCATCAGCCAGAAAAGGCAACAGATCCCACACAACTGGAGTGAGTATGCTGACAGCCAAGCTTTTGGCGATAGGGAATTGACACCACCACTTCCTCAGGCAGTTTTGTGAATCTGCTCCCCCTCTGCCCCCACTAATTCTTTCCGGATAAAACCAGTTGACCACTTAACAGTTTCGGGATGACTAAAGTAGCATTTCCCAGTAAGTTCACCCTCCTCCACTCTACTGCTGAGCTTGCTCCTTTGTGCATTCTTGTTTCTTTATCGTGTCTCTGCATTCTTTCTTCCTCCTCTTTGTATTCCCCGTTTCTGGCTACATTCCTCCCTATTTAGGGGTTCTTTTGAGCTGTTTGTCCATCCCTTCTTTCCAATGTGACTCGTTTCTTTGAAGTTCCCATTTCCATGGCCCAAGTCACTAGGACTAGCTCTTCAGGCCAAGATAAGAGGTCTCCAAATGAATTTCTTTAGGGACAGGAAACATTCTCTGTAGGCAACTTAGTTAAATTCAGCTGGGAAGAACATTTTCCTGTAAAGAGTGCTCTGTTTTGCATTTAGCTAACACCACATCTGCCTGTCTCTGTGATGACAGTGTAGTTGTTTTACCCTCAGTGGCTCTGTTGTGTTCTAATTAGACATGGAGTCTGTGGGCAAGATGCAGCTTGATATCTAATTCCTTTCCTTCTCTTCTCTAGAGTGGTTCATGTGGAAAACAATTTCAGTGTACTAGTAAGAACCAACCAAAGATGCACAAGGCCATCTCCTCCCCTTCAGCTCTGAGTGTTCAGGTTGCCCAGACCTATATCTGCTTTGGATGTGTTCTAGTAGAGTTTGAACTTAGAGTGGCCTGTGCAGAGCATCTTGTGACATTGCAGTGAATGAAGAATGTACATATTGGTCCCAAGATTCTTTAAAAGACACATTCCCACTTCTCCCTGCTCATTTCCTACACATATTTCTCAGAAACCTTCAGCTTAGCAGTTGCTGCATTTCAGTGTTGTCAGTGCAGTTTCAGTGTGTTCAGGTTCTACACTCATGAACAATGAGACACTTAACATCAGTTGGCAACATAAAGTTGACATCAAAAGGATCTGAGACCTTCCAATTATTTTCTAAGTTGTCTCTAAAATGTTGGTTTAAAATTGGTTCTAAATTTGGGCTTTGGAGATCAAGGATGAAATATCACTCTTACTGTGTGGTTTTAGCAAACTAAACAAAACAAATGAGCTCTTTGAAAATCTTCTCCTTTAACCTGTGACAGCAGTAAGGGATCAATACCAACTTTTACAGAGCAAGAAGAACCATTATTTTGCTATTGATATATAAGATGACCTTGCAATGATACTCTCCTGTCTACAGCACATGTTGATGATATTAAAGCAAGCAGAGCTCAGGTCTGCTACACTTTCTCTATTCATTTCATTAATCAACTCCTGTAGGATGAGATTATTTTTCTTTTGTATTTGAACAGAGTCAAAACAATTGGGTCTATTTCATAATATGTGCTATAAGAATTTGTTTCATCTTCTTAGCTTTGTAGATACCCTAACCAATCTATATGAAAGATTAACAAGCTTGAGGTGAGAATTTTACTGAATAATAGAGACTTGAATTTTTTTCTTGGGTTTTAAGTGTCCAGGATTTCTCAGTCCTACAGACTTGAAAGTGTAAGTTTTACTGGTTAGTGGAATACAATTAGATTTAAGAGATTTTGCACAACCTCACCTGTATATGTCATTGAGAGGACAGGAATCTTAAAACAAATTTAAAAATGAACATGATTTCTATGGGAAGCAGATTTGAGATGCACTTTTGTTCTGGCAAAAGTATACCTATCTGCTTTTCACATACCGCATGCATAAATTGTGGATTTTTCATAAATAAGTTAAAAAAAGGACAGATTTTCAAATACAAGAACAAAACTCACAGAAGGCACTTTAAACTTCTTTTGCTATTTCCCTTATTTGTTGCACAACTAAAATAATGACATGAAATTATTTAGCAGTCCGTGATTACTACAAACAATGAAAGGAATTTGTTTATCTGCTTGTTTCCACAATGAAATGTGAATTCTATGGAGCTGACTACTCAGATGTTAATTTACTGACTAAGGGGAATTTTTCCAGTTTAAAATTTCAGCTTTTTTCATGAGTTTAAAAATCATAAATATCTCTGATCAATTTTATGACCAGGAAAATTTTTTTGATTCAATAGGAGCAAAACCAACAGAAGTAATTTGTATGATATTTAGTGATTGCTGCTGTGTCTGAAGACTCTACTTCAGACCCTTTCCTCATGTCCCCTTTCCTGTGTCCTGTCCCTGTCAAAGGCCAGAAGCAGATGTTGAGGGAATGGTGAGGGACGTTGAGGGAAGAGAGAAGCAGGCACAGGTGTCACCCCACAGATCCCCCTGCCTTTAGCTGTTTGCTGTTCCCACCATTCTCCTTTTGGGAACTCCCCTGCAGAATTAATGCTGCATACTGCAATCTCTCCCTATCCTTCAAAACTCAGCCACCTATGAATTCTCCTCCATCTTTGGGGCAATTTTAACATGTTAGTGACCCCAGAAGAGACAAATGTAATTTTAATGAACTTGATCCTGGAACTACTCCTGGGATGTTTCTGGTGGCATAGTGTACTCTGCTGACCATTAAGAGATGAGTTTGATGCATGAACAGACTTACTGGGTGTGGTAAAGACACAGATACTAGCTAGATACTCTAGATGCTTATCTCTCTTTTGTTTGAACTATTTCACTAACTCAATTCTACCACTGAAGGAAAGTGAAAATGCACCAACTCACTGTCATCAAATGACGATGAATGCATTTGCTTGTCCTAAGAAACATTTCAGGCAGGGTGTTTCCCTAAGCCAGTGCTGGTAGCAACCATATGAGAGTTTTCTTCCTCTATCATTTTTATCTCTTTGTGTTAGTTCCATTTATCTGTGACAGAACAGGGGAATGGGGAGGTGGCAACAGATGTACCATAGGCCTTGTTGCACCAGTGTGTATGATATTTCAGAGCAGGAATTGCACTCTGGGCAAAAGGTGCCTCAGGGTGAGTGGAGCTCCTTGTAAGACTCTCTTTGTTACATTCAGACTTAGAGCTCCAGCTCCAAGTGCAAATCTGGGGCACTACTGAGGCCCAGAATCTGCATGGAAGCTCGTGACTTGCAGACAGGCTCTTCAGTTCACTCCTATAGAATTTGTAGGGAAGTAGCAAAGGGTGGCTTAGTCCCTCCTTATCCTATGTACTGCCAGGGGAAGAGTGGAGGACAAACATTTCTCTCTTTAAGTGAAGAGATTATGTCCTGACTATCTGCATTTAATCAAAGTTCAGCATTGCTTGGAATGGAAAAGCCCCTTTGTGACAAGGAGATGGTTTCATGTCTCCTGGTAGATATCTAATCCTACTGACAGGTCTCTTGGGTTTTGTTTCAAATTGGTAATGAAATCAAAGCATATGCTGGGCCTATCCTGGGAGTGGCTTAGTTTGTCTAGCTGAAAAACAATCACAAGACAATTTTCTAAAAACAATAGGAGATGAAAGAGGAAGTTTAAACCACTTCCCAGTTAAGAAAACACAATTCTGCTGATTCACATCAGTGCAGAATGATAGGGTTTTTTCTTTAGCCCAGTCGTTCTCAGACTGCCAAGATTATATTAATATGAGAGTGCAATTGGACACTCCCAGATGCAAGCCCCGTAATCAAACACAAATTCTTTAGCTATAATTATCTCTTCAAATTTCATCTTAGCTTTCAGTTTTTAGTTTCCCTTCCTGCCATATACTTTATACAAATACTCTGATGTTATTCAGTGATACTTGGGCAGAAATTCCACATTTACTGGTGCACCACAAATTCTGAAGGGTGTATCAACAATAGCATGGATACTATTCATAGTTCAGAAATCCAACCTGTGCAGGATGTGAATGTTTAACTGCAATCACCTGTTAGTAGGTAAATTGAAAACTGTCACTGTGAACAAAGAGGAGGGTGTTATGGTCTTTATAAGTTAGCTCTTGAGTCCTTCATAAAAGCTACTGCTGGCCAACCCTTGCCTCTTTAACCCAAGGAAATATGTCACAAAAAGAGAGTTCAAGATGCAACGAAAGCAGCACTTTCTGTACAAGATATACCCTCCATGAAAGAGGAACTTCAGACATTTTCCCCATCCAATTTCATAATACTAAAGAAAATGAAAAAAATTCTAATACATCTCACCTATATAAAGGAACTGAGAATTACGTAAACTTAGAAGTAGCATTAATTGATCGCTTAGGATTCAGTGTGTACAGTTTGAAAGGACATGCAATCACTTACCTTGTGATTTGTCTTTGTTGAAATCAAAAGTGAAAATCCTCTTCACTCAACAAGACACTGTTAACTTAGTTTGAATGAAGCACTTGCTCAGCTCCTGCCATTACTGGTGCAAGAAACAATAGAGAACGAAAACATATAGTGTCCTGTTCGCCAGAAATAGGAAGACAGACAGAAGTCCTGAGGACCAAATGAGTTACTTCAGCAATGGTGGGGTCTCCAAGCAGGACAAAGTACCTCTTGAGTCTTCTCTGACTACAAGGCTCTCTTCTTGTACAGACACTGTCTTTATCATTTCCTATGTTTTGCACACTACATTTAAGTAGGATTTAAGCCACTCTTCCATAGCTGACAGAACATAAGCTCGTAATAATGGCTGTTATTTCGCACAGGTCTCATAAATGAAGTTCAGGATTAATAGCGTAGTGCAGTTTCCTGAGCCACTGGGTAGTTGTTTGACTCCTAAACGACCATTTTTTTGATGTATGAATGGGCACAGACCTTGTTCCTATCCCAAAATGAATCCTCTCTGTCTCTTATGTGTTTCCACGGCAGGACAGGTGCATTTGGCTCTCTGTCAGTACAGTGGGAATGTGGGAAGGAGAGTGGCAGGAAAGACTCTTGCTGTGTGCAGGACGATGTTACAGGAACCTGCTTCCAATAAAAAAACCAGAAAAAACAGGCTTACATCCAAACAAGCCAAATGCATAAGGCTTCAAAGTAGTTACTGACTGTTATTAATATTCTAACTTTAGCTTAATGATTCCTTATTTTTCACTGGAAGTCAGGGCTATTTTCAGAGATGGATTATGTCAGTAATTGCTTGTTAAAAAACATCCCTTAGAGTTCTCATTCCTCACTGGGAACTCAAGTTTTTAAAAGACACATTTTTTTATTTTCTTCTGGTTTTATCCAAATTACCAGGAAAATGAGAAAAAAAAATCTGAAGTATTTGTTCATCTTTTTCTGAAAAAACAAGTGTTTTATAGCTTACTACTATACTATTTCTTCAGCTGTGAACTTCTGAATAGCCCTACATGCAATGTGCTTGACTTCCACTTAACATGTGCTAGCAATCTGCATAGATACTAATTAAGACATACAGACTGTGTCCTATCATTTAGATCTTTGTATGTGTGTGTATGCATCTGCTGCCTTGAAAAAAAAAAAGATAGTTTCAAAATATTTGAAATGGGTTAAAAATTAAAATTTCTTCATGTGAAAATTGTCTTTTAAAATATGCACTTTTCCGTCTCTTACTTTCTGTTGTCTTTTTCCATTGTACCATGACTGCAGACCTATGGAAATAAAAGGGAGTAGAAGAACTCAGAAATTAAGCAACAAAAAAAGTTATGAATGCCAAAATGATTGGTTGAATTTTAATATTTAAATTGTAAATAGTTCTATTGTAAATTTAGATGAAATTCTCTATTTAAATTATTTAAATTAAATGATACTTTCTTGTAATTCTTGACAAGTTCTTTATAGTGTGGATATAGTATTTAAAAATATTATTTTAACAGAGCACTGTTATCAAATTTGACACTTGGATTGCATTGTGTCAGATGTCAGAACATCTCATCAATTAAAGAAAATCTAGAGACTGGAAGATGGGACTGCAATAGTCCTTTACAAGAAATATATTTGAAAGCCATTGTGTTGGTTCCCATGGGGACTGGAAACAAAAATATTGGTAATGAACCTATTGGGGCAGTTTATGGGAAACATAAACTGCTTTTTCCCCTAGATGTTTTGATATTAATTTAAAAATAATTGCAAAAGCCAAAGATAAAAATATACATTTCATGAGTGGAAAACATTTTAAGCTAACTAAAAGGAGTTTGGCAGTTGCTGCAGGAAATTGAGAGTTTGTAAAGCTGCTACTTTTTTTGTAGGCATTTCTTAAATAGCTGTCACAGCTAACATTAATTTTGAGAGTAAACATGAATCAGATTATGCAGTAGAGAATAAAAGTCTTCACTAAGTTGCAGTTTTTCATTCAGAAAGAATTTTTTAGTTCATATCAATAGGAATTGCAGTACTCCAAAATTCATAATAGTACAACTCAGGAAGATTACACAAGCTTGCAAATTCTTATACCAAATACTCAGAATAAAAGACCAGTTGTGTTATTAGTTACTGTGTTCACTCAGCACAAACTATTTGTGTTTAAATGCTGCCATATTGTACAATATTATGACGTAAATATGGCCAAATTTAAGGGACAATTTTCCCAGGAGTTCTTCAGAATTGGAAGAAGCCAAAATGATTTCTGGCAACTTAAAGTCATTCTGACATAGAAACAATGTCACTAGCTTGAGTCCTTGTAGAGATTCTGTGCTCCATACCCTACTGATCCTGGGATTCCTCTCAGTTGTGCAGAGAGCCAGGAAAACAGTCTAGGACAACCTGAGTCCTTCTTTTGTCTCCAAATACGTATCTCTCTGGGGAGATATGTACATTTGCACATGCTAATGGAGAGTTTTAATGCAAGAGGCTCTTTGCAGGACTCTTTGAATGTCTCCGATATGCGGGTCTCTTTTCTGTATTTCTGTGCTTCATTATGTGGGCACTATTTTTCCTTTCTTGACTGAATTCCTTCAAATTGAGTGGAGATGTCACTAACCCTACTGTCCCTTTTCCTTCCCAGTGCTTATTCAATCTGATGAGTCCTACACAATGAGTTGAAAGTTAGTGTTCTTGTGACTCACTTGGTCTCCAGCTACAGCTGTTTTGCTGTTTCAAAGAGAGCATGTTTGTGTAATCTTATCTATTGGTAGTATTGGCCATTTGGCCCCAATGTAGCTGTTAATTTGTGTGCCATTAGGGAGAATATTTTATTTTAGGAGAGTCTTTCAATATGGTATCCTGAAAATAATACCTGAAATGTACTGTAGGTAAAATGTTCTGATTTTGTGTGTTGTGCGCTTATTGTAGAAGTAGCATTTTTTAAAATAAATAGAAAGATAGCTGTTAATAAAATCTGCAGTTAGACAGGAAAACAACTTCATTCAAACTTTCATGTGTGTAGTTTCATAAAGCTATTGTAAGCCCTACATTTGCAGGGACCTTCTTCTCCATTGGTTTTACCTGAATCTGATCAAATCCCAAATGGTGAGGGATCTATGAACACCTATGTTTTGATTTTTTTCCTTAGCTGCATCTCAGCTTTCCAAGCTTCTCGATCTGAAAACTGAGGCTATTATTTTTTAAAATAGAAAGACTTTGAGTTCCCTTGTGGTCTGGAAACTGTGTGAAAACTGTGCCTTTTTCCACAGACACTTAGAAAAACACTCAAACCTCTAGTAAAATGTCTTCTTATGATCTGCTTTCTGTCTCCACCTCAACCTTAGTTCTGCAATTCTCAGTGTGGGCAGTAAGCCCTGCTGTCCTTATGTTCACTCTGTCTAGGCAAAATTGCTAATTTTGCTTTGCAAAAGGGCTGAGGGACAGGGTGTCAAGGCCATGAGAGAGATTTGATATGCAATGTCATTTGTATGGAGTGTGGTATTTTGTGACAGTAAGTCTTATTGCTTGGGCTCTCCAAGTATGTGCAGATGTGTATTCTGCATCCTACAGTTGTATGGCAATTTAACTCAGTCGCAGTGAGTTTGACAGTGACATTGTTGTTGTTGCTTAAATATTTTCTATCTCTCTTTGCATGCCCAAGTTCTTCAGGAAGCCNGTGCAATGTATATTGACTTTCTGGGCTAATCCAGGAGAGGGAGCTAACTTTCTAGCCATCAAATCTGGCACACTGAGCTGGAGTTTTTTTCACAACAGATATCCCATGTTTGACTGATTATTCACATATGCTGTCCCAAAAGGAGAGTCATCTTGGGAGTGCAAAACCATCCTCTGAAAACATTGGTTACCTCTGTTCAGTGCAGTAAATATAATTACATGACATATTCTTGACAGAGCAGTATTTATTGTTAATGTACTTTACTATAATTTAAACACTGTTGCACATTGTTTGCTCTCTTCCCCCACTCTTCTGCCTTTCGCCTATTAAGGAATATTGAGAGGATCTGAATTTCATCGTTCCTGCGCTGCAGCAAACGCTGCTCACTGTGCAGCTGTGGGAAAGCACTCCCAGCAGCAGGAATGTTTGCAAGTTCCTACAGCCTGCTGCCAGCCCTGGTTGGTGTTCAGGCACAGGGCGAATTGTGCATGAAGAAAAGCACACTCACACCAATCCCTTCCAGTGAAGGAAACTGGGAAGCTACTTACGGAGCCCATCTAAAGGACCATGACCATGCCCTGGGTTCTCCACGAGCTCCTGCCTGCAAAGCCGCCGTCTTGGTTGGCTGTCACTGCAGCACTCAGGCTTGGCTGACACCGGACAAAAACAATTCCTATTTGTTGACATAAGTTAATGAGTTAGAGAGGAGCACAAAAGAAAGAAAGGAGACAGGCCTGGGTGTTTTATGGGTCCACAGAGGGGAAATGTGCAGGCAATTGTGCAGAACATCTGCCTATGGCCTGTCCCGGGGTTTGCTGGCCCCAGGCATGTGCGTGTGCTCATGCACCTCCCACAGCGACGTGTCCCCAAAAACGGGGAAAGCAGGAGGCTGACCCCGCTGCCTGGGTGCACTGGGGCGCTCTGCCAGGTGCTGGCCCAGGCACTTATCTCTGGCCTTGGTACCCCAGCCCCCTCCTGGGCAAAGAGTAGTTGCCGAGTCAGCAATCCCATGGCTTCCTTTCTCTCCCTCTCTCCTTTCTTTCTTCTCTCCGGCTCTCCTTTTTCTTCTCCTATTTCTTGTCTCTCTCACACACAAGTTTTTAAGCTGTAATTGTTAAACAGAAGACTTTGAAAACCTTCCATGCGTGTAATAGAAAAGTTCGAGCCTTAGAAAGAAAACTGAAGCACTGGGCTTTATTTTGGTATCTACGTTGCTTGATAAATTTTGTAACATTGTGATTTTGAGTGTTTGAGGTTGGAGAAAATTTGGGCTGAGAAGAGTAGCTCTGAAGAACTGTATTGCTTTTTGCACAAAGCCCAGCATCTCTGAAGGCATAAACAACTGAATGCAGAGCAGATGGAATCACTTTTCTGTGTTATTTTAATACAAAGGAGCATGGGGAAATTAATATGGAAAATTAAAAAAAAAAATCAATTTACCACATATTTAAATTGAACAGAACATGAAAGTTCCAGAGAAAGGGAAAGAACTTCTTACGCCTTTGAACATTCTTCATGTTTGTTTCACAACAGGCTGATGTTAGTAAATAAGTAAAACCAAAGACAAGAGAAATTCTCTGTGTCATGTTATCTAGCTACAAATTCGATCCAGTTTAATGAGGAGTAAGTAAACACAATGGACTTCAATATAACAGTGTGGTATACGTATTAACATAGACACATGCATAAGTGAATGATAACAAACTTTAGTTATCTATGGTGAGGTAATAAAAGGAGAGCCATCAGTGCTCTCAAAGTCTTGAAATGATTCAACTTGTGATATTAATCAGCTGTAAAACATATCCCATGTCTCTGGAAAGTACTCAGTAATACTGTAATAGTCCTCTTGAAAAGTGTAGCCATGAAGAATGGCTCTTTAAAGTGTAGTGGAGTTAACTGCAACAAACAGTTTATTGAGCTAATGAGACCACTTTCTGTGAAGATTGAGCATTTTTCTGAATTAATTATTTGGAATTATTTGATGAATATGGAGCGTATTTCGACCTTGAGAACTATGTGCCGTGACTGTTACTCTAGAATTCACTATTCACACTCTGTAATTCGCTAAATAAGTCATGTAGATTTGTTTTGCCGCAATTGAGTGTCTTCCAGATTTATAGTTTTCAAGAAAGCTGGGCATACGCTGAAGTGAATACATTTTACCTGAATAATCATGCAAATTTCAGAGCAACGGACATTTAAATTAGAGGAGCAGAACAAAGAAATGAGTCTCTCATGTTCACTGCTGTGACTTTCTGTGTAGAGCTATAGTTAGAGGAATTTTGGTGACCACAGTGAAGGTGTCCTTTGTGGTACAAAGCAAGCCCAGAACAATTCCTTCCTCACCTAGAATCTTAGACTTGCAAATATTTAATCCCTTGCAATTGTTTCATGAAGCCAACATTGTTACCCTGTTAATTGTCACGTTATATTGGAGTTTGTGATAGATAACCTTCGTTGTGGAGTTATTTTTCCAAGTGACAAATTTTTTCCATGTGACAAAAAGTGTTTGTTGTAAGAGCATGACTGTCAGAACTGTCTAATATACTGGAAATCCATGACAACCTTGACATGCCACTGCATGTCATGCTGACCTGTTTGAGCGGGGTAACAGTGTCCGGCGCAGGTCTGTGACTGTCACTACCTTGGTATTCTGCCCACTGCATCACAGCTAAGGGGCTAAATGGATATTTTCTCAACTATTCACAGTCATACAACTGGCCCTTTTAATTAGGCAATAGGATTCCAGACACCAGTTATGGCAAAAACGCACGATGTTCATCTCCATTATCTCTGTTATTTAAGGCTTTCAGAAAACCACTAACCCTCACTCCTACACTCAAACAAGCACACACTAGCACACAGAGTTAAGCCAACTATTTAACTCCCAGTCATTAAGGATGTCAAAACATTCTGATATATGATATAAACTTATTATGACTGGATTTTGTTTTTATTAATGTAAGGGTTAGGTTGTGAAGAACAGAAGATTTTTTTAAGCCTCTTACTCCTCAGAGACAATGTGATTTGGTGGTTTAACATTGTAACATTTTAAAGGGCTCGTTAAGCCCTAATCGGAGCACATTAAGTGCTAACATTTTTAAAGTGCATAATAAGACCTAAACATTTTAACAACATATTAACCTGTAATATAAACCAAACGGAGTTGCAATGTTGTCTTTTTGCTAGTATTTTTCCTACAACAAGTTCAAACGAGTAACTGATGCCTTTTACAAATATTAGGAAGTTGGGGTTTTTTTGTTGCTCTTCATGTTGAGGAAAAAAAAAAGCCACGAAATTTCTGTATAAGAAATTTTATCTGGAGCAAAATTTTAAAATTAATAAAGAAAGATTTGTTTTGAAGGTTCCCATTCCTAAATGCTAACAAATAGAATATACTGCTAGAGAAAAGGCTTGGGTTCGGCGACATGATGTTTTGTCCTGGGAAAATGCTTTTGCTTGAGAAGTTTTACTCAGATCTGATAATTTTGGAGTCTTTTGTGAACAAGAACTGTGGAATGGAATTTATTACTTGCCAGTAATAAATGTTCATGGAAAATGTGTGAGGGCTTTTATTTGTTTTTTTTTTTTTTTTCCCCAGTATATTCTTCTGCATATATTTCAGGAAAAGCAATGCCAGTACATTGATAGTGTGCACCAGCAATTTCCTTTGAGAAAATGAAGAAAAGGAAAATACAATGTATCCTGTGAGCCTCTCTTCTTAATTGGTTTGGAACCTCTTGATGAGTGGTTCCAGACGCACCTTCGCTCGAGGGAGTTGAGCACACCAGCTCTGCAACTCTCCCGGCCCCTCCCAGGTTATGGTGAGGTATCTGAGCCACCTTTTGGACCTCCATCATCCCTGTCATACTCGGAGGAGAACTTGTGGCTCAGCTGTTTCAGCTCGGGTTTGATCACAACTCTTCTTGCTTTCCTGTAATGGCTGTGATCCCAACACTTCCACAGAGGTGTCAGGAGGAGTGCTTTTGGGAAACAGGTTATAAAATGAGTTTGGAGGCGGCTGGGCAGAGCTGAATCAGAGTTGTCCATGTAGTACTTGACTGAGAGTGGGCTGCAACTCCCCTTGATAAGGGCAGCCCCAATAATGGGGAAATGCACTTGGGGATTTGGTCTGTAAGCTGCTGTACACCTGTCTCTGTGTTACAGACCTGTTACTGTGGGTAGCCAAGGTGCCCCAGCTCAGTGGCCAGAACAAACACCCCACAGAAGTTGGACATTGCTGCTGTCCCTGCAGCACAGGCAGTGCCTCTCCCTGGCTCCGTGTCAGGTGGGCAGTGAGCAGCCTTGCACAGTCTGGGTCAGGACAGGTGAAGAGTCCCACAGTGGCTCTGTTGGGAGGACTGGCTTATGTTTGCTCTTTATAGAAAAATCGCCCTTTATTGTAGCTCTGAAATAAATGTTTTGTGATGCTCCAAAGTGAGCACAGGGCTCTGCAGTGTGTGCACAGCAGGGCCTTCCATAGGGATTTTTCTCCAGCAGACAGGGAAAAGCTGTGCAATGCAAGAGCAGCAAGGGGCTTACCAGCAAGAGAACTGTTTTCACACTGAATTTAGTGTGAAAAGAGACTTATAGAGCACTGTGGATTTTGCCTTGTGTCTGGGCACTGTTACTCTGTTGTGAGAATACCTTTTAATTTGTTTGCTTGTCTCTTTGTTTATTTATGCTATGTAGTAGTTGGAAGTACCTTAAAATAAAACATAAACTCCAATGCTTTTCCTGGAGTAAGAGTGATTACATGGAGGAAGAAGTAATTCTAATATGTACAACCACAGAGGTTTAACTACCAATGTAATCGTACCAAGTAGCTAGGAAAGTGTTTCTGTGAAGATGAGCTCCAGTCAGAGAGACAAAATCTTAAAAGCTCATAGACATCATCCATTGAAATACCACTGTTATTTCTGTCTCAGGACAATAATTCTTTATTTTGGGTAAATAATCTGAGCAGTGTAAGGACAGGGCTTCGTATTTGCATGAATGGTATTCTGGCATCAATATGACCAATGTCCTACAGAACGTGGGACATCTGTGATGGATGAGGCAGTGCTGAGCATGTGTTGCTGTACAGACGCTGCTATAGTCCATAATCTGGAGAATGATGCAAAGGATGTTCTTCAGGTCTTTAGCTCTTTGACAAGCAGAAGAACAGCACAGAACTTCTGCCCAGAGAGTTACACCTTGGGCCATGTCTAGGCAAGTTTGTTTCTCCCCAAATAATTTCCTCAAATCTGTTAGCTTTATTTGTATTTAGAAAACAAAACAAAACAGAAACAAATAAACAAATAAACCACCAGATTTTCATCTTACTTTTTCTGTGGTCTTGTGAGATTCAAGTATTGCAGTTTAGAATAATCTGGTCAAGAATTACCAGCCTTAGGTTCCCTGGTGGAAGGCAGGTCTTCAGTTGCCCAGATTAATCTCTGTATCTGTTCTGCTGCTCATGCTGTCCTGCCAGGGCAGAAGGAAGATGAGTTTGTGTGCCATAAGGCACTCTGCTCTCTACTGAGTCTTGTTTGGCAGAGTGTCATCTCTGTTACTAGCATTGCAGGAAAGTGCCAGATAGGCAATTTGACTCAGCAATGATCAACACTGATGGCTAAAGGGAACTGAAAAAGCACTGATGAGGGACTGGTATGCTGTTTTCATAATTACAACTTCTAAAATGTGATAAAATCTGCACTGTGTGTTTGTCCTTATTATTTATCAGTTTATGCTTTGAAGTAGTGTCAGTGAAGCAGTGGATGTTATCTTCATGTCTCTGGACAGGAACTATGTAATTCCATAATCACTGAATGACAAACACTGTGCTCAAGCAGGGTCACCCAGAGTGGGTTTCCCACTCTACCTGTCTAGTTATCTTTTGAATATCTCCATGGATGGAGATTCCACAAACTCAGTGCACAATCTGGACCTTTTATGAAGAACCTTTGAGCCCATTATGTCTTCTGACAACAGCTTAGTCACAGTATATTTTTACACCAGCAACCACAGTTCATCTAATTACTGTGACCTGGTGGCAAAAAGGATGGCACTCTTCATATGGGCATTAGCCAACGGCAGCATTATATTGCTGCTGCTTAGCTTTCCTCATGTGAGCAATTTTTGAAAGTGTCTGTGTTTTTCCTCAATTATTTTTTTGTTTTTAAGGAAAATATCTGACAAATGCTAGGATGGCATTTGTAAACTCGAGAGATCATCCAATGCTTGTAGATCATATTTGTGTGGTGGTAGGACTGCTGTGGTGACTTACCCTGTAGCCAAAACCTTAAAGGATGAAGCACACAGATTTTCTGGCATCTTCATTTAGCACCTTATGCATATGTAAATGAGGCAATTTACCTGATGCCATGATTCCATTTTTGGTTTAGAAGAAGACTTGGCGTAGTCAATGCAATGACAATAATCTACAGACTATGTGAAGTGTATTTATTTTAAAGGTGGGAGATGTGGCTGTCTGAGATGGGGGAGACTCAGTTGTGAAGAAGTATTGGGGAGTTCCTGGGAAAGAAGGCTTGAAAAGGGAGAATGGGAAAGATAAGGAGAAGCTGTTTGAAACCCTGGCTGCTTTCTATATGGTGTACACCACACTGAGATCATAACATTTCCAGGCTGCTAAGTTGAGTGGAACACCTGGAGCTCTTTCAAAGTCCATAAAACCCATCTAAGAAAATGTTGTAAATGAAATCTATTGGGAATGTGAAATAGCACTGCACATTGTATGTGCGCCTGGATTAACTGTACTCTTGAGGATGAGCCAATCTTACCTGCTCCTAGCCCTTCTTATTTCAGTAGGAGTATTTGTGGATGCTGACTGTTCAGTCTGTGTTTTGACAAGTGTTGCTTCTATCTCACTGCCTCGTTGCCTGCAGGTTACAGGTACTGGTTTTATACAAAGCAGTGGATATATGTACCAGGGAAAACAGGATCCCACACTCCTCTGCTTGTACACTGATGTAAGTACAAACACATTAGCACAGTTCTAAGCCCATGCTAATACACCTGCCTCATTATCAAGATTTATCAAGATTTATCAGCCCACATTCATGAATGTGGTGATGCCTATATGGTTTCTAAAAACCAGACAATGTCTGGCCAGCAAGGACAACTAGCAGAAAATTCTCAGGGCTGTTAATTTATAAAGACAACTCCTGTGGATGCAACACATTAGGAGACTGGAGCAGTGTTAGAGACAATATTTGGGAAGTTTTTTTTTGTTTAAACTCTAATGATTTTATTTAAAATACCAAAATATGTTTTAAGGTATTTAATCAACTTGACTGCAAGAACTAATGAAAATGGAAGACAATTAGAAAAGTTTTGCCTGATGTTCGTAAATTCCAAATTTTGAAAGTACCTGGACAATTGTCCTATAGAAATATCTTCAGGAATCCAGTAGTTTTACTTAGCTTGGTACAGGCTTGAAAACTTGCAGTGAGGGCAAAAAAATTGAAATATGATTACTTTTGCATAAGAAGTTTACTTTCAATTTATTAGTATAGACAAAAGCTACCCTTGGATAGTTCTTAAATTTGGCAAGTAAATCAAATTTTTACAGACATCATTTACAGAAATGAAAGCATATGGTTTGGGACAAAAAGCAAGGAAAGCATGGCATGGTATTAAATACTGGAACTTACACACTAATTTTGAAGCATATTTCACACCAGGTTAAAGGGCATGTTTGAATCTCTTCCAGTTTGCTTGAATACATAAAGCCTTTTGACAGAAAGAGTTTATGGGTAGAGATGGATGACCATCATAGCTCCTAATATCTGTCAATACATTGCTTCCTTTCTGAAATGTGAGGAGTTAGGTGAAGCACACTTCTTTTCAGACAGTGTGTAGAATTGTAAAAGCTTTTAAATAGAATGCAAGTTCTTGTTTTTCTTGGAAAAAAATACTGATGTGTAATTGAAAACTCCTTTCAGATGCTTGCTGGGCTGGCAGGATGTCAAGGTGTTTGACTTGACTGTCTCTCTCTTTCACTCCCTTCACATTGTTTACAGACAACATACTCAGCTCCATCTGTATTTAAACATCAGCTAATTATGGGCAAGAGGATTTGGAAAAGGGCACCAGACTAAAGAGTCTTCATGTCTTAGGCTGGTCAGGAATACACCTTGCTGCAGGCAGATCATAAAGTGCTGCCCTGAGCAAAGTGTATGGGGCGAGAGAGAGAGAGAGAAAGGAAAGAGACCAAAAATGCTTTCAGCCAGTGCTTTCTGGCATCTCTTTAGAACTGAGGAAGTGGGTGACTCCCAGCTTTTTCCTCAGGTCGTATACACTGATGTGATGTGGTCTTCTAGATATGTCTGCCAAACTCAAGGAGGATGGGGCAGTTCCCACAAGGTGCGTTTTAATCAGAGTATATCAAAAGTGCACTGCAAGCGTGGATCTTAGCTGGACTCAAAACTTTGGTATCCCTGTAAGAACTTCATGATGTAGGTGTAAGAGTGGTGTAAATACAAATTTTGTTGGTGTGTGTCTGTGTTAGCCCAGACTTGCCTGTACTGTGTGTTGGAATTTGTGCGCCTCACAGTGAGACTGAATCATTCAGGGGCTGTTAGTCCTGCCATGCCTTTGCCGTAGTGTTCTTGGAAGACAGGCAAGTTCTCCTGCAGCTGGACCAGCTGTTTAGAAAGGAGTCCTAAAGCCTCCCAGCCCACATGTTAGATCATCTCAGACACAGGAAACTGTGAAATCGAAAGCATAGTGGGCATGGTGTTGGAGAGGAGTGGCTCACCCCTGTGCTAAGGAATGTTGATAGAGCACAGAAGCTTGTGGGAAATTCTTGACTATGTACAGGTTCAGAATTATGATGTCACAATTGGTGGTTGAACTAGATGATGTCCAGGGTCCCTTTCAACCCTGATGATACTGAGGTTCTGTGACATTTGGCAGTGCGGGCACCACAGAGGAGGTTAACCCAGGCAGAGGCTTTGTTGTGTGATCAGCCAAAAAAGTCCTGATATCCCTGAATTTCTAAAATATATAAAGCTTTCTCTTATTTAAAGCCTTCTTGTTGTTTTGGTTGTATACCCTTTCTTGTCCAATGAAGTTGAAATAAATAATGTGATACAAAAGGTAAGTAACTAGGAGTCAGTCAGGCTTTTATCTTCTCTTATCTATGTGATGTGGAATTTTGCATATATGGAGATGATTAGTGACTGTGACCTGGATTTTAATGCTTTTTCTAGAAAATTTACTCAGCTTTGCACAGATTCCTATGAGAGTCTCTAATTGTTGGGAAAAGAACCCCAGCAAAACGTTAAAAATCTATGTCTAATCTATGTCATCTGCCTAAAGAAATTATGTGATAGGGGAGGGAAAGTAGAAAAGTTGGATCCTGTTATGACCAGGAAACTTTCCTTGGGAGCCTCATCTGCTGAGTGTGCTTATCTGTTCCCAGGAATTACAATGTGGTTAGTTTACAGTCTATTATGCAAAGTTGCACGCAATGTGTTAACGATATTGGTAATTTAGTAACTATGTTCTGCACTAATTAGTAAAACTGAATGTCGTATTGCTCATCCTGGATCACTTTCAATGTTGCTGCATATTTTTTCAGTGTGTTTTAGCTCCTGTCATTAAAGCATGTATGTGCAAGCCAACATACCTTGTGAACTTTGGAAAGAAACTCAAAGCCCCCAGTGTTTTATTGTCTGTTGTATTAAGCAAGAAAACAATCTGATGATTTGATAAAGAGATTATTGTGGAAGGACAGCTTCTGTAGTTTAGGGAATAGAACTGGAATCCTTTTTGATCACCTGTGTTAAATGCAGGGTAAAGGACAATGCTATGTAAGGTTTTTGCCCAGTGAAACTAATTGCACCTTCACATTTGAATGTTTTGGTCAGAGGTAGGTAAAAGTGAAGGTTACATGCTGTAAGATCCCTGGCATATTTATTCCTGGTGTTATAATCTGCAACAATTCTTTAAGAATTAAACATACTTGTCTTTTGTGAAGTGTCTGAATGGTAAAGTAGGGAAAAGGGTTTTTATTACAGTAAGAAAAAGCAGCTATTTGAAAATGATCTTGCCTCAATATTAGATATACAAACATGTGTCAAATTTGTATTGTGCTGAGTTCTCTCCCTTGTCAAATGCAGATGTGTTAGCAGTTAAATATCTTTTGGGAGATGGATGAAAGCTTCATTGAAAGAGCTAAAAAGAGACCTGTTTCTTGTTCCAGCAGCTTGAATAATAATTTAAACTCACCAGCCTTTTATAAAGTACATAGGACAATCTAGTGTAAGGATTGAACAGCCCTCTGGGAGGAACTCTAGAACCTGAGAGAAGACTTGAATTGACATTAGAGATTAACCAATCAAACGGGATCACACAGAAATGCTTACAATATCTGATGCCAGATCTTGATGTGATACATTCTGTACTCCAGTATACTCACACAGCCTTTTTGACTTCAGTGTGTAGCATTAGTGCACAGGAAAAAGACATCAGCTTCATTGGTACTGAGCTAGTTACCATCACTCGAGTGAAGATTTGCAGGTTTTACTGACTAATTCTGTAACACTGCTAGTTTTGGGGTGAAGGAGTGAATGAAGTGAACTAAATACTCAGGCTTAGTGGAGAGAAACAGACAAAAAATCTACGGAACAGCTCAGAGACTCTTCCCATCAGGAAAAGGAAATAATGAACAGAATAAGGCCACAGAGTGCTCTGTGTGCCTGAGCCCTAAGCAAGGTCATTCAGTCACCCGAGGGAAGGCTGGGCTGAGGGAAGGCGCCCCGGTGAAATCTGTATCAGTTTGTCAGACAATTTTGTAATTCCCTTCCCCTCAAACCAGTATAACTCAGTTATGTCTCACACTTACTGAAGAGAAAAGCAAGCAGTGTTGTTGGAACTGATTCTGTTTTCACAGCAGCCTTCTCATTGAGCTTTCATGCTACAAGTAACAGGAGCTGGATCATACTCCGCAGTCTTAACCTCTACCCTAAAAATAATAGGATCTAGCTGTTGTGTGAGGCATGAGGACTCTGAGTTAAGCATTTCACCAGCTGAAATGCTTGGCAACCTCATCTGAAAAGCCCTCAGCCTGTCCCCCCAGTGCCTAGTTGGTACTGTGCTCTCGGTGCTGGCCTGAAAGGAGACACAGGTTACTCTTTGCCCTGCTCTCCATGACTCAGGGATGCTCAAGCGAGCCTCCGTATGTATCTCCTTGGTTTACAGTGTCTTTTCCATGACTGGAATAGTGCTCAGATGGTGCATTGTCTGTTTAAACCTTTGGCATCATCTCTTTGTACTCTTGCATGAACTTCATGTAAGTCCTGCAGAGCACTTTGAAATGTGCAGTTGATGTATTTCCCTCTTTCACTTGACAAATACTGCTCCCCTACTGCAGAATAGTCCTGTCTTGTGTTTCCTAATGGAGTCTTTCAAAGAGGATAAGCAGGATGTTTTCACTAATTTTCAAAATGGGTGAGTAAATCCAAATTCTGACAGATTGCAAATATCCAGAAGTGATTTTTCATATCAGAATTGTTCCCAAGTTTTGGGCTTTTTTTCCACCCTCTTCACACAAGTTTATCTGTTCCTGTAAAAGTGTCATCAGATCCAGGGTGGGGTAAAGCAAGAGGAAGAGCTCCACCCAAGCTTAGTGGTTAGGACACTCATCTGAGATGTGGGGAGATCCAGATTCAAGCCAATGTTTTCCTGGTTCAGCGTAGGGACTCAAACCTGCTGGTTGAGTTGGGGATGCAGGGCTTGGTCTCCTGGGATTTTTGAGAGGTTTTGGTTTTATTTTGTATCATGTATCAAATTTCTAACAGTGAAATTATTTTGAAATAGAATATCTTTTCCAGCCAGCCCCAATTCCCTTCATGGCAAACTCAGCCAGGGGTCTGAGAAGCAGATTTTGCTGTGGCTTTGAAAATGAACATCTGGAGGCAGAGCCATAATTCACAGAATCACACAATATTCTGAGTTGGAAGTGACCCACAATGTTCATTGAGTCCAACTCCAATTGTGCCATTGTATATTAGAAGAATGTCCTTTGCACAGTGTGGAGGGGTGTGCAGCAGTTACCTGCCTGCCTGCTGCACATGGACATCACTCCAACCAAATGCCAAACATTCATGGACCACAGGTTGCCACCAGAGCACTTCATGTCGGGGTAAATATAGAACTAGGGCAGTTTTTCTACACTGCAAATAGTCTTAAGATACTATTTCCTATGGCCTCCTGCCTGCTTTCTTTCACTGCATTGCTTTCTTTCCTGGGGATTGAGACTGTCTGCAGCACGTTGAGATGAACTTAGATGGCCATTAAAGTAGCTTCACTTGAAGGATTAAGGCCAGCCAACAAATAAAGGAAGGAGGTGATTGAGAGGTTAGCTGTGCATAGAAAGTAAAAGGGAGCTCATTGAACAAATACTACCACTTCTGTGAAAATTTGACTGAGTCTGTTTAATATCTGACCATGTAATGTTCATGTTCATCCTGGTGCATCCAGGCATTTTGGTGTATCCAGGTGACTTATCATCACTTCAGATAAGCTTTCTCACAAGTGACTACTGATCTTTTTGCTCAATGAAGGAGAATTCTCCACTACCTTTACTGAAAAAAAAACCTTGCATGAGCCTGTAATTACACCTGGAGTATTTTCTAAGGAAAAACTTTCTGTTTTGGAACTGAGTTAGATTTTGTTGAGCTAACACTTCACAGTTTAATTAAAGTATTTTCATTACTTGGCTAGTATTTAATGAGAGAAACTGTTTTGGTTTCTGAAAAATTATATGGGATTCCAGGTAAAGAGAAATTATAATGTGATGAGAGACATTGAGAAAGAAAATATAACTTCATGTTTATAAAGCTGAACTATAGAAACCGAGTGACTACTTATGTAATAGATCCAGACTCAGCTGGGGAATGGTAATTTGTGCCTATTTATCTTAAAGATCTATCACTTTTAATGAAGGATAATAGCACTCACAACAGCCACATACGTGCCTGGAAAAAGCCCACATGTGTAGGTGCAAAAATTTGCCTTGCCTCAGGCACATACACTTGAAAAATTGAATGCTGTGGTTATAGGTTGGTTTTGGCAGAATCATGGAGAAAAAAACCCACACCAAACGATATTTAATATCTTGTCAATTGTAATGCTGTGTCTCTTTAACCCTCTGATTTGTTTTTTCCTAATTTTTTATTGTGCACACCACAGTAATTTTGAGGTGACATGTTGGAATTAGAGAAAGTTTGAAAAACGAAACCCATCTACTGGCATTATTTTGGCTTTATGCTGCTGAAATTGAGTCTATATTTGTGTCAGAAGCTGTTTATCATTTGCACTGTTGGATGTAGCACCTGTCCATCCTCTCTCCCACTCCTTGCAGTGTTCTGTATCCATCAGCCCACATGCAGGATGCAGCTTGTGAGCTGCTCTGCCAGTGACTCCAGTGCTCCTCAGCTCCAAGGGCACAGCACAGGTACTGCTCTGTGCTGTGGCTCCAGGTAGGCCCCCAGAGGGAAGACACTTGCAGGATTTTGTTTTGTCCTGCATCGGTCTCCACAGTCATGTCTCAGAATCACAGAATCACAGAATCACAGAATCAGTAAGGTTGGAAAAGACCATAGAGATCATCAAGTCCAACCTATCACCCGTTACCTAATC
>WEKX01010576.1:1000114-1114379 GCA_013390025.1 Pitta sordida | reverse complement strand
ACCAGCACTCCCAGGTCTCTTTCCACCTGATCCTCCTGCAGCCACTCCAATCCCAGCCTATAGTTCTGCATGGGGTTATTGTAACCAAAGTGTAGCACCCGACACTTAGACTGGTTGAACCCCATGCCATTGGATTCAGCCCATCTGTCTCACAACACACAGCCCTGCTGCTGTGGGCTGCAAGCTGCTCAAGTGCCCAGGGTTTGTTTGCCCTGGCTGTGTCAGTTGTCTCTCACAGGGGTTTCCTCTGCCTGTGGCTAGGCTGATGCTCTAACACCCAGAAACTTTTTGTTTTTCTGAAGCCACCCTATTCTATACTGAAAATCAAGTTGATTTTTTGCCTCCTAAACCCAAAAAACTGCTGAAGCTCCAGATCAAGACTGCATGTCTTAACAGCAGGGATTGAGAAACAGGCTCCTGTGAGCACATTTCCCTCAGGAGAGTGGTGTGCCCAGCTGGCCTATTTCACATCTCATACAGTCCAGCATGGGCTTCCTGGGACAAAATTTTCATCCATGCAGAGAGGACAGACAAAGAAATGTGCTGAAACAATTTCCAGAATAAATTTCTCATTTTTACTTGAATATATCTTGCTTTCAATCTTTTTTTTTCCTCATTTACTCTTCTACCTTTCTGTGGAAAGAAAAAATGGAGAGACCATACTTAATATACCACTTCCAGAACAAACATTGTGCCAGGTGCCATTTAATGAGAATTGCTTCCTTATTTCTCCTGTTAGAGGCATCTTTGGAAACATCCATATTTTTCCTTTCAGTAAGGACAGCTCATCTGATAATGAACCCAAAATACTGCCTCTGACCTTGAGAGGTAAAGGATTGCTGTATTCTTGGTTTTATTTTTTTGTATATTTCTATTTAAGGTAGCTAATAAATAGTAATAAGAGTGTTACTATCTAATAATTTTTGCAGAGCAGTGTGAGAACAAAACATGTTTGTTAGTATGTGGTTTTAGAGGGAAGAAGTTCTTTTGATGTGTGCTGTTATTACAAGCCAGAGCAGTAGAAAGTTTTTTCAGTGAAAAGCCTCTGTAAATACATTGTATTTAGAAGGTTTTGGTTTTGTAAGTTGGCTAATTATTTTTATTTAAAAAATACATAAACAATTTAGCTGAGTCATTTAAAATCTGTTTGCTTTCATAATAGTAGATACTTAGTTCTTTGCCATTTACAATGTATTTCTCAAAATTGTTTTCTCCTTTCTATCTCCTTGCCAGCTGGATCTTTATTCTGCCATTGCTTGCTGCCTTTTTTTCCTGCCAAATTTGGAAACACCTTTAAATATCATTAAAATGATTTAAAATTAGACTATATGAGTATAATTTGGAAAATATGTTAGATTGATTCAGTCTAATGAGTCAGGCATATTTTCTAGATCCATTGGATATATTGTAATATTTTATTTGAGTATCAATAACTCAATAAAGTAAAGAAAAGGGGGATGAAAACAAATAAATTCTCCAGTGTAGGAGAAAAAAATGAGAATAAGAACATTAGGAACTCATTTTGCATTGTTTTTGCCCCTAAATTCCCTTTTATTTTGCAAAGATTTTTCTAGATAAAGCTTTACCCAGGTAGTGTTATCCTTTCCAGCTAAAGAAACATAAGTTTATGCATTAGGGGTTCAACTTGGAGTGGAGATTTCCACTCCTGAACACATACTAAAGAGTTATCCTCACACATTCAGCGCTGTTTACAAAAATGAACGAATTAGAGAAACCAGCTTTATCATTGTGGTTTTCCTTGTGGTCAGCATCTGCACGGGTGAAGGAAGAGTACGAAGGAAGGGTAGTCACGTTGCAACAAGAAGACAACAGAGCAAATCCTACTCTGTTAAGTGGGCGTAAGGCCGTAGCTGACTCCTGGTTTTAGAGGAGTGGATGCAGAATCATACTGCTGCACTGAGAGAGGAGGACCTGGCACTGTATCTATAAAATTATTCCAAGGAAGTGGGAACCCCCCCCAATGTACTCTTTCTGCTTGCATATTTAATCTGTTCTTGAAAGGCACATCCTGCAAGAGAATCTTGAGAGCAAATTTTCCCATGTGACTCTCTTTAAGCCCACTGAAGGAATATTTACACCTCTGTAGTTGATCCAAGGCTGTGTTTCAACTGCCAAGTGCTGAGCAACCTTCTCATTATTTTCTACCAGTGGTTTATGCACTAGTTTGCCATTACTTGAGCTAATGTTGTCAGGTACATACTGCTCTGGTAACCTGAATCACTGTGTGTATATATATGGATTACAATGACCTGGAATCATACAACTGCCTCTCTGGTCTCTCCTCAAAGGCTCCTTGGGTCAAAAAGTAAAGAACTAAATATAAGAGTCAAGAATGAGACAATTCTGTGGCCCTTGGCACATGGACTGTACAGCAAAGGGCACACTAGAATCTCTGTTGGGATTACAGTCCTGCACAGAGCTGAACCATCTCTGCTAACCAAGGAGTCTGGTTGTTCCAGTGATGCTTGCATGCCACCAGGGAGAAGCGAGACCCTTCGCAAACTCCTGTTTGGATGAACTTATGCATAAGTGAATATTTAGAGTGCTTAGGAGGGCAGCCAGCAGATAGTACTGCCTCACACTACCCAGCGCTGGTGTGCACGTCACAGGGAGAGTGTCAGGGCACAGTCCTGAGTTTGGCAGTGGCAGGTTGTTCTCTTCCCCTGTGCATGTTGTGATGGGCTTGCATGATCAGTATGGCAGTATCAGTTCATGTGAAACACCTGCCATTGCAAAACATTAAATTGCATTATGCTAGATCTTCTGAATGAATAATTGACAATATTCTTTTATCCAAAGGGCACCGCTTGAGGTCTTTTACCTAGTTTAGATTCCCACTGACACTGAATTAACAGTTGAAGCAACTGTATTGGAAACTTTACAAAGAAAACATATGTATCCAGTTTGCTCAACATGGTGTCTGAAGAAATGTTAAAAGGTGTTCAAGATGCAAATATGTACTTGTTTATGAAACACTCAGGAGAGTTTCACAATGGCATATAACAGCAACCTAATTTTCCATTTGAACCCTTGTACATCAGATATCTGCCATGTGGATATCCACTCAAAACCTGCCCTGTCATTCCCACCAACTGCTGCGTCACAAGGTTAGCGTGACAGCGGAGTTTCTTAGCCTGCAGCACCATCACTGCCTTGTGCTAATCTAGGTTTGAGTTCCTCCTGAGAAAGGTGTCTCACTGGCTGTACTGCCTCAGCTGTGTTCAACACCTGTGCTGATGGAGCAGTGTAAACTACAGGGTAGTTATATATTGGGTCGATGTTTATGTGAATCAGTTCTCAGATCTGGCTGCCTGTGCAGTCACACAGGGATTAACACTTGCACAAGGTAAGAGATTATGTGGTCAGATCTACCCCTTGCAGCCACAGCCCTCACTTAATGCAGCTTGGAACTCCACAATGGTGAATTTTATTTATTTTGTCAACTGAATCACTGAATATTCTGAGTTGGTAGGGACTCACAAGGATCACTGAATCCAAATCTTAAGTGAATGTCCCATATAGGGCTTGAACCCACAGCCTTGGCATTATTAGCATCAGGCTCTAACCATCTGAGCTCACCTCGGGGTCAATGTTGGCTCAGTGTTAGTGCAGGTAACACTTTAGTACAGTGCATGGAACTAGATCTAGCACTGTGAATACCTGCAGGTTTCCTCAGGTACCTAGAGGTAGATTTTGCTCTTATGATAAGATCCTCATCAGCGTGACTTACTACAAAGTGTCCAAAGTGGCTTTCTTGCTCCACTCTTTCCCCAGTTGCTAAATGCAGAGTAATGACCAAAGATTGGGAAGCAGCTGTCTATGAACTTCATATCAATTCTCGCAGTTCTTTGCCATGCTGTAGGAGGACTACTTCATTTATCTCAGTTCTCTTTTAGAATGTGAATCTAATTGCAAAACTATGATACAGCACTTCAACATGTATTGCAGAATTTCCGGCATCACGTGTAGCTGCAAACTTTCACTTCATGCCAATGTACTGCACTAATGGGTGAACTTTCTAAACTCAAAAAGCAGAAAGCATGGAGTTACTTTGAAATAAACCCCCAGTGGATAAAAACAATCCTCTAGTATTTTACTCCCAGTTAACCTGTTGATGAGAGAAAGTATAGAGTTGGTCAGTAAAGCTGAAAGTCCAGTTAGTCTCAGTGGTACTACTCATGCAATAGCTCCTCTTCTGTGTTAATGAATCAGAATCTGCCCCAGAGTTCAACATCCATGAACAGAGAATATACAGAAAAGAGTCATAATTACTACACAGTCAGAGATCAAGGTAAGTGGGCATTCCGTCGTAAGTATTGAACCATAACTGAAGTCCTACGCTTGTGGATGCAGCCGAGGCAAGAGTTCATATATTGTGTTTGTCACACATTTTTAGCTTTAGGCTGAGAAAAAATCTCTTTCCCTGTACCATCCCCTTTTTCTGGCTCAGTCACTGTTTAATGATTCAATGCAAAATTGAACAGTGGCTCCAACAAAGCTGAGAAAGCCCTTCCTTCAGTGTTGGAGTAGCAGGTAAGTCCGTCCATTAGAGAAGGGAATTAAACCTGCCCCCCTTCCCCACTGGCACTTTGAGTTAATGCTCCAGCCTCTGAGCTGTGGGTGAAGGTGGGGGTTGAAGGCAATAGCCTTACAAGAGGCAGGTGACTGTGTTCCGTGAGGAGACCACTCTGTTTGCAGGAAGCGCAGAGTTTTCTTATTTGCTTGAGTAGCGTAGGAAGGTGGAGGCTGTTCCTGTGAGTCTGCTGGGGCTTACCAGGCACACTTGCCTGACACATGCAGACAAAAATCATCTGGGACTTTGGTCTTCGTAGTCTTTCATATCTCTAAACTGTGAGTTGTGTCAAACACATTGTTAAAGTTTTGCTGGATCAAAGAAAGAATTCTCTGGTTCTAATAAAATGAAAACAATTAAAACATTAAATTCAGTCCTGATCCAGCTCCTAATCAAATAGATTCACCATCAAATTATTGTGTAATTGAATATCTCAGATAGTGGCAGAACTGTGTGGACAGCTTAGGAACTGGTCCAAGTGGTGGAATTTGAGTTCTAGATCTTATTATAGGAAGAGGCTTTGCTCTCCTCTTTTTGACCTGATTGATGTTTGCTAATGACAACTTAGAGGCTTGGTGGTGTTTCAGAATAACTTCAAAACTCATTTGCATTTTTAAATGATTCCAAAGATTCTTTTCTAGGGTCATTCTGCAGTGTTGCTGAATTGGACAGGATTTTAGAAATTAATAAAGTTTTGGAGGAGCAGATCCTGAAATGTCATGGTAAGTGCAAGTAGATGTCAGACCCCGCTGTTTCATTAAGCTTGCTGATGCTTATCCATTGTGGTTTCCAATGAATTGGGAACCTGGGGTGGAAACATCCTGAGAATGGGTTTTCCTGGGAGCACTTCTGTTCTCTTGGATTCCAGTGGAGTCTCAAAACGTTAGAAGCTGAGCTGATCCTCTTGTTCTGGGACAGCTCAGGGGTTTGTTTTGATAAGCAAGCGGGTAGTAGGAGGTGAAGATGAAAAAAAATTAAAAGGGACATGGTGAGAAATTAGTTCTGTAAAGGTGACCGAATCCTTTTTTCTCCATCAGTTTACTGCCCTTGCTATTTGTATAACTTCCTGCAAAATCTTTCTGATACGTCTTTTGTTTGGTGGGGAGGACAGCATTATGGAAGTGCTTTGTTGGACTCCTAATTTCCCTAGCTGTCCTGGTGCTGATATGACCCCTGAGGTACCAGAGCAGCATGACAGTTAAGATCGGAATTCACGAGAAGATAATATCAATAAAGAATTTATTTCCCATTCTAATCAAAAGTGGTAATGCTGATATCTGATGACAATTCTTGTCTTTTTAATAATCCCTTTTGTGGAAAGCCTTGAATACTCAATTGCATTCCCGGAATCATTTATTCTCTGCACAGAGATGCAATAAGATGTTTACTCCAGTTAAGCAAGACTGAATTATGCCCCAAGGAATCAGCAAGCCAGCTACTGAGTCTTTATCAAACTGACACAGATCCGTAGCCCTCATCCCTGCTAGGAAGATCAAATACCTTTCACATGAACATGATCTTTTTCAGCCTTTTAAGCATCACAGTGTAAACTGGAGCACCCACTGGCTTGCTGGTTTGTCATGGAGGGATAGAAGCTGTGACTGAAGGACTGTGGTGCAGGTTCCAGGGAGTGTGGGGATGCATTTGAACAGCTGAGGAACATGAGCAAGGGGAAGAAAGAGCTGGTTATCTCCAGACAAACATGTCCTTATTTATAACAGAACTATATTTATGTTAGTCGTAACCACATTTTTCAATATAATTGGGGTCAAGAATTGAATGAGTCTAAAAGAATGCAAAAAATAGTTTCAAAATTCCTATTATGAATAAAGACCTGGTTTAGAGGTTTCATGAGAACTTCAGAAGCTGAAAGAGTAGCAATCTCCCAGTGTTTTCCAAAAGACAATGCCAGAAAAACCACATGAAAATGTCTCTCAGTGGAGACAGACTGCATTCTATTTTTTTTTTCTTATCAGTCTCTCTTGCTGCCCTCACTGTCATTTTATTTTCATGCAATTTCTGTGCAAGCTGGCTGGTTCAGTCCTGGTGCATTCTGATACCAGTAAAGAGATGGGACTTGTTGTTTGTATCTGTCAGGAGTCAAACCTCCTCCCCTCAGCATTCCCAAGCTGTTGTCAGTCAAACAAAGCCACGGCAGTTCCTTTCAGTCTTATGTTGTATTTATTAGGTTTTCAGCTGGGAAATGTATGTATTTCTCCCCAGCTGCATTTTGAAAGGCTGGTCCCTGGGCTGAGGCATCCTGCTCTGCTCTCCTGTACATTTTCATGCTCCTCCAGAGCAACATTTGTCTGAAGAGTTCCTGCTATTTGCCAGATTTTTTGCATTGTTTGTCTTTCCTTTTGATCTGCCTGGTAGGATAATACCCAGCCCATAGTGCCCTGTCACAACTTCTAAGACATGAATTTTACCATGTTTGTCTCTGTCTGAAAGCATTTTAGTCCCATCATTGAGAGTTCTCCTGGCTATTGCTTGTCTTCATGGTTTTCAAGCAAGTATGAAGTTTCCCCCTTTCCCCAAATATTCTCTTTCTGCCTACTCCTGTCTTCCTCTTCCATGGCACTCTAGAGAAACATTGACAAATACTTCTCTGCAATAGACTTTTTATGGCCGCGTTGCCATAATTAAAGAAGTTGTCTTCATTTTGACAAAAAAATCAGAATGTGACTTGTAAACTATAGTAATAGACATTTTCTATTACAGTTAACCTTTGCTCTTCAGTTAAAACTGTTATCTCAGACCTAAGCCAAGGGTCATAGATAAAACCTCCCTAGGGTTTTTTCCACCTCTTAAGCTGAGCTGCATCAGTGAGTCATTAACTTAGTAGATTATTTGCTGTTACCTTTATAGAAGAAATGCATGCTGTACTTTTTCTGTGTTGATTGGGTTTAAATTATGTATGACCCCAGTTCCATAGGGTCCTCAGTGAGGCGGGACCATCATACCACAGCAAAGTTGACTGGCAACCAACACTTGCCTGAAAAGTAGTCAAAACTTAGAGAAATTCACATACTTTTGTCCTTATATGTTTTCTATATAATATGCACCACTAACAGTCTTGATTTACACTAGGGAAAAACCAATTACATACAGCAATGTTAGACTCAGATAAATGTTAGCCTCCAGTTAAACTGTGAAGGCTGGGATCTGAGCTGTGCCTGGATCCTATGGGAAGCTGCAGACAATTAATTATAGCTCCTTGATATGAGGACAAGTTACAAGCTGGCCCCAGCACTGATTAGAGTAATATTAGGGAAGAGATTACAGCATCTTGGGGGCTGCTCTAACCACAACCAGGTGCCAGTGGCCATTGAGGCCTGTCAGTGCATGGCTTGTGTTCCACTACACCCCTCTGAGCCCTTGCTGTGGTCTTGCAGGGGGCTGCAGGAACAAGTCACATCAACTTTCTGACAGGAGAAAATATCCAGGCTGCAAATGTGTGAGTTCTTTCAAACGGGGCAGCATATGGAAGTGGGGAGTCCATGGGCTGACTAAATCTTCATCCTCCCATTGGGCAGGAAGAGATAACACAACAGGAGACATCTGCCAGCAGTTTTCTGCTCCTTGACTGGCAAATGGAGCCTTCCTGGCATGATCACTTTCCACTTCCTCCCAATCTCACCAGCCTATCTTTGAGAGCCAGATTTTACAGCAATTTTTTGGGGGTGGACTTCCCTATTTCTTCTCCTGCACACTCCTCTTTGCTGAAATGTTATCTTCCCTCCCAGCATGTTGGATCTCCCCAAAGCAAAGGGAGTGGAGCATGAGGAAACCAAGGGATTTATCTGACTCAGTTTCACTTGGTCTTTCAATCAATTGAGAAACAAATATGATGTCCCCCTCTACTCCCTATTGACTGGGCCTGTGCATTTAGGTCAGGCATCTGGAACTAGATGTTCCAAAGGTTGGGAAAGAGCTTAATCCTTATGTGGAGATTTGCAGGGAGGTGTGGAATAAAAAGAACAGGTTCCCAAAGCACTTACAGCGGGAGCCAGATAGAGGTGGCCTTCTATAGATACGTTTTAGAAGAGGCCAGACCTCCTAGAGAAGGGCAGTACAAGCCAGCTATGGATGCTTTTAGGGTGTTTACATTGACTTCAGCTGATTTCTTGACAAAGTAGGGCTTACAGCTTCTTTTCCTGTATTGTGGAGAGTGGTAGACATAATCTCTTGACAAGGAAGTTCAGCTCTGCACAGCATTGCTGCTTTGCTAATGGGGATAGCTGGGTCTGACAGGGGTGGGAGGGGAGCAGAGCAGCTTGACTCAGCTGCTCTGTAGCACATGGTTTGATGATGCTGCAGAGGCTCTGCATGCTCAGAGCAGCCCCAAAGGGCTTCTGACTGCTTTTAGAAGCAGATTCCCTGTGGCAGTGGACAAGTCAGAACTGCAGCTACTGTCTTGGTAAATTTGGCATGCCAGAAGTGGCTCAGTTTCTGGGGGCAGCGGGAAGAGAGAAACAGAGAAAATATTTGGCTCTCACTGTTTTCCTCCCACACAGAGCTGACTTGAGCACATGGCTGCTGTGCACTGTGCAGCACTGTTCAGGCTGGGTTGTCCAACCATGTCAAAGCTGCCACTGCTCTGTCTTTAAACACTAGATTAAACCACAGAGCCCAGAGGCTGGTGGCAAGCTAAATTTGGGCTGCTTCCCTGCCAACGCCCAAGAGTACACCATCCTCTTGGATACAGGTCCAAGATTTCACATCTCTCAGCTGTAATGTTTTCTTGCCCGCTGGCTGTTTACTACATGATGCTGTCCAGACCACTCAGCAGCTGGGTAGCTCATGCTCTTACTCCCTCCAAACAATCTGGTACCCAGAGTGATCAGAACACACAGTAACCCCCACACAGAGCCCACATCCCTCATCCTGCATTTTCAGGACAGAGACAAGCACAGGTAAGACACTGCTTTCTATATCCTGCAACCTGTGTCAGCATTTCCAGCCCCTGTGCCAGCAGGCCTCATCACCCCATATGCACTGCCCCTTATGCTGCCGGCACTGTCCCAGTGCAGTGCAGCCCTTGATGCTCTTTCCAGATCGCTTAAGAAAGTAGCATGAAAGTTCAGTCAGAGCTAACTGAGTACTGTGTAAATTTTCCTTCTCCACCTCCTCCAAAGTGTATCAGTATAAGAGTGTATCAGTACCTGCACCTGGCTGTATGGGAGGAGATATTGTCCTCCCAAATCAGAGCTACCCCTTTGCCCACCCTGAGTTGTGCACAGAGAATATTGTAGTAGGTGAGGCAGAGGAACCCAGCTGAGAAGAGAAACAAAATCTCTTTGGGAGCATGAGACCCTCATTCAAGTCAAACTCAAAAGTCCAGTTTATTGCATGGATGTAACACCCTTCTGTTTTCTTTTTCCCATTCTAGATACCCTTCACTCAAAACACCCTTTGTGACTGAATCTGGGTCTGGTTGGGTGCCATGTAGATTACAGGTGAATTTTGAGTAGCTTTAAATGCAATCACTGAATCAGCTTTAAAATCAGCTGTAAGCAGACAGCTGTAAAATAGACCAGTGTGTCTTCTTGAGCCGTTGTTGGTTTTTGGTCCCAGCTGTAATGTGGTTCTGTGCTGCAGCCCTGACCTGGTTCTAGCTGTCTGTGTTTACACCTCTCAAAGACTGTTTTAGATGTGGGCTGTGTGTGCAGCATGGCTTATGGCATGGTTGTAGAGGAAGCAGTTCACTCCTACACTTCATGCTCACAGTGTTCATAATCGGTGTCAAGATAACAGTCTCCTAAGTTTTTCCAAAGTAATGAAGGTATAATTTTCCTCTGCATGACTTTAGCTCTGAAAAGGAGTTTGTTTTGCCCCTTATTACAATAAATGATTGAAGGGTTCAGCAAGGTGATGAAAACCTTGAGGTTAAGTAAGGTCAGGAAGAGAAAGCCCATGTGGCCTTAAGTGTCCTTAACAGGTGGATTTTAAGTTCTTGCCCCCTTTTTTGGAAGACAGAATAATTGAATTCCTATTTTCCCATGATTTAAAACTTCCATTACTATTGTTTTATATTTTCTTCTATTCCATGCCTGAGAGTATGGGTTATTTTTAACAACCTGTTTCTCTCACCTGTAAATGTACAATGCCATGAAAATATCTTCAGCTGTAGGACAGGACTGAGAGGTGTAGTAAAAGTAACACCTGTATTGCTAGCTCTGTTCATGGTGTTCCCATCCTCTGACAGCTCTGTTCCCTGTGCTGCATGTGTGAGAAGACCTACTCCACGATACGTCTTGGGAGGAAGGCAAACTATTCTCTGGGTCATTCTTCCTATGAAAGATTTGTGGCACGACCTAGATCTTTTTTCATAGCTTTTCATCCAGAATTTCCTGTTTTTCAGGAAATTAGATATTTCATGTTGACCCTTACCTCCCACGGAGGATTTGGCTGATTGTATTAATTGCTCAAACTCTGCAGGAAGGAAACTTTGGCGGTGTAAAACAAACAAGCAAATTCATGCTCCTTCAAGCTCCTCCTTATTATATTCATTGGCATTCAAAAGAGTGATAATGTAAGTCTGTATTGAAAATGCAGAGATTAAAATACTGAACACAGTATTTTTCTTCTCTGGTTTTAGATCCACTCTCATTCATAACGTAGCAGTTCTGATAAAGTCAGTATATTTTACACTACAGGAAGAAGCACACAGAGATTCAGGACTTTCCAGAATTCGGTCCTCTGTAGTTTTTTCTTCAGAGAGCGCAGTGATCTCTCTCCTTGTCAAAGCCAGGAGGAGTGCACATGACCATTCAAATCCCTGCTGTCCTAAAACAAATGTTGTTCTACTTCTTGAAGGCAGGGGTTGCCAGTGGTTCTGAGCATTCCCCCTCCGCTGCAGTTTCTGTAGGATTTCCTCTGTGAAAACTTTATCATTTCTAAGTTCACTATTTCTCTTGGTCACTCACTGTCTGCATTTAAATACAGTTTCACTTGCGTATTGCTCAATCAATGCTATTCTTGTATTCTTTTATTTTTGGAGCTGGAACTTTAGACCTTTAAGATGGCTCAGAGTAGTGGCCGTTTATAAGGAGCAGTGAGTTCCAAGGTCCTTGGAAATGGAGTGCAATTGGAGCGACTCCTCTTCTGTTTGCTCTCTCTGCCAGACCTGGCAATGAGCAAGCTCACTTGTGCTCAAAAGGCGTGCTTTGGTCAGGTGCTAAAGGCTGAGCACCAGCACTGGAGCCATGCCAAATCACCTGAAAATGCTCTCCTGTTTTTCACTGTGTAGGTATGTTTAGCTATTAGCTTCCATTTTTCTTAGTCTTGGAAGTGGAAACACAGCAGAGATAGTAGATGAAAGCAAACAGGATGATGGGAAGCCTCACCCACTCCCCTGTGCCTGCTGAGGGAGGCATGTGTGCAGGGTGAAGGCTTGAATGCAGAAGTTCCTTTGCGTGTGTGAGTGGTGTCTGGCCGGGGTGCAGGATGGGCATGAATGAAGTGCATGCACTTGTGTGTATGTCTGCTGGTGCTCCCAGTCCCAGGGGTTGCGCCATTTAAATTGTAAAATGGCTAATGATGTTTTCTATTTTATTTTGGTATGCATAAGGAAGTGCAGTGCGCAGCCATCTTTACAGTCAGCCATTTTCAGTTCTCCTTTTTTTCTTGTCCGCCCTTGGACACGAGAACTCCTGTGAGTGCACACAGCTCGGAGGCAATCCACGGTCACTTCAGAAATCATATGAGTCATTTAGTTGACCAGATTTTACTGGAAGACACTGTTCTGATTTCAGTAACAGAGGTATGCAAATAATGAAAATAATACAGATTTTAAATGTTATCTTTTTTGTTTAACAGCAGGATCCATTTTTTAATTATTGCTTTCACATAATGCTTTCAAGGAACCCTTTGCAGTTCCTTGATTTACACATTTTACTGCAATTTTTTTTATAGCTCTGATACTACATTTGAAATCAGCATCTTAGGCAATGGAAGAATACATCAATTATAATAGAGAAAAATCGTGACTCTAGGTGCAGTGATGAAGGAGTAGGAAATAATGCTGAAAGTTAAGCTGCACTATAGCTGGTGCAGGAAGAAAACTGTTCAATTACAGAATGGTTGGAAATAAAGGTTAGTAAATATGTCTTCTGTAATTGAAACCCCCTCACTACTTGTGTGACTTAGAGCTATGGATCCTGAAAGGAGGAATGCCTTTGCATGGCACAGATTTTGTCCCGTTTTAGTGAGATCCACATCACAGGTGTTTATCCTACCCTGCCGATAATGAAGAGGATACAAGCCAATGACCCTTCATTTAAAGTCAAAGGTCCCAGGCAGGAGAAACGGATGTGACTTGAGTTCCAGTGATTTCAGCTGCATGAGCATACTGCTTCCTTTGAGGGAAAGTATGTAACGTCTTTGCAATGTGCTGGACCTTCCAGCATCATCCAGTTGCACAAGATGAGGCTATTTTACGGCTTTCCTCCTAGCAGCATTACTGTACTGCTAATAGCATGGATCCTTTGGTTCATTTACTCAAAGACCATATTTTTTTAAGCTAAAAATGAGGGATCCAAACCAAGTGAATAAACCATCCAACCTTTCTTCAGAAGGCTGCATGAATAGCCAATGATGTTAATCATACTGAAGAGTTGGATTGCTTTACTCCAGCAGTATAAAGATTTCTCATTATCATGCCAGGGTGGTTTTATGGTGTCTTTATCAGCTCTCAGAATGATATGAATTGTTATTTCAATGCATGGTGAGCGTACCTTCCTGCCCGGGCTGTCTCAGCGCTGTGACTATTAAACATCCCGTTGACTTTTGCTTGTTAAAGTGTGTGCACGGTAATTTTCTGATGGTTCTCAGCCTGCAGCAGTGCTGGGCTAACTTCATGAAAGCTGAGCTAAATTGAGTCCTGGACATTTTTCTTTCTGTATGTGTTCTAATAATCTCTTCCTTCTCCTGCCTGTCATCTCTCCTCTCAGTGTGTGACAGCTGCCTCAGCTGCTCTAGAGCCTGTTTGTCTCTTTCAGAGCAGAGGAAACATGGCAAAACTGAGAAGAGATTTATTTGATGAATTTTTATCTTTAACATAATTTAAATCTAATATAGTTAAGAAAACACAAGCGATTCGCAGGAAAAGCCATGCAGAAGATTATTTTGTCAACTAAACAGTTTTCCAGATTTTGGTCATTTTTGGTAGAAAAAGTGGATCTGCCAGCTTCTGACTAAGCAACAATGAACAAATAACCCAAGGGCTGAGCATGGCTATATGGTGTCTTTCACAACGATAGAAAATACAGTTTTTCTTAAAAATATTTTATTTTGATTTTTGACATTTTACATGGATATTTGTCATCAATCTGGGTTCAGAATTTTCTCTTAAGAGGTCTAAAGGAATGATGTACCTGAGAAAGGCACTTGTTAACTTTTACATGCTATTGATATTCTCCAAGGAGTAACCACTGATAAATGGGACCTACACAGATGAAGTATAGACCAGTGTTTAAAGCTGCACTGCTTCTGTTTCCATGAATTATGCAACCCTTTCAAATCTATAGAAGATCTGTGTTCATTAATAATTGCTGACTGAAATCAAACAACCACACTAGACCAAACTTCAGACGCCAGAAGTCAAACCACTGTCAGACTTGTAAACAGTAAGTACAATACATAGGGATTTTGAAATGCTGTTTCAGTCAACGTTTCATAGCAGTGAAAATGATGTAACCATTTAAGGAGTTTGAGATACAGTATGCCAGTTGCTGAAATGCTTAAAAATAAACCACAGCACACTTGTTTTCACTGACTGGGAAATCGAAGTGCAGAAAAGTGAAATGACTTGGCTGGGGAAGCACAGTAGCCTCTAGCAGGTCAGCCCATATCCCAATTGTCCAAGGCCCAGTGCTGGTGTTAATCAGTAAGGCCTGCTGCTTTCTGTGCAGCATTTTGTCTTGTATAATAATTGCAGTGTGTTGTCATTTCCCTGCTTTTTCTCAGCTGGGAGGGCTGTAAGAACTTGCTGTTTTCCTTGCTAGGTGACCGTTTTCCTTACTTCTCACTAGGAAAGATGAGTTACCAGAAGTGCCCTACAGAGAGAACAGTACTTGTTGCTGGGAAGTTACACATTCAAGTGTCCAAGCCCAAAACCACAATGTACTATTTGCTTTAGACAGTCATGCGATAAAGCATTTTTTTCTGTTGTAAGCTGTTAAAAATAAAACAAGGATGCAGAAAATAAATGTTAGAACAGAAGGAGTGCCCTGACTTTCCACATAGCTGAAACAGCAGGGTGGCAGCCCTTGGAACTGAACAGAAGTATAATTCAGAGATTGATTTATTTTTGCCCAGATTTAAAGAAATCATCTTACAAGTTCTTTACCTTTTGAAGACTAAGTTTTAATCAGCCCTGTTCTGAGCACCATTTGGATGCTGACAGTGACTAGGAAGCAGCAATACAAAACTATATCATGTCCCCTGCTTACCATCTAACTTTTGACAGATTGAAGGCTGATCTTACAATGGGAGTCATGTCATTGAGCTTGATCTGCAAGTTCTTCAAGTCAGGGGTACTGACTTCATTGGAATTCAAGTGAAGTAGGATAGTTAAGGGCAACTGATGGTGAGCCAAGTCTTCATCTGTATTATGGCACATTTTATGTGGCAGTTGCCATCCTGGAGAATGATATACTAAAAGGACTAATTTCTTCAGCTAAATCTTCATAATCCAAGTAATCACTGAGAAATACTTAGGTCACCTGTGTGCTAGAAACAAGAAAGGAGAGATGGGCATTGGGAAGGGATGCATTTCTCCCAGGACCGAAACAGCTCCTTTTTGGGTATTGTGAAATAAATCATGTTTAGTGCTGGTTTGCAGTAAGAATATAATACAGTAGAAGGTTGTCAGTAATTTGAATTTGGAATGATTGTCACTCCTGGCCCCACCATAAAACCTATCTCCTCAGAATAACAGCTATAAACTGTAAGTACTCTTTGTTTTGCATATTAGAAGAACACTTCCAGAACCAGACCGGTTACCTCCTCTTTGCAGGGTTTATATGAACACATTTCCAAGGTAAGTGACTGAAAAGCATCTTGTTCCAAAGCAGGCTCTTAAAGGGTTTCATGCTGTTTAATCAGATGGAAACCACCAGAGCTACCACTTCTGCTCTGTGGGACTGAGTGTGTTGATCTGTACAAGGACAGAAATTACTATCTGCTGTCACCATAACTTACACGTGACCAAGAGGGCGGATGCTGCAGCCCAGCAGGTGCAGAAGATTCCACGATGTGTTATCTCTAGCTACGGACTGTCCTGTTTCCAGGAACACTCTTCTGATGGAGGAGATAAGAGGCTGCCAGTAACTTCTCTTTATGTAAAGAAGTTAGCAATAGTGTCTTCATCAAAATGGCTTTGTAATTGCATTAGTTTCTAAGAAGCACAGGAGGAAATATAGATACAGTTCATGTCATATCCATTTTTTTTACATAATCTTTTTAAGTAATTGTATCATATTTGCTGTGTAGATGATAAATTAAATGTACTACTAAAGGGCACCCAAATAAATTAGTCTTGCAAATGCTGAATCCTATAACATACTAGCAGGTGTGAAGGTGGCCACTTTCTCTCAGGACTGAAAGGGTAAGCTTCCAACATTTCAATTTGTACATCCTTTGAGTCTTTTTTTCAGATGGATGGATGAAGGTACCTTACAGTGTATAGCATGTGTTAGGTGTTCCCCATAATCCAACCCAAATCAGCACAAATTTACAGAAATATGCATTTACACATTATTCTTCAAAATAATTGTCAATTAAGTTTTTCAGAATTTCTGTCCTGAGTGTCAAGCCACTGTTTTGTTATTAGCTCTAGATCTCTGTCATCTTTCTAAGCTGGGTCTGAATTGGGGTTTTGCGAGCAGGCAAGTGTGGAAACTAAGGGCTAAGGGCCTGATCCAAAGGCCATTTTTTCCAAATGGCCTGGAGCATTTCCATCAGGCCAAGGGAATTAAAGTTATTGTACCACCCTGTAAAGTTATTGTACCACCCTGCAATGTCCAGGCAACACCGAGATCTCACAGATATAACAAAGTGCATCCAGCTCTTCATAACAGCAGCTCTTGCCCTGTGTTAGTCCCCTTGAACTCCGAGCAAACTACTTTGTCTCTTCCGTCCTTAACTGTGACATCTTCATGGATCCTGTTGGTACATGAGGACATAAAGGATTAAAAAGAAGAAATCCAGTTTGTAAATTATTTGAGATCTGAAAATGAAGGAAAGGTCATTGTTTCTAGACCACACTCCTGAGCTCCTTCTGGGCAAACTGTGTTTGGGGTTTCTGGGATTCTGTGGTGAAGAAGGTAGATGATGTGCTGGTGCATGAGGGCAGGTAGCTGTGGGTTTTCAGAAAAATTCTAACAAGGAATTAGTGTTGCAAATTGGTGTTTATGCTGTTGGTTATCACTCCTTATCATTCTCTTCCTCTCTCAGATTTAACTGCTAGTATTCTCTGTGGAGTGCATTCCCTAGAGTCAGACTGTCCATCACTTTGACCCCTGAATGAAATGGGAACTTATTGTCCCCATCTGTGCCGTACTCTAACACCATGAGTTGGGATGTGTGCTGCTTCTGCTGCTTTTGGAAGCAGAAGTTCATCTTGATTCTGGAAATTGCATTCGTGGGCCAGCTCTTGCAGAGGATTCTTAATGTCATGTGGAGTAATGGGAAGGGTTGGAGAAACAGGCGGGGACCTGAAATACACAGACTTGCCAAAGTGCCTTGCGGCTGTGGAGGGGCAGGCCGGGCCAGGCTTCCAGTGGCTGACAGATCCTGAGTGCCCAGGCATTCCCACAATCCCAGAGCTGCTGGAGGAGACCCTACAGTTCCTACAGTCTTGGCAATCAGCTGGTTCTCTAGAGAACAGTCATAACCTCCAGACCCTGCTCGGGCTGCGTACAAAAGTTCTGTGTGTTGCAAGAGGACTACAGACCACCCTTGGGAACCCTTGATGGACAGCTTCCCGGCCTCCTGGCCTTACAGCATCACCCTGAACTTATTATTGCTGCTGGGCCAGAGGCCTTCCATGATTTAGCCTAAAACACGAATGCTTGTTCTCCTCTTGCACAGAATAAGAAAATGACAATATCTAATTGTCAATACCCCTCCCCTGAGAGACATGCAACAGCTTTGCTCCTCAGGGCATATTCCCCACTGCTGTATTTAGAACAATTTGAAAAGACTGAAGTTTAAAAATAATAATCTTTCCAAATGTTCCCCACCCACCAACACTCCTCTGCCAAATTAGAGTTTGAACAAAATGAAAAAGGACAAGTTTATACACTCTGATGAATGGGAGTTCAAAATGGAACCTGAACATCATAATTCTTGCAAACGTTCGCTGATAATGGAAAGCAGTGGTGATGATGGAATCATGCCCAGAGAGGTCCTTTGTTTTAGATGCTTGTGGTGTTGCTTCTTTTTGCAGTTTATATTGAAGGTGCAAATGTCTGTTTTCTTCAGTGTTTGAGTATTTTTCTCCCTCTCTTCAACAGAAAATTTAAATAAAGCTACACATCAGTAAGTCTACAATATTAACTACAAATCATTTATATAGTGAGTTTAGCTATGCTCCTGGTCATGAAACTCCCACTTTCTGCACATTTTTTTCTTAGAATAATTTGTGAACACTTGCCACCAAAGACCAAGTGGACAGTTCTCACTTTTACTGCTTCTATTTAGTATTTTAAAGAAAATGTCACCTCTATAGATGATATCAGATCAGTTCCCAGATTTCATAGACAGTATTTACCCTGTGTATGCATATTAAGACTAAAGTGAATTGCAGGAGGATAGAGTGGATCATGTGCAAGAGATGATGAGGAGATTTTCCCAAAGAAAATATTTCCTGTCCTGTTAGATCTTAGTTCTACAAATGTAGGAGAATTGAGTGAACCTTTTACCAGATGGCAAGGAGATTGACTGATTTAATGATTTCTCTTTTTGTTCAGGAGACCTTTGGTAGCTGGGAGACTTAAACTTGGATTTCTCTCACTCTTCAGCTTTGCAGAACAGTTAACTCTCTGAAAAGATAACTTTTTCACAGATGACCTTGGAGTGCCCAGGAGGGGTGGCCAATCGAGCTGTTAAGAAGGTTTGGAAAGGAAAAAGTCTTGCATTTCCTGATATGTACACACATGGTTAAGTTTAGCATTCTCATCTTTGAAAAATATTTTTTTTTAAGTCCTTCTATTTCCTGGTGTTTTGGGGGTACCTGTGCTATACTCCTTTACATGAATGATTATATCAAATAATTGAATCAACTTACAAATACTTGTTTCAGAAAATCAAAGGAGACTGAGATGTCATGATTGCATGTTTCTTTAAAATTCACATGAACAGAACTTTTCTGTTCAAGTTGTCTCAAATGCCCTGTAAGGGTCTTGAAACTGGATGGATTAAGAGTGTTGAATTTGTAAGTGCAGGGGTTAGACAGTGCTCTCACTGATCAGATTTACTGATTTGAATTTTCTAGCTTAGAGTCAGTCATCTTTGTATGAATTCCATATGCTACTGTAATACATATACAGGTAAGGTTCAGGCAATCATTTCTAAAGTTATAGGTTATGTCTGTGTCACTATGATTTGACATCAAGTATTTTGCCTAATCTCATGGCTAAACCATAATTGTAATGAATTCTGACATCTGCATGACCAGTGATATCTGTGTAATTAAAGGCGGAATATAATCTTTAGATTTTATAAGGTTATAACAATTGCCTTTTACCCATGCACATGAAATACTGCATCAGGCAAATCTATAATTAGTTAAACTAAAACAAAGTGCATTTCTATTATTAACAATATTGCGTAGTCTCAGTGCCATAGCTAAGAAATCAAAGCCAAGTAACAGTTCAGAGACAGTTGCTGCTATAAAACTTCTGACCTTAGTTACTGAATGTACATGCAAAGAAATAAACTAACCAGACAGAGATCATCTCCTAGGAGCAATCATGTTTTGCAAAATTTTAGGGGTTTTAAGCTTGCCTGTGTATGCCAGTGCATTAATCAATGCCTTTTTGACTAGTTGAAAGGCCAATTTGCAGATTTACCTCTACTCAATGTATCTGTTTTTTGCATCCTTTTCTGTAAATATAGCTGCCTTAAAGGCTGCAGCAGTCAGGAAGAGTTTTGCTGAAGCATCACAGCACTGTGTATCTTGCAGTGAAAGCTCTGTGGAAGGCCATGAGTCCCTTTTGCTGGTTACATTCTTTAGGTACAGCTGCCCTTTTTGAAAGATAGATATTGCTTCATGTTGGCTTAAAGCATTGCTATGCTAATTTGTCATATTGTATTGGATAACTGGTCCAAAATAATTTTCTCCGGTAACGTTAGAGGTCTTTGGTGATAATCACTGCTTGTTCAATAGATCTCTGGTGTGCCAAGTGAATTCTCAGTATTCCTGCATTGAGTCTTTTGCTTACAGTTAGCCTTTGATCTTTGGACATCTCACTCAGTCCTGAGGATTATCTTGATGAGGGTTTGTATTAGCCTCCATCATTCAGATCTTCTGCAATCATGGTCCACTGGTCAGCAGAAGTGGCCATCATTGAACCTTACATGTGTTTTTCATCTTCAACAAAATTTTGCTTTGATGGCGTGCTCACCCCCAATGCCCCTGAAGTCTTTTTTGAAACATATATTAGAGGCTTAAATTTATTGTCCTCCTTTAACATACTGGGGTATGTACTGGTACATACCGGGGACAGCTCAGAGTAGAGATTTATAAAGTGACAACTCCTTCCTAGTGTCAGTGGACACAGATAAGACTTGCTAAGCTTGTTTTCCAGAGCTTTGTTCCCAGCTGGCATTGCTTACCAACTCTGAAAACACGGCTTTGTACCTCTTAGCCTGAGCCCCCTAAGCTGAGGGAGAATCATAAATCTAGACCTCTGTTACCTGCCATGCAGCACCTATGTGGTGCAGCTGAAATCAGAGTTGTGGTGCCTCAGGTGTCCCTCTCCAGGATGTCTGTTGGGAGTATGTGTGTGAATAGCTGTATAAAATGTTGATCTTATCCATTTCAACATACACCTACTCGGAGAATACTGCAATTGGCTTACATAAGTAGACAAAACATTGCCAGTTAAAACTCATTCACACTGCTACAGCATGAAGAGAATGATCCCTTTGTGCAGGTTTTGGTTCAGATGCTGTGCCACTGTGAGGCACAGGCAGGAAAATAGACAAGGGAATGTTAGGAAACCAGCTCAGCCCTAATCACTGAGAGTGGAGGGGAAGGATCTAGTGTGATATGGGGTGACTGTGGATACCTGCTGTGAGCCACAGAAAGGCACTGTAACCCTGAATGAGGTGCTAGCATCAGAGAGGTAACACAACAGAAGAAAGCATGCTACAACATTTTATTTCCTTTTTATTTGTTTTCTGTTTAAAGTACAAGAGCACTATTTTGCTGTGTTTTGAGTCAAATCCTCTTCTTCCCTTTTCCCAACCTTTGAGACTACTTCTGGGGGAAAAAGGGATGAGAAGGCTTGGGAAAGTAGTCCCACATGCTTGCAGTTACTAAGTCCTATAGGCAGAGCTGGAGAAATGGTCTTTGTTCTGAAGCAAGAGCAAAAGACTATCTTCTTCCCTTTACTCAGTAATGTTTGTTCCCTGGGTGGTAATCTGCATTAAACCTTTTCACAAGGTATCTTTAAAGCCAGTCACCTCACCAAGCTTGGATACAGGAGTCCTGTGAACTAGGCTTTGAAAGAGCAGATCGCTATAACAAAAGGTTAAAGTATGACTCATAAAAATGGCCCTTTGCCTTCAGAAAAAGGCCATACAAAGCAACCTACATTTTCTCTGCTTAGAAAGATACACATGGAGCTTACATTAATAATCTTTAATGGTATGTGTGTCTTCACTACCTCTGCTGCGACTTGTTTGGCCTGTATAAACTCTTCAGAGTCCTGTCCATGTATATTTTTGTGAAATGTCTTGCACACCTACGGAGATGTATATAAAAAATAAATCCTAATCCTCGTCAATAATCAAAGAACAGAGCAGCTGCACGCTGTACTTTGGCTGACCCTGGCCCAAGTGAGCTAAAGAGGAGGAAATAAAACCCCTGCATATGGCACTGCGGAGCACTAGAGGAGTGTCTCGGCTCTTGTCTTCAATGCTCTGTGTACCTGCAATGTTACAAAAACGTGGACGATTTTTCATCCCATCAGCACCACATTTTGCAGGTCCTCGTGGTCTGCATAGCCTGTGGAGGAGGACAGGCCCTGGGACTGGTTCTGGCCCAGGAGGGGAAGAAGTAGGATGAGTCTAGGAGTGCACCTGCAACCTGACACGTCTCCAAGGAGGTGAGTGTCACTCCCCTCGTACGGGCACTACTTCGCTGAAGCCAAACTTCCCATAAGACCATTTCCACAGGCAGCTTTGTGCGGTGCTGGAGTTCTCAGGATGAGTTCGCTGTGTATTCACTGCCTGCCAGTCTTCATCTGTTTTCAGTCCTTGCAGGGATAGTGGATATGCACAATTTCACATGTTCCACCACAGCTGAATTTTCCATACAAATCCCCACTTTACAGCTCTCCTGTGCTCTCAAAGATGAGATATTATGTTCTTGCCAGTTTAGCCCCAGTTTAATTCATCATAATCTGGGTTTATGAGAGAATTAATAAATCCCAGTGCATATTTCCTGGGAAGGAATCTGGTCTGTTTTCAAGACAATGATGCAATCTCACTGATGGAGTGAGAATAACTTTTCCTTCAGACCACGCCTTGGGTTGAACATTCGTTATATGCATAGAATAAGTGAATATTCCCAAGAACACCAACAGAAGGACATTAATTTTCTTTCCTTCCTTCCCCTACTCTTCTTAAAACATCCCTAATCTCCCTTTCAGCTTTTAGAACAGCAAGTACAGCTTCATTTTAAAACTTGAATCCTTCCATCAGACATCTTCTGATGGATACATGTCTGTCTTCCTTCTACCTGCTGCACTAAAAAGATCATGGCAGTGTGATTATGGCAGCAATAGCTGATGGGAGACCATCTTACAGGGCTGGCTGAGCTAGCCAGCATGAGGAGCACCAAGCCAGCATTGATACGTTGCTACCTGAGAAGTGATGCAAGCACCTAGCTCTTTTATTTAAAAACTTTTGCTTTGTCTCCAAACAAGAATGCAGTTAACATCTGTCCTGCAGCATAGTTGTGTAGACAGTTCCAAAGTTTACCAAGTTTTCTTTTTCCCTACCTTTTCCACATTCTTCCCAGTGCCCTTTTCTTTTTCCCCATAGATAGGGGGCAATTCAACAATGACCTCCTAAGGTTGCATTCAAAATGCCACAGATATTTTGGGATCCAGGGACATTCCATTTTCAAACAAACTGACTTTATTTTTTAAAATTAAAATACAGGAGTTGCTCCTCAAAGACTTAAGGAAGTGGTTACATGAGAAAGTAGGTAACTTGTAGTCACTTTGATCAGGAAAGCAGTTTACTAGCTGCGTTTGGCGCTACATATTTTGTTTTTTGTTTTCAGTTTATGGGGTTTTTTGTTGATCTTAACATGCTTGTTAAACTGCTGTAATTCACTGTTAGAGCTATAAAACCATTTTGTAAAAGTGCGTAAGTACTACATGACACCTCTTCCCGTGTGCTGTGGGTTGTTATTAGTGCCTTTGCTGGATGACGTTGTTTTCTTTACTGTTTCTTAGTCTGATCTGTGAATGGGCTCTGGCTCTAGGGTAAGAATTCACAGTGGAAACTGATTTGGAAATGAAATGTAACTTTATTGTTAATAATTTCGTATAAAATGCTGCCTGCAGTATCTTTTGGAGCACAGTCTTCTGGGTTTAGACTAAACCATCTTTTAAAGGGCCTAATCAGATTGTGACTTAGCTAAAGCACAAATTTCACTTTTAAACGGAAGTCTTCACTGCTTCAGTTGTCCTGGTACAGGTTTTGTGTAGATGACTACAAAGTAAAAGTAGAAGCCAAGATGTCCAATACTGTTACATGCATGCCATCACTGGTAGTTTTGATTGCATGCGAATAGATCTTAAAAAGCATGTCTGATCTTTACTTTCAAGCCTCTTTTATACTGCCTTTTTCCTTTACTTGCTCTTCCAAGCTAATAACTTTAAGAGAAAAAATAAAAGGTCTTCGCATGAAGTAACAAAGTTGGACAGTCGGAATGCCTTGGGGAGGCCCCTGGGCTGCACCCCAAAGCTCCTTAGAGTTCAAATAATAAGAAATTAATTTAAATGGAAAATACATAACAAAATTCTGAGATGGAAGGAGTTAATTCGTTTGAGTTATGGGGACAGCTTTATCTGGTAGGTGAGCACTACCAATAAAAATGGTCATAGCATATAGTTCAACTGGGAGGAAATTCATCTTGTTGTTTGAGTCCTTCCTGTCATTGCGTTGTATGGTTAAGCTAGTGAATATATATTTGTGGCATTAGAGCCCATGAAACCCAGGACTGAATATTCAGTGATTCGCTAGAAGTAGGTTCAAAGTGGATAAATTGAGAATTAGGGTGACAATGGGACTTTGAATCTCTCATTGTTTTTCTCATTTTGAATAGGTCCCTGGGAATGTATAATGCAAAATGCATCAGCAACAAATAAGCACAAAATAATCAAATTAATTTGTCCAACCTCTAAGAGCTGCAATCTGCAAATCTAATTTCTTGAGGAAGTTTTCACTATTGTTTATAGTTGTACTGTAAAGGCTATATGGATGTATAACAGGAGAGCCATCTGGCCTTAAAAGCAGTTCATTGTTTGGCTCAGGAGTGTAATAAAAATGTCAGCCAAACTCTGCCATTAAACACCAAGTTATCTATACTTATGACAGAAGTTTTTCAGTTATTTCCAGTAAAAATTCCTGGAGGTTTAATAATTGTAAAAATACCAAAAGAGAATTTTCACCCTCATTAGGAGCCAAAAATGGGTTATATTAGTGGGCTACAGTCAAACTAAATGTGCTTGAACTGCACAGAGCTACCCTTCTACTGTGTATACTACTTGCCTTGCTTTGCCATCCCACCCCATCCCATCCCATCCCATCCCACCCCACCACACTGTAGTGCATGATCCACACGTGGTACCACCATCTCACAGATATTCTGGCCAGAAGGACATGTTGGCAGCGGTAAGTACCCTGGTTCTAGCTAAGAGCTGTAGCAAGTGCCCCTTGCAAGTACTGCTGTGTTACCTGGCACAGGCAAGCTCCTGGTTCTTACGAAGACCTGAGCTGAAAGGACCACACAGAGATGTGAGTAGTAGACACTGTGGCTTTGCAGTCCAGAGAACATGCAACATAGATATGTTTCTTCTTGGTCTTTACTATAAGCTATTTCACATGGTTGGTTTTCCTGCACACTTGTCCTTCCTTGGCACCTGCAAGAGGCATTTTATAGTGAGCTGAACTCAGGGTTGCCGGTTCTGCTGGATAGCCGAGCTCTTAAAAGTCAGCATTACAATGATCTTTTTTGGATCTAATCCTTGGAACTGTGAGACCAGTTTGAAATATTGATTTAAATGGTCAAGGGTGTAAGAGTACCCCAAATCACCAAGAGAAATATTTCTTGCTCTGAGCCCTTTTAAGCAAATTATTGTGTAGTAAATTTTCAGAAGGAGAGCTAAGAGCATTCCCTATGCCACAAAGCTTAGTCCCAGCAAAGGAGACAACAGGCCCTCGAGATATTAGACAAGAGAATCTGAATTTATTTCATTTATTTTTACTTATTTCTGTCTATGTCTGACTGACTCTCAAGAATTTAAGGGCACCATTTAGAAAGATATCAGTGGTAAGAGCATCAGCACAGTAACAGTTATTTCTGTTTCCACGTGTTTCTCAATGAATCCTCAGAATCTCTACTCACTCAGTCTCTGAAAATAAGATAAAGTTGATAAACTTGACAAACTTGATTAAAGCGCATATGAGGAAGCAAATGACTCCAAACAGGCTGGGCTCCGGAAGTGTCAGCTGTGAAATATTAGTGTCACAGAGACACACAACATGATGAGGACAGGGAAAGTTTCCATAACAGCAACAGTACTAAAATGAAACTGGAAGAGTTGTCATCATTGTTTGAAATGATGTGTGTTTGAAACAGACATAACTCCTAAGCAGATCACTATTATTTTCTAGACCCGTTGCAGCACTTGAGGCATTGTGCGACTCACAAAGCCCCTCAGCCATTTCTTTCCCTTCAATTTTTCCATCGTTGTGGAATTTAAATAGCTTCTTCTTCTTGGACAATAGATTTGTCTTTCTTCCACCAATACTGTGTTTATTATAAATGACATTTCTGCTTAAACAGAAGGCTCTTGATTCAAACAGGGCAGCAGTCTAGTTTTCTTTACCAGATGTTGCGGTTTAGGAATCGTACTCCCCAATTTAAGGCTCCCACTGAGACTCTCCAAACCACACTGCCACTTGCTCACTGCTCTCTTTCCACCTCTCCCTGCACTGGGCTGCAGAGGAGAACTGAAGGCACAAAAAGTAAAGATTGTGCGTTGACATAAGACCAATTTACTGGAAGCAGCAATGAGATAAGAAAAAAAACAGTAACAGCAACAATGTTAATGACAGAGGGTACAAGGAAAGAAGCTTTCTGGGTCAGATTGGCATTACCCCACTGCTCCATCTGCCTCACTTGCTGCACTTGAAGGAAACCTGTTCTCTCCTGAAGATACTCCCTTCCCTTGCTCCCTGCAATGAGGTGAGATCATACAGAATATCCTCTGTGTCCTGGCCATGCCCTGCCCTGGCTATGTTTGCGTGCATTGCTTGCATTCAGAGGAAATCCAGTAATTTCAGGAACAAAGGGGTTTAAATATATTTCTTGTTCATCTATCTGTTTATCATCTATCTATCTATCTATCTATCTATCTATCTATCTATCTATCTATCTATCTATCTATCTATCTATCTATCTAATCTATCTATCTAAATTACAAAGGATTTTCTAACCACAGCAGGATGGCCACTGCCTTTAAAACCAGCTTTGCCAGCAAGAACAAGGCACAAAGTTTAGTGGTGGGCTCATAATGAACACACTCTTCAATCTAGAATTGTTAATCTTAGTTGAGATCCACTGGTGAACTAGCTGGGAGCTACTCAAAGGTTTTTTAACGTGCTAATTGCTTATGTATTGTCTTGATAATATTTCCAGTAAGAAAACAGCTGGAATCCTTTTGCTGAGTTGGCCATTGTGTTGAATTGAGTTAAAGTCAAGACAGCGTTTCAGTATCTCTGTGTTGGCTAATGCACAGGGATGGAGAAATGGCAGCAGGTACTTTACAGCCATCAGCCTGTGGTTTATGTCCCATAAGTTGTAGATCACCCGTGTTTCTGTTTGAGGCAAGTCTCAGCAAATTCAGGCTTGCAGGATTTCTTTGTACAGCTTGCAGTTCTAACCTGCTGAGTCCTGTTTGGGTGTTCATACTCATGTGAACTAGGAAGTGTCCAACTGATGTCAAAACAAACAAAATAATTAATTTGGAATCTGTTCCAAAGTTTATTGAAGCCAAGCCTAGACTGCATGACTTCAAACACTTTTTTTGGTCAGATGTGTCTTCTGTAGCATATCCAATAACGCTCACCTCCTTGTGTGTTCGAATGCATTTCCCTCATCTAAGATGAGTAGGAAAGATCTTCCCAAGGCAGTCTCCTGATTTGTGAAGGACTGTAGATTTTCCCTCTTTGTATTTATTTTGTAGTGACCAGCATCCTAGACAAACATGCCAGAATCAACCTGTTGAAACAAGCCAAGGGCATCTGAACAAAAGTACTCCCTGACAGAGTGAGCTAAGAGCAAGACCCTAGAGTCTCCAGGGCTGGTAGAAGAGGGCAAACATAACAGGAACAGTTCTTCCAAGGGTCTGTGACAAGCGTGAAGGTGTTGACTCCAGCTTTTTGTTGTGGATTGGAGCAATTGATGTGTGTGACAACAGGGAGGACTGTTTGAAGAGGGGCTTAACGCTGCTCTTCCAAGGTGGCTGGTGTAAAAATTCAGGTACTTGTGATTAATCCTTAATTTCTGAAGTCTTTTACTTGTAAGCATGCTTGTTGGTGAATGTTCTGAACTAGTTACCTTGGGAGAGGTTGGTATCTGTCCCACCTCCCCCTCCAACAGTGCAGCTCTGCGCCGGCGCACTGTGGAGCTGTGGTTAAGTTCTGCAATCTGATCCTGTATGAAATACTCTGCTCTTCAGGTTTGCGGTACAGCAACTTGAGCAATCCCAGCTATGTGTGACTTGTCATATGGCCCTATAAAGTAAGAACACACTTTCCTACAGTTACTAATTTTCTCCTGCACCATACAAAATATGCTAGATCTACCACTGGAATTCAGTGCTTTTAGGCTCGCTGATGCTGAGTGTCAATTCTTGAGGGGCAAATGTATTAGATGAAGAAAAGCTTTTTCCCTCCAGCAGTACTTCAAAGATATTTTTCATGTATTTAATATGCTGCCAGGATACATGGGAACACCTCTTATAGATACCAACTGGAGGACTTTTCTGTAGATATGGAACTTTACTGCATTCTTTAGATTGCCTCTAAATCAAACTATCTTTTTGTACCTCAATGTGTACTTTTGAGAGACCGATGTTACTGCACTGGAGAGGAGGTGTGCGTGAAAGTGTATATTGGTTTGCTCCTTGCTGTTTAAAATTACAGATTAATTCAACCAAATATGATTAGAAGAGAGGAGTGAATATTTCTGTATAGTCTTTGTCAGTTGATTATGAAGCGTTAATGTTTGTTGCCTTGCTCCTTTCTGATCTGCAAAGAGAAGGTTAGGAAATATCTTCGGTCTCATCTTTCCTGTTATGATAAATAACTGATCTGTGGTCAGAGCCGTAAAGTTCATAACCTACCCAGAAAAAACTTAGGAACAAACCACTGCTGCTGCAACATTATGTAAAGTGGAAAACCTATTTTCCTGGGGAGGGGTGCTGCTTAAAGATGATTTCACAAAAGAGGAAGTCCTTGCTGTTTATCCTGCTTGATCCAAATGTGCAACATTTCCTGTGGCCAGATCTGCAGTAAAATCAAAGGGGGTAGCCATTTGCTGTGGTCTATTGCTTCCTATAGCATACCCTTATGAGAAAGGAAGAAAACTACCATTTGTTATAAAACTACCCCAACCTTCCTTTCCTGATTGATTAAAAAAAAAAATGATGCATTGGTAATGACCCACAATGTCCAACTGATAATCTGTTTTCCACATCTCTCTGGCAGAACCACTGTCTATTTTAAGGTAACAGAAAGCAGTTTTACATATTTTGTGAGACGGAATTTATCCTTAAAAGTTTGCAAACATAGAGGGTAGGAAGCTGATAAAGTCTCTGCTTGCAGAAGGTCATCAAGTGTTTGATTGTGCAAAATAGGTAGATCTTAGTTTTTAGAAAATCAACAATTTAGAACCATCTGGAAGTTAAGACCCTTGTTAATCAGCATATACGACTGAATCTTGCAATTCTGACACAGGCGTAATCACGACTGAACTTAGGAATTTTGCATGTTCAGGTACTCTGCTAGCTTAATTTCTGTGTATTTCAATTATCCTGGAAGGAGCTTGGAGACTTTATGGGAGGCAGTTTATAAAAAAAAGGGCATGGAAGAGAGACAGCCAACCAGACTTGAGGCCTTCCATTACACACAGACAGACACAAATGCCAGCAAGCCACTGGCAGGAGTTGTGTCATCCACGGCCAAAGGTTAGTGTGTTGACTAACTCTGAGAACATTCTTAGGCCTGAGAGTACACACATTCCTCATCCAGACTGCTGGAGGGACTTCATTTAGCTGCATACCAATATTTGCCAGTTACTTAGAGAAAGTCTGTGGCAGATGGAGAAGGCTATGCAACCTTTCACGAGTACATACAGTGCTACCACACCCACACAAAATTATATTAAGAGAAAATTACTTCGGTTACAAGGTCAAACAGAGAGTAGATAGCAAGTTGTAATTAAGATTACCTGCACAAATTTTTTTCAAGTCTCTAGTGTATCAGAATAGAATTACACTCTTCAACTGCACACAGAGCAATTTTTCTGCGATGGCTCCTACCTGGGCTAAGCAGTACTTGGTAAATCTGGAAAAGATAGAGTGCTTTCTAAATGGGCTTACTGAAATACCTCCACAGATGTTTTTCAAGGAAAAAAGCCATGCTCAGTGCAGCAGAGAGCTGGGTTTCTGCTTCGTTTAGGACAGGTTGTCATCTGACGAGGAAGAGTTTATGTGTGTGCACCGACAGCTATGTGCAGGGAACACAGTTCTTCCTGATTTCTTAGGCATTGAGATACTATTGGTCCTGCAGCCTGGTGACTGGCCCTAAATACTGAAATGATTCATGAAATCAGTTGCCAGCTAGAGTCCTGGGTGGGTAATGCAGACAGAGGCAGGATTCCTGGATTCTACTTGTGTCTGACTCAGTGTGTGATCTTCAACAGCAAATATAAGTCAAATCAGGGCATGCTCTGATCTGTCACGGAAGGCAGTCATGGGATTTATGAATGTTTGTCAAAACTAGTTTGGTCAATACTGCAAAACAAGTAACTCTTGGGTGTTGGGTCCCATTTTACCAGGGACAGGCTGACAGAATTAACCAGGATGCTGCAGTGTAAGGCAATGCTATTATTAGTCTATTGAGAATATTTGTTCTTTCTCAGGGCTTTTGAAAGTATTTTCTTCCGTCCCTTTCACTTAATTGGCCACTGCCATCCATAGTTGCCTGAAATCGTTAACTGAACCCACATACTACTTCAGCTGCATCCTTCAGAGTTCCCCTTTCTTTGCCATGGCTCTGCATCCCTGCTCCATACCTCATATGGTGAAGGACAGATCCAAATGAATATAATGAATATAAGGACAGAAGTACATACATATATATATATACACCAGCTACTTTAGTTGCAATTCTTTTGAGACAGGTCAGATTTACTTTTCCTGCTCCGAGTATCTTACAGGACTCGAACCACATTTCTAACATTTCCTGGGGCATCAGACTGGCTGCCGCTGTGCTGAACAATGGGGTAATCAAGGCGGGCACAGGGGGGCTGTCTGATCTGCCTGCAGGAGTGTCTGCTGCTTGTGGCCACTCCGATTCTTCGGGAGAGCGCCAGGGTGCAGAGCAGCCCAGCACAGGGTCCTGCGGCAGCCAGGGGAAGATAGCAGTGCTGTTTTCATCCTTAGATCCTCAACAGTTCCGAGGAGGAAAAATAGAAGAAAATGTGCTTTATGGGATGCTTGTACTGGGAGGAGTCTGAAAGGCAGAATTTAGTAATGAAATGAGCATGCAAAGCATCCCACAATTGCTTTGTGTGCATTACTGGCTCCTGAAATCCAGGTGCCATCTTCCTACCCAGGAATACGAAAATAGTATCATAATGCTGAAAGCAAGCATCCCAAATTCGAGACAACTGATAAATGGTTATGTTTTGCAAAATTATCAAATAAAGAAGCATATGAGTTTCATTTAGATATTGATTCGTTATATTTTAAAGTATTTCTTATACAACTTTCCCCCCTTCGCTTTGTAAAACATTTTCAAATGAAATAAAATGTTTAATTCCCAAAATGCTAGCATGCAAGTTTTGAAATATTATGACATTGAAATTGGTTAGAAGTCATGAAAAATTATGCAAACTATCCCTATAACCAAAACTAGTTCAGAATTTAGTCTGATATCCATATGAATCACAGCAAAATTGAGATGTTTCTGCATGCTGTTTCTCTGCCTTCCTCCCTCACTGTTTTTTGTTGAGAAGTTGTTCAGTACAATAATTTTGTTACCTATTTTACAGTAGCTAACACATCAGTTGGAAGTTAATCAAAGATTAGGAAATATTGTGAAGTTATCAAAAAACTGGCATGTTAGGATGAAATCAGTTAATCTCTAGCTTCACAGAATAGAAGGAGGAAATGTAATTGCAAAACCGAACCATGCCTTAAAGTAATTTTCACTTAGTAAGCTCTTCAGATAATTCTATAATTAACATGGGATAGGTAATGGAGGGAAAAATACCTGACACAAGAGGAACTTGGTGAATGTTTTTCTTCACAAATGGGATTTAGCTGCCACGGCAGAGCAATCTGCTGAAATAGAAACCCCTTCGCATAATAAGCCATAGTTTATAATCTCTTAGGGCAGCAGCCACCTGGACCTTGCCTCAGTGGCGTGGCCCAAACAGCTGCATGTTCTCATCACAAAATAGCAGAGATGGTTGGTCAGGAGCAAACTGGTCACCAAATGGTAAGCAAAATATATGCCAGCCAGGCAACTGACTGCATTTTCCTGATTCTCAAAATATGTACCTTTCAGCACAATTACTGCTTCATCACTGAATTGAAACCAACTCAGTTTATCACACGTGTTGATGTTTATATAGTACCTGTCATCACTCAAATGGATAGAGATTAATTCCTGCTCTGTATTTGCCTTGAAATATAAATAGTGTTTTTAACTACTAATTCCTGAAGTGTGACACTTTGTAAAAGATCTACCTAAATCTTAACAATAGTTACTGGTGTTTAGTCCAGGACTGGTTTTCTCCAGCATTATTTATACAATGAGCAGTGTTTCAGTGATTTCATCTCTACTGAGGAAATTAATTTAAGAATTTAAGTGTTCAAAATCCAGATTGTAATGCTGAATCATGCAAATAAAAGATCATAAAAGAAAAGAGGGGTTCATGTTTCTTCAGCAAGAGAAGAAAGCCACGTTGGATTTCTTTTGTCAGTTAAGAACAGTTCTTCAAAAACTTCATGCCTATGATTTTTGCTGTTTAGCTAAACTGTAGTGGGAAAAATTTCATCTTTGTAGAAAAAGTATTTTTATTTGAAGGAGAAAAGAGAAAATCAATAAATAAAAGGTAATTTTTTTGTCTGAAGGATGATAAAAAAATTCAATATTGCTACTCATAATATGAACTTGAACTAAAGGATGAACTAATGGATATGAGTTGAAGACTGAGCAGTTCAGGGAAGGGGACAGTTTGGTAGCACCACCACAAGCAATGGGTGATGCACAATGTTGTATCATAGCAATGTAGGGACTCGTATTTGCAGGGCCAGATGCCTTAATAAAGGCTTCTAATCCCTAGGATGTGAAGAATGTGTATAAATGCCAAGTTCAGACTCCAGACTGTCACCCTAAAGTCATAGATCTAGAATTCAGAGCTGCAGTTGTAATCAGGCAGCCAGAGAGCTAGAGCCATTCTTTTGAGCCATGCCTGGACAGTGCCTCTGTTTTGCATCTGTTTTCCTGGAGAAGGTGGAAAAACGTTGGTGGAAAAACTCTTCAAGTCTAGTTTCCAGCTTCTGCAGTCAACTGTGTCTTCTAATCATGCTCACAACTGAGATGCATTTTTCCTTCTCTCTTTTCTTACTTGAGGCCTGTTCCAGCTCTCACTCTCTCATGACCAGAACTTTCCTTCAATGTATTAATGGACAGTTTATACATATTTTTCTTTCTCTCTCTTTCCGTTTCAACAGCTCTTGTGGTATCTCTCCCTCAGAGTACCCACATGGAGCAGTAGCTTTAATTTGGCTAAGGAGGGAAACCCGCCCCCCCAACCACAACCTGACAAAAACAAACTAACAAAACCCTCTCCTAAACACCAAATAACCAATTATGCTGGGAAAAGGGAATATGATTGAAAATCAGAGCATTTTCTCCTTCTTACCACCAAGTTTCAGTTCTTTTGTGAAGTGCCATTAGCTCTGCTATTTACACCATCTGCTGCTCTCCAGCAGCAGTGGGGATCCAGGCTGGCTGAGGAGGTGGTATTTCCTGCTTGTGAAACATTCCAGTGAAAGGAGAGGGCACTCTCACACAGTGTCCTCTTAAACAAGATGTATCAATAAATTCCAACCAGCAAATGCCACCTGCACACCGCCATGACTGCATTTGCTCCTGCCGGAGTGCTCCATGTGCTGCCAGAGCTCCCAGTGCAAAGGCAATGCTGTCCCCTGCTGCATCCGCCGTTCCTTCCAGACCTGTTCACCACCACATCCATTCATTCAGACACTGACGAGACGCGTTTCAAACTTAACAGAAACCAGATGTTGTGTATTCATTGTCTAACTGCACAGGTGAAAAGAGGTTACCAAGGACCCAGACAGCACTGAGCAGTAACCACGGGAAAGTATTCTGTCACGTCTGCAGAGCAGGTCGGGTGCAGCCACTCACTGCTGTGGATTTAGACATCCATTAATGTCTAAATCCAGAGAGGTTAACCTCCATTTTGACTCACCTGTGTATCTTTTGAGTGATCAGTTGAGTCTGCCCCCTATGAGACACGACTTGACTCTCCAGGTGAGCTGCATGGGCCCCACATCTGTTCACAGAGCTGACCTCAGCAGGTGAGATGCCCAGGTGGCACATGAGTACACATCACATGGCACACCAAGCTATGAGCTCTGGGCATGACTAGTTCTGCACAACAGATCCCTCTGAGTGTTCTGGTCACATCCAACCTTTATGTTTTCAATTCATGCATTCATGTGTATGTTCACCAGGTCAAATTTTGTAAACAGACATATGGTTGCAGCACTTATCTCAGATCTCCATTTGGATGTGCAGCCAAAATAATACTTTGTCACCTTTAGCTGTTGCTGGCAGTATCATTACCCATCCCACATTATTGAGTAAAAAGGATTTTTGAATACAAGATTTTTATTCTCCCAAAGATTAGAATTTCAAGAGCAGAAATAGTTATTCAGCGTCTGATATTCAGCCAGACCAGTTGAATTTTCATTAAAGAAATAAATCCAGCTAACACTATGCAGGGATACTTTGTAAAAGTAGCCAGATAACTCAAAACCTTTACCAGTCCCAAAGTGGGGATAATTTATTATTTGAAACCACATACACAGGACCACAGGACCCAAGGAAGAAGTTCAAGGGATGCAACATATTTCTTTTGTTAGAAGCAGCATAAAATTACTCTCTCTGTTCTGATGTTTGTTACCCATCCAGATAATTCCATCAAATCTTTGCTTGAACTTGTTGACAAAGTTGTTTCAGTATCTTCCTGTAATACCGATTGGACATAGCCAGGCCTTTATGCTAGTGAATGGTTTTTGTTTGCTGCCAGTAATTAACTATTTAATTCTTAACTGGAAGACTTAGGGTTTCACACCCTCAAGGTATACACTCAGGGCAATTGCTAAATTTAAAGGTTGGAATTGCCAGAATTATCAGGGAAGTGTCAGCAGATTGATTTCCTTTAAATTTATCTTGCTAGTGGAGACTGTCAACTAATAAGATCATGATTGTTCCAAAAAACAATTATGTATTGAACATGCTGCCAGTTGCTATAAATCGTGGAACTTTTCAAGAGATGTCTCCGTTACTAGCAATGTTTTTGTGGAAAAATGAGAACCACAACATTGACATTAGGGAAATCCTGGAAATTGATAAAAGCGAGTTTTTGTTTGGAGGCAGAGTATCATTTTGGTTCTCACCTCCTGAAACAGAAAGGGGCCCTGTGTGGTTTACCCAAAGGAAGCTCAAGCCCAGCCTTGTTTATTAAATATTTGAGCTACACTGTTATCTTAGCTGAAGAATCAGGTTCCACGCTGGCATGATTCACCCCAGATGGAGCCAAAGGGCTTGCTGCTGGCCTGACTGGGTGTAACTGTTTTTGATGACACAGGCAGGGAGTGAATCTGCCCCTGTCTTCCAGAGTTTCACATCCATAAGGATACTACGTGTATAAATACGTCCTGCTTGCAATGCAGTCTCAGCTGCCAGCAGCAGCCCTGGAAGAGGACCGGGATCTCCAAGGTGTCCCTTGGGCACACAGAAGGGCTGAGCAAAGGGCACACACCAGCTTTGGTCTTGCATCTCTCTCCCTGCCTCACTTCTCTGCTGTCAAGAGATCCCTGCCTGCAGCAGTTGCAGAAATACTTTCTAGAAAGGTATTTTTGGGGAAATTCAGTAACAGTAATTACAGAAAAATCGATTACGCTTCAAGACCACATGAGCTGCATTCTCAGCCCCTGAACATGCCTGTGATATGACTTTGAAGCTGATGAGCTATGACAAGTCTCTGCACTTTCCCATTGCATCACATATGTACTGTATTGATTCAGAGCATGTCCTCCCACAGGCAAAAAATTGTCTTTTACTTCCATGGGTATAACAATGTTCAGAATATTGGAAAATAAAGAACTGATAAATATCCTAACAAGCCTATCAGAACTGTGAAAAGAAATCCAAAATAGCAAAATAGTTCTTCTATGAAATTCCTGGCATCTCTGGGGTGACCTCATGCTTTGTGTGTTGGAGTGGCTCACATCACTTGCTTCAGGTTGTGCCTCCCAGGGTAACCTGCTCTTCTCAAAACCAGTTTTAGATCAGAGAAAATTCCTGGCTCCACTGAAGTGAATAGGAATTTCACGACACATAGAATGTTATCCCCAGACTTTTCAAACATGAGGAGATGAAAATTTGGCTCTTAATTCTCTCTTGGGATTCTTGAATTAGTGGTTCAACTTCCAAAAGCTCTAACACCCACTGATTTCAATAGGAGCTGCTGGAGCTCTGTGAAAAAAAGGTTGTTCATTTCCAACACTAAATATGGATGGTGGAATCTTAAAATTAGGCTCCTATTTTTGAAAATCTTGGCCCAAACCTTTATTAATACCACACTACCATGTGTCCTGCATCTATTAGGAAACATAACATCATTCAGATCGACATCTGCTGTATTCTCTAAACGTGGGAAACAATAATAGCTTTTTAATTATATTTAGATGAAAAGCTGTCTCTGAAATAATAATAGACAGTTAGGGATAGTCCATAGCTGTCTATTACAACTGACCAACTAATTTGCCATTAGTCAAAATATTGCCAAACAGCACATAGGATGAGTGGTATGTGTATATACCACTCCCAGAGAGCTCTGCTAATTGGAGCAATTTCAGCAATTTCCAATTTTAGAGGAAGTCACTGATCCAAAGTTGTTACCTAAAGTAATTCTTACTGACAGTATTGTTGATTTGAAATGTTTTCTGCTATGCCAATACCACAGACTAACTGTGCAATTACAAATGTATCTGTCAGTTCTGTGTTTATGTTATTGACACTGGAAGTTTTTAGGAGTGTATTACTTAGGACAGTCTAGATCTCCATCTAAAAAAAAACCAAGAACAAAAAAAAAGAGGGTTTGATATGTTACTAAAATCAGCATTAGGGCAGATTTCCTCTGATATCATTTCACCAGAGCCAGTCAGTAAAACAGGGCTGGCTCTGATCTGAATTTGAATGGGAAACCTCTTGGTGTAATGTAAACACTTGGGGAAGTGGTATTACTAGTTCTATACGTGGCTTGAGTCAGTAGCCCTACATTGCTTTTTTATTGCTTTGGGCTGTCAGGGACCCTGCCTGTTTTTTTCATAAAAATATTCTGGGACATTTTGCAGAAGAATTAGTCCAGATGTTTTAACTGGATTTTAATTTGTCTGTCCTCTTGCTTATCTCTCTAGAAACAGCTAGAGTTAGGGTTGCAAAATATTTTCCATTAGAATCCTTGCTTTTAGCAGGCTTCTAATTTCCTGAACTGTGTAACTCTGTTTGCTGAAACTTCTTAAGTTCAACTTCTGTTGTGCAGTGGGGTACAGCACTCTCTGTGCTATGGTTGAGCAAGATCTCTTCGGCCACTTCTGTGTGTGGGAGAGGAACTTTTTACACATTCCCCAGCATAAATTGAACCACGAATTTGAATTGTTGTGACCAGAGCTCTGGTAAAAATCTTCCCCCCTCTCTCCTCCCAAAACGGCTGAAGTGTGAAGTTTAAAACCTGGCACAAACAAGACAGTTGTGGATAATTGATTATTAGAGCCATATTTTAATGCCTCTCATTTTAAATTTGCATGGGCAGCAACCCCATGGACATGACAGGATGTGATGGTAAGAGAAGGTGCACCCGAATAAAAAAAGGACTATTAGTAGTCCAGATGGCAAAGGAGGCAGAAGCTGCTGCATTGTAAGCACATCCTCTTAGTAGTAATACTGTAAAGAAGTACCAGGACTCTGTCTCCTATATCCCTAGGAAGCAAGAGACAGGGGTAGTGAGAAGGAAACCACACAAAAGCCTTGTTGCATTGCTACATCAGCTTTCTGCATTTTATTACTGTAGGCAGGGTCTGGCTCCTCATCTGCTTTTTGTCAAGGCTGAACCCTGTGGTACCCTTGTATGTTTGGGCCATTTAAGGCTACCATAATAAAAACAATAATAAATAACAAATAAGCAACTGGAGTCTAAAGCTGTAGGATGGATTCTTTCCAGATCATAATGGAGTGAGTGGTAAAGTCCCAGTGGAGCAGCAGAGCCCAGAAGGCCAGACATGTCTGCAAGACTTTTGTGGGGCACACACCATGCTGCTGTGTGGGCTGTGCTCAGCACCAGTGGCTCAAATCGGGATCAGACCACTGCTCAGAGCCAGCTGCCCCCCCTCATTGTGTGCCCCCACTTCCCACCCATACCTTTGGCCCACACATTTAAAGAGATTTTACCTCTTTAAGCTTTCTTTCATAACACTAGAACTGTCATTTTCTACCTTGTCCCTGGATTGCAGGAAGCTCCCAGTATTGCTGAGGACATTCCTTTCTATATGCCTCAGTGGATCCTGTGTATTTCCAACGTTTAATTTTTCTGGCATGATGCAGAGAGGAAGCATTTATATGGCATTGAATTTCCCTGATGTTTTGTAGTGAATAGTATTTCAGAGTAGTGTGGCATGGTTTCAAGATGACTGTGACAACAGTCCATCAAGGTGTTGGATTTTTCTGTGTTTCAGAAATGGAGATCAGTTCAGCTGAAGGCTGTTTTCACCAGCACTGCAGTAAGGAGCACCCAAGTGTGGTGCAGTCCTTGCACTGGTGCTGTGTTAGCCTGTCAAGCTGTGCTACAAGTCAAGCAGAGCTGCAAGTGATCCAAATGAAGAGAGACCTGAAGGGCACTTGGCAGACTTCTCCTTTGCTGCTCAGCAGTGGTCAACAGTGTGTAGTCTCCAAAATTTGGAAGATATTTGACAGGTTGAAAAACTGAAAACCAGAGGCCACACCTTTAAAGCCAGTTTAGAAATGTGTGTCTTGTTACCCTCGTCTGGGAAGCTAATTCACAGAGAGCTGGAAGTATTTGGCAAAGACATATTTTGCTTTGGGCTTGATTTGGGAAGGGGGAAAAAGTAATATTTCCAGTTTTTTAATTGGTCTTTGGCAGCCATGGAGCACTGCCTTACAGGATTATTATGATTATAGACTACAGCGTGAACTGCAAATAAGGACTTTGGAATACCTGCCCAATGCCTGATTGGTATGGTGCTGGTGAGGATGAACACAGTGTTGAGCTCAGGCAAAACTGAGTGCCATGTTTGTCTCCCAGATTTTTCAACTGTAAAACAGACATGACTATGTACTGTAGTAATGTGCTATCCATTATGTGACATCTTCTTTTAGATCCTGTCACCAAATTTCTCATGGGTAATAGCAAGAGTGAATAAAGAAGATGAGAGACTTTTAGTATACCCAGATGAAAATGGACATGGCCTGTTGAAAATAGACATGGCCTGTATAAAAGATGGTTTTTCAATTTCCTCCTACTTTAGCAAGCTTGGTTCCTTTTCTCAACTTTTTCACTTTTAAAGGTATGTAACTATGTAATGGCTTTCTGATGATAAAGTATTAATGTATTTGAAGAAAATTCTATTAAGATTCAATTGCTTATGAACCATTTAGCACATACTTTTAAAGTTTATTATTTGTACTGTACATAGACTATCTTATATTAGGATTCCTGAGAAGCCAAAAGTAGGACCTTAGGACTCAGTCCTTAGCTTTTCAAAAGAGCTTGCTGTTGACACAACTCAGGATGTTTTGTATGTTCTGGCTGTATGTTCTGTACAATGTCTATAAAGAAATTCTCACAGGGCTTTGAATTGATTCTCTCTTGAAAAGACATTGAACACCCAGGCACCATCAGTGAACACAGTTCCCTTAATGTCCCTTCGATGGACAGCACACATCAATGAAGGGCCCATTTTTCACATCAGCATTTCCAGAGACTCCCAAGGAGGACTTGTGCACGGGAAGATGCAAGTGAGGAAGATGAGTCTCACATGTAAAACCAGAAAAGGTTATGAAACATAGTTTAGGGCCTCTGCAAGGTTTCCTCACGACGAAACGCAGAAGCAGCTCAGTGTGGTGTGTAATCGTAACAGTTGATTGGCCGTAAAGCCACAGCTCTGTGCTGTTGCAATGTGCATTTTCTGCTGTTGAGACATGCTACGGTAGGAAGCTCTGACACAGCCACCAAGTAACAGCAGCAGAGCCGTATCAGGGCCCTTCCTATTTCTGAACATGGGGTAAAAATGGCTGGGAACAGAACTGAGAAACAGAATTGCCATAGGATGCAGAAGAACAGGGGCCCACAGGGAGAGGAACTGTGGCTTAGCAGAGGAGATTTTCCTTGCTGAAAAGTGTAATAATAGACTATGAATAAAATTCACTTCAGAGACACACAGTGTGTCCACAAGGCACTCACAGATGAAGCACACATTCGTGTGCCACATGCCCAATTCATCATTATTTCAAAGCCATTTCACCATTGTTTCTATTATAGCCCATTGAAATAGGCTTAGAAGAGAATTATGCATGGCATATTCATTCTTAAAATGACCTGGGGAAAGAAGACTATTGACACATTAAAGTGAGAATATAAAGGGTGCTACGAACTCTAGGTGAGTTGGAAGGCAGTATGGATTCCTCTTGCAATTACTAAACTGAAGTTAGCACAGCACTGAGGCAACATTTCACTTTTTGAGAAGCCCATTCTGATTATATGTATTAGCACTCAGGAATTGTTGTGGGCTGTAGTACCATGTGTTGATGGTTGCACCAAACTTGATAAAAAGGTAAAAATGTTTTAAAAAATACAGTTAACTTCTTACTTGCCATACTTTTATTATATTTCATGCAAGAGACCAGTTAAATGCTGTTAACCCATATCAATAAAGACATGACAGCTTAAATTTGCAGCCTAGACTTAGCCTGACTTCCATTTTGTGATCCCCCAGCTCCAAAAGCTTTGCACCTAAGATGGAGAATAGTGTCAGTAAAGTTGCTGTAAAGATGCAGAAATGAATAATCTCATCTCTAGAAATAAGGACTGAAACATATTTAGGAACAATGCCTCTGTATGTCTTCTACATATTTGGTGAACACTGGGCTACCAGAGTGCTAATCAGGGATGATTCTGGAGCATTTGATTTACTTAAAGCATTATGACACTTACTAATGCAATGCAGATCTCTTTTAAGGCCTCTGATGTGTTCCAGAGCTGTTCAACTGCTGTAATTTCTCAACTAAATCAGAGAGATGTGGGATCTAACATTAATTTCCAGCACTATATAGATATATCTTAATACAGGATTTAACTAATGCTGAAATTAACCACCAAGTGCTTTGTGTTTTCATTAACCTCGATGTACCACACTGATGGTTGGACTGGAAATGTTCTACTTGTTTTCTCAGCAATACTGTGTATTCAGTATTTATTGTCTGTGATAAAAGCAGCTCAGCCTCATTATTATCCCAGGATTTGGGTGACAGTAGAGAATGCATCACAGCAAAGCTAAAGCCTAGCTGAGAGCAATTTTACTATTACAGGCACAATTACTGTCCATTACAAATTCCAGGAATGAGCACAACCATAACTTTAATAGGTGACTATGTTGCAGCAGCATGAAAAGAAAAATGACATCCCTCCCTCAGTGCAGAAGAACAAAGAAATAAATAAAACACTTTTGGTTGCATGCTCAGTATTAAACCCAGGCAGTCCTGAAGGCATTTGGCTCTTCAGGGGAAAGCAGCTTTGGTTCCTCTGTCTGCTGCAGTTTCACGTGATTCAGAAGACTGTTTGAGGCCCTTGTCCTGCCCAGTTAGCACCTGTACAGAATGCAGTCAGCTCCAGTGAGCCTGCCTGGGATCTCTGAGGTCTGTTCCCTACAGAAATGTCAATGTGTCAGGGTCAAGTCTGACCCTTGGCATCCACTCTTCTTGTCTCAGAGAAAGGATGGGCGTCCATGGGAACACTTGCACAGACCTAGGCCCAGAGTACAACTGAAGTAGAAAGGGATTTCTTTTCTTATATTGCTATTTACAAAGGAGCAACTGAAACATACCCAAAGTTGTTTGCATTTACTTGCTTTCCACAGGTCAATTATTACTGCTTTAAAGAGCATTTTTTCCAATAGAAGTGAAACTCAGACCAAGAGCTCATTTCAGTAATGCACTTCCTCATATAGATACATAGTAGTAAATTCCTGATTTTAAGCAGCTGTCCAAATGCTGTTGACTCTCCATCTCCTGAGAGAGTTGTTTAGGTAAGTGGATGAAACAGGTGAGAAAGAAATATGAAGCTGAAAACAAAAAATCAATTGATAAATGTACATTGTCTATTACCAGAGAACAGCACAAATGCTGAGGAAGAGATCAAGTGCTGAAACTTAAACTCTCTTTTTTTCCCCCGCAAAACTATTTCATTTAAATAATTCCAAAGTTACAGTTAGTATGGACACAGTCTTGTTCTTGTTCCCTTTGGAATATCTCTCTATATCACACTTGTGTATAAAGCGTACTGACAGTGAAGGCTCTTGAAGTCTCCAATATCTAACTTGATGAGGATTCTTGTTTTCTTTCAACTTCAGTAATTAATCCAGCTATCACAGAAAAAGGGAAACTGTCTGTACAGGTTCTAGACAACATAATTTCCATGCCTACATTTTGTAACTTTAAAATTAATTTGTGTTCTTGAAGTAACAATATTAACATAATTTGTTGCAGTAATTTAATCATATATGACAATTTAGCTACCCAGACATTTGTATTTGAATAACTGTACAAGGTTACTCATTAGGGCAGGATCTCCAAACATAACCAACTGGTTTTCCTTCCCATAGTCTGTCCTGCTGTCCTTGAGTTCCCTTTGTGATTGTTCAGCAATGTGTTGAGTTTATGGCATTATGACCAGACAAAAAACAACAGCATTTCTGAAGGAATGATAGAGAAATTGTCTTCTATGCCTTATATTCCAATAGGGGATCAGCAGCTTAAATATTTTTTCCCCTCAGGCACTGTGGCTGGGAGTGACCCTGGGCAGGGGTTGAGTGTGCAGCTCAGAGAAGTGGTGTGCTGGCATGGGCATGGGCACCAGCACTTTGTCCTTCACACACAGTCATGCCCCATTCAGATGTCACTGCAGACCTTGGGCCTTAGAAGTAAAGTCTGTGGCCAACAAATACAATTTTGAATAATACAAGAGAAGTGAGTTGATGGCTGAGACTCTTGCCACTGACTTAAGCAGAGTTCTGCCCAAGTTACCTGTCTTTATACATCTCCCTTTGTGAAAAAGGAGTAACTGCAGCCCTAAGTGTTGTACTGAGCTTAGCTGAACTACAGTGATGTGCTAACATTAGAGAATATGGTGTATTATGCAATGAAGAAAACAGTTCAAGTGCCTGGAGTCATTAGGATAGACTTACTCTGCTTAAATGACACAAAATCAAAAGTAGTGAATTTTGATCTCTTTTTAATTTAAAATACACCTATTTAATGAATTTTGCATGAGTGTATTGTGGGCATGCTGGCTGTCGTCAACATTTACCTCTGTAAATGTGAATGTCCAAGGCGTTATTCAGTGGCGCTAATTCTTATTTCACTTCATGGGAAAAAGAAACAGGACAAGACGTTAAGTGCCTTTTCAAAAAATTATTATTATTCTGTGTCAATAATCCAACCAGTTTAAATGTATATTTATTCTATGTTTGAAATAATGCAAACTATTCGGAATGCTATGAGAGCAATGAAAAACACAGGGCTTGGAAAACTGGCAGTTTTTGTGGTTTTGGGGTTTTGAGTAAAGTTTCACAACCAATCAGCCCAGAATAATGTCCGGTAAAGGCATTTCTGCTTGTTAGTTCTATTTATTTATTTACTTTGGCACTGTGAGCCAAGGCAAGACACATTATGGAGGAGGGTCAGTGAAAGTACTCCAGCTCTGTCTAAGGGTCTTATCCTGCAAAGCGCTGAGGGTCTGCTGCCATTGAAGAGGTGCTCAGCAACTCTCAGATGCAGTGGTGCTCACTCAGGAGCAGGCTGGAGCACAACCTGCTTGCTCTGGCAGCATGGGCACTCGCAGCCTTCCCGAGGAATGTGCCCAGAAAATAAAATCAATATTGTGTCTGTTTGACTTTGGTTGGGTGGCCACTGGTTTCTGTGTGTCTCCATCTCTGCTGGTGGCCCCGATCTCATCTGCGTCCCTGGCAATCTACCCTTATTGTGTGTCTTGCAGCAGCCTTCCCACCCCAGCACCCAGCATGCCCCAGCGGCCTGAACTATGAACCGAGTGCTAGCAGGGACTTTGAGGGCAGTGGATGCAGTCTGTTCTTCCTTTTCTGTACTTCTTTGTCCCCTCTCCCCAAAATTGTGCTAACGTTTGTCATACCATATTTTGCTCATGGGTTCATGTTCCTGGGATATTAGGGTGTTGTAAGTTCAGGAGATCTCCCAGGGGGAATATATTTGCTCAATGGTTTATTCAACTAATTTTGGGGATTTCCAACAGCAAAGGCTCCCCCTGGTCAGTTGTCACTGGGGAGCTGCCCAAAGAGAGCTGGAGGATGACTCCAAAATGACTTGGGTGTTCCCTGGGGAACACTGGCAGTCCTGGGGCTCAAGGTTAGTTGTCTCAGTAGTTCTCACTCTGTCTCATTCACAGTGGTGCTGAGACCCCAGTGCCACAGGGAGCTGGACATCTGTGCCACCACCGAGAGCTTCCTGGCATGGGTTGCGATGAGGCAGGGAGCGTCGCCTGTCAGGTTCAAACAGGGGGTGTTTTCCTCTGCGGCTGTTGTTTGTGTGACAAGATGGGTGTGACAAATGAGGCAAATACCCACCACCAGGAGGCCTCTGAAGAGGAATAAACAGGAAAGTAAAGGCTGCTTCCCCATCCTGTGCAGTCCCCCATCCCCTGCAGGCCTCCCAGCTGCTGCAGGGATATCTGCTGGGGTATCACATTCCAGGGAAGAGTTGACATTTTGTTGTACCTGCCACCAGCCTTGCCAGCAGGTCTGGTGGCACACCAGTGCACCAAGGGGAGCACACAAGCATAGGGCCATGCCAAGGTGTCAAGCAGCACCTGTCACCTGGCTCTGGAAAACCCCAGGGGAGAAGCTGCGGCAATTTTCTGAGAGCGCTGCCACCTTGTGTCAGTCCATCCTGCACATCCTCGCATGGACCAGCAGATGTTCCACGGCCTGAGGTAGCTGTGGGAGGCCACTGGCTCTCTCTTCCAGCGACACTTCTCTCATGACAGTGTCAGAAGCAGAGCCTATGCAGCACTGGGCTCCCTGAGCCACAGGCTACAGGGCACAGCACAGGTTGGATGTCCAGACAACAAAAGGAGCCTGGAATACCATCAGCAGTTGCATCTCATGTCTCATGGCTCTGTGCAATATGGGAAGGAGGCTACAGTTTGTTTTCCTTCTTTAACCTGAAAGGTCAATTCTAGTTCTCCCCGTACTTTCCTCCGTGCCCGAACAGATTGTTCAGAGCTGCATGCTTCCATCACGCACATTCTGCACTGCATTAGTTTAATGGCACTGTCACTATGAATTGCAAACTTTCTCAGCTCCCCCCTGTGCTGGTGAAACATGGCAACATAAGGAACATCTGTTCTCTTACCCTTTGCTGGAAATGGGAAACATCATATTGCATTTTTGTTATTAGCCTTATTTGGATGCCAGTGGTTTTTTTCTAAACACATCAAGGCAGCTGAATAACCTTAATTGAGTACTACAGAAAAAGCATGGTTTCATGCAAATACAGCTGCCAGCATAATTATTAGGACAATACTCAACTTCTATTCCTGAGATCGGTTCCAGTTTCTTGGTTTTTATATTGCTCCCTTGCTGCTGAATTTCATTATAAGCGTCTCCACACAAACCAATCTATAGTCAGGCAGCAAACAAGAGAAGTCCTTAATTTTGGACATTAAAAATCCAAACAAACCAAATTATTGCAATTTGCATTTGAGCCTTTATTTATATACAAAATTAATTACCCGGTTTTCACTAGGAATAACTACCAGAGGTAAATCTATGTCTTATATGACTTCTAACAGACTCCAAGATTTTAGTGGAATTTCATTAAAGAAAACAGATTCCTGCAGCTCCCATGGAAGATGACTGCATGTATAAATGGAATCAATTGATAATCCTGAAATTTAATTGTAATGGGTTCATTGTTATTTCATGATCAACAACAGCATGAAACGGGCAATCAAGCGGAGATATGTATGCAACTCTCTAGTCCACCCATTGTATAGAATGACTTCATTATTAAGCAAGCCAGAGACTGAGAATACAGCAAGAAGTACAGCAAGAAAGTGGCAGAATCTGCTCCAACAGTTGGTGGTATCTTTCTGTGCTGCAAGGTACACACATCCTGTGTGACATGCACACTTTTAATGAGCCTTCATGAAAATATTTAACTTTTAACTTATCTCCTTTGCCAGTTTACTGGAACATTCCAGAAAACTGTTAGCCAGGTGTGGCTTGCTCTATTTTTGGTAAGTTTGCCTAGATTTGGAGAAGTCTTTGGTGAAATCTACATCAGGCTTCTGGTGTGAATAATGGAGAGACTTTTTACTCTGCTGATTTAATTAGGTTTTATTTTCTTCTAGACCCACAGCAGAGTTCAAGGCTGCTTTGAGTCGCCCATGAAGTATGTTTGGTCTAATTCCTAGGAGAGATGTGCTCATTGTCACAGAACAATTGTCTCTAGTGTCACATTACTAACAGTTTCTCTTTAAGAAATGCAGACTGTAAAACCAGTAATCCTGACCAGGTCAGGATTGTGTTGTATCAGCAGAACTTTTGTGGGGAAGTTTGTACAGCACGTGCCTGCCTTGTCTGGCTCAGTCCATCGTCTTCACAACTAATAACATTTACTCCAAATTTAAAGAGGCTCAAAGTTCAGCAAGCCAGATTTAGACTGGGGGTATCTTTACCGAAGACAGAAGAGCGATAAACCTGGCCTGGTATTTTCTATTGAGAAGCAAATATCAGAACAATTCTTCAAGTATTTATTTTCATTTTTATAATCATAGAACAAGGCAATTTGCAGCAAAGTGTTGCATGCAACTGCTCTCAAAGCAGATCTGACAAAGGATGTCAGAATCAGGTTTCGGTTTAACTAATACCAGAAGTACTCCTGGATTCTGGATACTGTAACTCATCTGGTTATTTGAAGCTGGAAATCTGTACTGAAGGTGTCCCCTGGTAGTGGGACAATATGCTTAGATTTGCTTTGTAAAACTCATGTTCCCCATAAGCTTTATCCACTGGTATTGTTGCACATAGTGCAATGTTGTGGTGTAATTCTCACCTAATCAATTAAACACATGCCTGGACCCCAATGCAGTCTCGCCTATGCCTTTAGCAATTAAAAAAAAAAAAAAAAAGGCACAACTGCCTGGGAATTTTTATATGAGTTGATATTAACCAATTGCACACGCTAAAGCCAAAGACTGAAAATGAACAAGAGCCTCTCTGACTAGGGAAGACTGGTGTGACAGTTTGTTCAATGCTTTGCTTGACCTATATTATTTTATTTTATCAAATCCACATTAATAATTTTACACTGGTTTGTAGAGTACAGTGTGTGCTATGCTATATTTGGGATTTGCTAGCATGTACTATCTGCAGAGTCTAAGCTGAGCATTCACCTTCCATGCACTTCAGCATGCTATATTCCCAATCATCACATGTGGAGCTCTGATGAAGAGAATACAGAATCAAGTCCTCTTGAAGCTAAAGCCAGTAGCCAACTACTTTATGAATCAAAGAGGGAAACTTCAGCGCAAGCAAAGGACCCTAGTGTCCCGAGATGTCAAATCATTGAAGAATCCCATTTTTTAAAATCTTTCCAGAGAGATTGCAGTCTTGGGGACGGATCTGAGACCCTTCCTCTCCTCTGATCAAGCCAGTTACTAGAAGATTGCCTGCGCTGTGACTCATGTGCTTCCAGGCCAGTGTCACCACTTGCTGTATGTGACACCTGGGGCACTCTTGACTTCCTCAGGCCAAGCAGGGCAGGTGGGAGTCTCACAGAGCAGCTCCCCTGCAATGTGACAGGGTGGTGCCATGTGCTCCCTTCTCCTTTGCAGCCCAGAGCTGGTGCCGAATGCCCCAGCAAGCGTAGCTGGCACCACCAGCACAAGTTGCTCCACTGCAGAGCTGGGAGAGAACAGGAAACAAGTGGTGACTAACAGTCCACATTCTTTGCTTTTGAGGCAGCAGAGACACGAACAGCCCCTCTCTCAGGCCAAGCTGCTCAGGCACAGGCTATTCCTTGGTGAAATTCATTGCATCTGGTGCTGTTCATTTCCTTTCAGTTTTTATCTAGTCTTTCTGGGCTTCCTGTTAGCACCTAACCCCATTTGAGACAGCACTGTGAGTTCGCTGTGCAGACCAGTAGAAGCTAGTGGTTACAGCACTATGATTCAGCTAGCAATTGTTTTGATGCATCCTGTCTGTGCTTTTCCGTATTCTTATTCTTCTGGGACGTGCAGTACCAAGGGAGAAGTGCTGGGGCACTGAGGGACCTCTGTGAAGTCGGTGAAATAGATCCTGTGTTTCTGCTGGAAAGGGAATAGAAACAAGCAGCAAAGACAAGAAAACCATGTGTAAAATGTGTCTCCCCCTCTGATTATCATTTATTCATACTAATATATCCATTCACTTGAATATTCTCAGCTTTTCTCAAGTCTGTGAACTTCTGTTTTTATAGAGTGAGTTTGTTTGCCAGGCAGGTTTTCCTCAAACTCTCCCAGTGCCAGTAATTAAGGGATTATTGTAATTACCTCACTGCTGCAGATATTGAGTATTAGCGCTTAGGCTGAATGTGCCCACTTTGATTTCTCTACAGTGACGCTAGGTAGGCTGTGCCTGAACTCTGCTCTAAATGAGCACAGTGTCATTAATGACAACACTCTTACAATGGGCACTTTTGTGCTTAAGAAGATTTTTATACCTTAATCCACCTGATGCAAGCTACAGATGCAAATGTATTACAGGTACAATTTACTTCATCGCATTAACAAAACGTAAAACAAGATTCAGACTGCACTGTGAAGTGTTTAATGAGCTGTGGGTCAGATCCTTGGGGCTGGCTGAGCTCCTCTGGCTGCAAGTCAGGGCATAATGCTTTCTTTTCCCTGTCTTGTGCCTGGCACTAACCTTAATGCTTTGGTCCTTCCAGGCTTGAGAGTTCTTCTTCTCATTTACAGTGGCCTTCAGTGATCCTAAGGAAAAATAGTGTAAACGTTTTGTGAGTCCCTTTTCTCCATGCAGCTGCATCAGGGATAGAGTGGCATGGGAGGTCAGGGGAGGCCACAGCCAAAGCACACACATCTGCCACCTCACGTGGACACAGCACACCAGAAAATGCAATCCTGAGAGTCCTGAGCAGAGACCTCACCTTGGAGTGAGCACTGGGAAGGAGAAGAACAACTCTGCTGAAATTGCTGCTCTTGTGGTTCAGTGTATGTATGCAGCACATCTGCCTTTCCAGGCCTGTTCTCAGCCACTGCTGTGCTTTACCACATCTGGTTCTTTCATGTTTGGCCTGAAATGGCCTTTCTCCTAATGGCAGTTTTTCCATTACACACTGGCTCCTGAGGTGATGATAACATTACGTTTCCCTGAAAGCTGTGTACGCAAAGCTGTGTTTTGTTTTGCAGTTCGTCTGCTATAATTAAAATGGTGATGAAACTAATCAGGACCTGAATACCCTTGCACTGTGGTCAATATAAAGTTCTGACATTCATGAGAACGAAGTCTGATCCTCAAGTTCCCTGGCAGATCATTATTTTTCATTGTGTGCTTTGCCCTTCTCCCTTTCTAAACCAGTTGCAAAAGCATTTGTACTGTAACACAAACTGTCCCTCACCTGCACCATGAGAGAATCCATGTTCTAAGTGGCTGCTCCTCATTCAGAGATGACCAGCCGGAAGTAATAACAATGCCCATAGAGAAATAATCTCTATGATTTCTACAGCCTTTAATTTTTGTTTGTCCTTCTGCCATAGAGGTTGTATGTTATGTATGCCATCCTTGCTTGCTTCCTGTTCCCGGCCAGCTGTGGATTGATGATAGCATCTTCAAGTTGTTGGACTTCCTCTTCTTGTCTTTAATCTCTTTTGGTTTCAAAATGGCCCCCCACATTTACAGTTACCGACCACAACAGGCAGATAGCAGCAGCTGGTAGCCAAGCAGACAACACTGGGTACATTTTAAAAACAAAAAGACATCTGTTCTTTAGGTTATATAAGAGGATTTAGTGCTAAGATTTAATGAAATGTTTGGCAGTTAATATCTTAAACATGCTAATTCTTGACATTTTCAAATATGTGTTGTATCCAGTTTGACTCACTGTACTTGCAGAAATAGCCAACACCAGATTTATTCTGCACAGTGTATAAATTCAAAATGTAGCAACTGAAAGAGAATTTTATACTACATGAACTTACTTGACTTGCTTGCAATAGACTCCTTCCTATCAGACTTCCTATCCTTACTCTTTTACTATAGACTGCAGTTCAGGAAATTAACATATTTTCTTTAGTTAACACCTGTGCTGAAAGCCAGGCTAAAGTAGGTCTAATGTAACCATCCAGTTCTTCAGAAGCAAAGCCACAGGTTATTTTGCTTCCTCTCCCTTTCCCTCTTCATTAAAATCTGGTTTCACAGGGCAAAGAGCCTGAGTGAGCTGAAGAGCAGATGTTTTGAAGAAAGTCCTGGCTATAAGCCACTTTTTGTCTGTCTCTGGTTGCTTTTGTTTAAAGATTGCGGAGAGGGAAATGTATGTTATTATATATAGGTGTTTCTCCCAAGACAGATGAAAAGTAAGAACAAGTCAGGAAACAAAATTTCTTCAGTCAGGTGCTACAGACCACCCTAGCTGGGAGTGCAGACAACTTGCAGTGCTGAAACATCCACGTGTCAAGATCATGAATATGAGAGGATTCCTTTAGTTTGCTCTTAGTATGCACTATTCATTTCAAACTGCTTTTTGAACTTATTTTTATGGTACAATCATGCAATTCTGCTAATGAGGTTGAAATTCTTCATCGTTAGCATGAGAGTCTAAACTTGGAGTGGCAGTAACAGGTTTTGGTTCTGATGTTTCTTCAGCTATGACTAGTATGTTGCTTTCCTCACTCTAGTCGCAACCCCAGATGTTTATGTTTCAGTGTAAAAATTTAATGTTTCATTGTAGCAGTTTTATTTAAGGCTGTTATTATATGCTCAGTGTTAAGTTGCAAGGGAATTTATGTTTATTACTCAGAAGTCATGGCCACAGTCAGGAGGTCTGTATTCAGTTCATGATGTCCTTGAGGCCTCCATCCTTCAGGATCTGAGAGCCTTGGGCTAAAGCCAGTTGGAGGTTGGTATGGTCAGTATCATAGAGTGGTGGAGGACGGGTAGAAGGTTTATCTTCTATAATCTGTTATCTCCTCTTATCTCTTGCTTCACTTATAAAATGGGGATTGTGTCATAAAAGTTCCTTTATCAGCTTGTCTTTAGGGTTCTTTGAGTAGCTTTGGTCCCAACAATCTTTTGTTGAAACCCTCATACCTTCTGGGCTTGATCAAAAATCCCATCAGGACAAATCAGGTCAAACTCTTGCTGGCTTTGGGGAGAGGCCGGGAAAGATTATACTGTGCAAGTCAGATGGTCAAAATGTCCTTAGATTGCCCCAGAACTAACTGGCAGCTATGGCTGTGCCTTCTGCCCTGGTGTGTTTGCAGCATAGTAAAGGGTCCTAGACTGAGGATATGAGATTAATCCTATACAACTCTTACCTCTCTCCTCTTTTTTGTCTCCAAGAGTCAGGACACAGATTTTACATTGTACCTCACATTTTGCATCCGTAGCTGCCTCTTGTCTAATGCCATCTTCTGACAAAATAGCTCTTGCATCCATTTCAGCTGGTTTTGCAAAGCAGTCCATGTAGCTGGGAACACTCTCAGCCAGGCCCATGTTTGTGATGAGTCCACACTACTCACCTGAAGCAAGGTTGGCCAGTCCAGTGCAATGGCAGCCAGCTCCCCCTCAGGCTGCTGAGTGGCCTTTACCACTGTGGCTTCTGTGCTTAGACTTCTTGTTGAGTCTGATGTGAAGACTTGCACCAGGACAATAGCCAGGAGGCAAGAGCAGGCAAGAGAGCTGCAGTGGCAGCAAGGAGATCAATGGTTAGCATGGGTATCGCAGCCAGTCTCATCTGTTGTCTCTGGTAAACACTGTGTATGTTACACAGTCATATACATACATATACACACATACACATAGACATCTTCTCTCCTGGCTTTACAGAATCCCTTGACTGCTCAGGAAGCACCACAGCTGCCCACCAGGGGTGGGCAGCAGCTGCCTATGACAACATCTGGGTTATGTTTTTCAAAGGGTTACTTCCTTCCTACACGCCCAGTCTCAGGACAGGGAGACGCCAACCAAAGGGTAAGGGAGACAGTGAACAGAGAGCTCAGCCTTGTTTCATTGGGCTGATACATGCACTCCCTCTGCCCCCACCTGATCTCTGTGACCTGCTGATGCAAAAATCAAATTGTCATTGGCAACAACCCATGTTGGCCTGGAAGCCACAGATTAGGTTCTGAGAAAACCTGATGTAACTTTTCATTCTCATTACCAAGTCTGGAGGGAAGACACCCCCCATACGCCTCCTCCCTCCCCTTGGTTCAAGGATTTCAATTTCCACTTAATAGGTGGTGGTGGACGAGATACATGTGCTTGAATGGACACGTTTAAATGTGAGCCAGGGAAGAACTGGTCTCCTCTCCAGGATGCTTCATCCTTATTTCCCCATTGAGATTGTGCATATGCACAGCACTGAATTTCCAGAGATGCTGAACCGATGGGAGCCATAAATCCTCAGCTTGTGTTTCAGCCCAAATGTACTATGATTGCCACTGAATATTGCATCATAAAAATATTTCACAGTAAAGAAAGAAAGAATATCCCTTCTCTGATAAAAGCGATGTATTTTCAAGAGCTCAAACCTGCTACCCAGTTTAAACTAAACAATATTGTTTATACTATGTTATACTATACCATCAAACGCTGAGTACTGATTTTTGCCAAATGGTTCATGTCCAGCTTTTCTCTCCTGACTTCAAGGGAAGGCAATCTAGATTTATACCATTGATTTATAGTTTATAAGCAATCATGCCTTCACACTTTCAAAGTAATTACATTTAATCTCATCAATATGGACAGATCACACAAGCAATGTAGGAACACTAAAAAATGGGAGAAGTCTGCCCTGAAAGCCCAGCATCAGTCCAGGACATATAAATCACTTTTTTTTCCCAACTCATTTAGCCTTGGCCAGTGAATTTATGCCTCAGTTTGCTCTGCTTTCAAAAATGTATCCAGTTCCTCTCTTCATGCATGACTAAGGCTCTCTTCTATTGCTGACTCCGTCACCTGGGTACTATCCCAGCTCCTCCTCATTGTGTAATTCTGCCTCACTTTAAATATATTATTCCCCTTTTGCCTTCAAATGAGTTATCTGAGAAACAGCACTGGCACCATGAGGTCCCTTTAGCTTTCTGGTTTCCGTGTGCTTTTCCTAAATGAGTTCTAAGTTTTTGGTAATTTATATCTCCCTTACACACCCCACCATCCCATGTGTTATTGCTTCTAGAGTCCACAGAACACACAGGCAAGAGGGCAGGAGAGACACAGTTGTTCTTAAGTGTGGAAAACTGAGAGCTCAGTTTGGTGAGCTGGGCCAACACTGAGAGAAGCTGCAGAGGTCCGTGGAGCTCAGCCTCGTGAGTCAGTGCATACTGTGGGTGTGAGGGACCTATGGGCTCCTGTGGCTGATACTCCTGCTGTGGTTGAGATTTGAAACTGAAATGTGGCAGAGGCTCTGCAACTGCAGTTATATTTGTCCTTTGGTGGCACCTGAGAGCTCTGAGCTGAAGTTCAGAAGTGTCGAAAGTACATTTCAAAGAACAGCAGGAGGATGAGCAAGAGGCTGTGACCAAAGGGGCTTCTGAGACAGGCTGCTGGCACTGAGCCTACAACGACAGCATGCCCAAACTAGGCTAGTCTAAGGGCGTCCATGTTTTAGTATGAAGCCCTTAAAGAGTCTAATTAGCATTAAACCAGCCAGATTGTTGTATAGTGATGTTACCTCCATAAGGAGATAACCTGTGTCATGCTGAGTCTCAGGTCTGCTGTGAGGAGCGACACAATGTGCTCTGTATTCTCTTTGTGTGCATGGCCGGGAGGGCAGAGCAATTCATTCCTTCTGCTGTTTATTCCTGCATATGAAGTGTGAGAAGATGCCATGATTAGTGCTAATATGTTTTAAATGGAGCCCAGTGTATCTTAGGGGATCAGTGCACATATTCCAGCACAGTGGGCTGTATGGATTAGATGGCATCATGTAGAGTGCAATTATGCAGATGTGTAGTGTTTCCATAACGTATTGCTGCTCTAGAAGACATTGTATAAATCTCTGAGTTTGCTGCAAAAATGTCCATTTTTGCTGTCACTGCCAGCTTGCCGGGCTGTTTTGTTGTCTGCTCAAAGCTTGTTAGGGCTTTGGAGTGCTGTGCAGGAAAATCTCTCAGTGAGATGTGTGTTGTGAATTATAGTCCTGACAACTATCCGAGGGTGCGTGCTGAGGTGTAGCATTAATATTTATTTAGGAACAGATGTCTTGGCTATTATCCAGGGCACAATCTTGGTGTGTTAGGTGATGGGGAAAAAAATTCTGCCCCTAAGAGCTCAGTCTCTATACAGCAACTGTTAAAAATATTTAATACAATTTTAAATGCGTGAATTATTTAAAAGAATAGGTAGAATAAAAGTGTGGGTGGAGGTAATGCATAACATTTCCCCCCTGAACTGAGTGAAACGTTTCCAACCAAAGGATGATTTACATATTTACAGTAGCTGTGGTTTAAGTATCCTTTTTCATCCCAGCATTTTACACATGCATTTTTAATATTTTTTAATATTTTACGCATTTATTTTAGCAATAAAATAATCTCATTTTGCCTATAAACTGATAAAGATATTAAGTAAGAATTCTTAAAATATTTTCCTGCTCTGTGGAGTCCTGGGAATGTAGCAACACCATATTTAAAATTTTTCTTTCCTCCTCCTGGCAAGATTTTTAATTCCAGTGGAGAATGAAAACGTCTCCTTCTGCTTTGATAGTGTCATGCATGCATGTGCCTGCTATTAGTTGCAGGACAATGACTTCACACCAGGCACAAATGGTCAACAAAGGCAAAACCAAAATAAGACTCTTTATGTTGATAATAGCTTTCCTCTGTGCTTTTTGTGCTCCTTCTAGGGCAGGAGCTAATTCCAGCATTGGACCAGTTTGCAGCTGATCATCCGCTCAGGTGGCTTTTGAAGTCATGGTGTTTTTCAGGGGTAGAATATGTACAGATTCGCCCACTGCCATTTGCAGAGGTGAGCAATAGGTGACTTGGGGGAGAAGTGCTGCAATGACTTCTGTACCAAGTCATTGTGATGAGCAACCAAGGGTCAAGCTACACAATTTTATACATCCTCTCCTTTCTTGGCATATGCAGCAAAATGAAGCTTGCCTCGTTATTTACTTCTCTAAATTAAGATATCTTCTTGCAAGGCACCACTCAGGAACTCACAAGCACTGCTTGAAATTATGCAGTTCTACTGGCTGATGGGCGTTCCAACATGCTCCCTGTAGATATGTGGGCATGGGCTCTGCACCTTGGCATCAGTGCAGGGGCATGTGGAGATGTTTACACGAATTCTGCCCAGAGTGTGCTATTTCTATGAACTATGACTTTAACCTTCAAAATTAGCGGGCAGACAAGAAATTAACTCTTTATATTGATTATCTGCAAAGCATGTGGATGGGGAAAACACTGCCCAGACTCCATGAGACTCAGTCACTCATTACTGATGAAGAAAAAGTAAGAAACATCATATGACTTACCATGACCTCCTTCCCTTCCAGAAGGAAGGAGAGGTGAGAGGAACGACAGGCTTCCTTTGACTCACTGGATTAGTTCATCTTCCCAGATGAAAGTGTCATTTCAAAGCTTGTAACCCTAGAGAGGAAGCTCCTGTAAATTTTACCCTGTGCAGAGCAACAGTGGGCTCTGCGTGTCAGTGTTGATGACAATCCAACAGAAAGCACAGAGAGCAGTGACCTGACTCATCGTCATGGGTGCAAGAGCTGTGCTCTGAACGTACTATACTCATGGGAATAGCTTTCTTGGAGGGTGACTCATCACTGAGAAGTTCAGGATGAAGCATGGACACTGCCTTCCCAAAAGGGACAGCTGTGATCTCTCACATAGACGTCTCCCCTGACTGTAGCAGCACTGAAAATGACTTGCCGCTTCTGGGAATGAGCCATGTGGTGCAGATCTCGGGGTCTTGTCTCCTTACTGTTGGTTCTGAATTACTAAGGTCGAGCCACTACATGTTGTGCTTGTTCAGAGCGGGGTCTTTGTTGATAAGGCTTGCACACAGTTTAATGGTCTTCCTCAGGAGACAACAAGGATTTGGTGGGGTTTTCTGGAAAGAGCTAAGGCTTTTTGTCTTTTTCATGCTTTGCAGAAATCTGATATATGTTTCATTCACCTAGTTCAGGAGCTCAGCTTTGGTTACAAGGTGACTGTCCCAGAAAACTGGAACATCACTTCCAATCAACAGTTCTTCTACAAATAAAATAATTTTATTTTTTTTTAATTCTAATAACCCACAGAGATTTGGGGGGGGAGCACAGATAAACTTCAAAGAGGGACACCAGCCCTGGACAGAGAAGTACAGAAATGAAGGGCCAAAAAGAAATAGTGTGGATGAGGAAACATGGGACAATATGTATATCCTGTGACCAAAAAGTTTTGAGAGCCTGCAGCATGGAAGAGTCAACTTTCAAGTGATGGTCAGCCCCAGTAGGTGCCGTTGAGCTTTAGGCATCTTCTTAATGAGTTGTGGTGAAGTTTGCAGGCCGGGGTAAGAAAGGAGGAGCATGTGTGACTAAGGATGTAAAACTCAGATAAATTATATAGAGGGGTATACATCTTTCAGACAGTGAAGAATAGCTGGAAGGCATATAAATAAGAGATCAGAAAGAGTGGATCTTGAGAGAGCATAACGATTAGCGAAAACACAAAGGACTGTTGAAGGATGCAACCCAGGGCATCTAAAGGGCTCTAAGTACATAAAAACATACTTGGCTCCAAAATTTTCTAATCTGGAGCTGGTTGGTGGCTGGGAGAGCACTCAGGGGAAATATTATATGTGCTTACCCTGTGTTCATACTTTTCCCCAGGCATTTTGCTTTTGCCCACTGTTGGAGACAAGAGCTTGATGGACCTTTGGCCTGGCCCAGTGTGGCTGCTCTTCTGTTCTTGTGCTCTTGTGTTGTGAAAGATTTGGAGTCCTTGTGGTAAGTGTTGCGTTCTTAAGCACAAGCTGCAGGACAAACCGTGCTTATCATGGCGCCATTGCTGAATCAGACACAGAAGGGTCTTGCTGACATTCTGCATTGCCTAGCGCGTGACATACTGAACAGATTGTGAGAAGACTCTATATTTTCCCAAAACAATCAGGCTCTTCACCAAGATGATTTTTGTGTAGGTACAGCAAATTATGCCTGTCTCCTGCAGCTGGGCTGCTCCAGCCTCAGGCTATGGAAGGGTGGCAGCAGCAGCTTTCTGTCTAACACAACATGTTTTTGTTTAGCATCCAGGCTGTTGGATTCCTGGCACTGCCTGGGGAGCCTCTCCAGCGACTTCCCCTCACCTCTGTCCCACTGCAGCCCTGTAGCCCCCACACCTCAGGCTGTTGCCTACAATGTTCTTGAGAGACTGCTTTTGTTCTCTGAGGAGATGAAGGTGCTGGTGGATCTCACTGTTTCTTTGCTAACTTCTCAGCAGCTGGTGACAGGAGAGCTTTCTGAGTCTTGTTTTGGGATGTTTTGGCTGCCTTGCTCCTCCACCACTTCTTTGGCTTGGTAGTCCCAGCTCTCTTGTTGTTGTAATTACATGTATCTCCCTGTGCTATCCTGTTTTGCCTATCAGGGTTGGCATTACCAGCGGGGTCTCCATTTTTCCAAGAATATTGTGGCACTTAAAAAAATAAGTCTCTCCCAAGGAAGTGAAGGTATTGTTAGAATCTTCTGATAGATGCACTCAGCTTTTGCCTTGCTTTTCGTTGTTTATTCAGTCCCATAGTGCGAATGCCAGTTGTTTGGTTTTTTCCACAATATTTTTTCTGGCACAGTATTTTGTCAGCCTCAGGTAGGAAGGCAAGAGGAATCTGTAGGTAGAAAGAAGGGGAATTTACTTCCAGAGTTAATGAGAGGAGGGTCAGAGAGTCAGAGCAATGTTTATACACATACTCAGTAATTTCTTACTCAGTGTATGAATACATATGCACGTGAACTACATATGTTAACAATATATTTTTCCTAAAGTTTATGTTTTTCTCTGCAAAGCCAGACCACACTTAGGGGAGAAAGAAGCTTTGCCAATAACTGGATTCAATTTATAAGAAACTAGGTGGAAATAATGATGAGGAAATGAGAAAAATAAGCTTTTGATGAAATAATTAATGACTAGTTGTGACACAATCTCACAGCAGCAATCCAAGGCTCAGGGAGATCAGAGGAGCCCATCCACTGCCAGACAATGCTTACTATGCAAAGCCAAGTAGCCTCCTGTTTGCAATTTAAAATCATAACCATATACATGAACTGCAGTTGGTGGCGGCTGGTTTGTTTTGAGCTCTCTCCTAACAAAGTAACAGCACTCCCTTCACGTTGCATCTGAAAGTGGAGCGGACCAGCGGGTTCCAAACAATTATGTAGTATGTAAGACAGGTCCAGCTCTAAGGCAGCTAAAGCCAGGAAATGAACATATAAACATGTGTGCATTATTCTACTGCTGTCAAACTGAACAGAACTCTGCTGCTCACTGATCTGATCCAAAAGACTGAAACTAGGTGTTCTTAGCTGGGGGTATCTGAGGAAGGAGACGCTTCTGAAGAGCCCACAGAAGGTGCAAAGGAAAAGTAAATCTTTTGTCAGCAGGCCCGTATTTGCTGTCACCACGTCCTCACCTCCATTGGCAATATTTTTATGAAACCACAAGTGGACAAAGGAGAAAAATACTTGGCCCAAGATATTTTTTGCAGAAGGCTCAATTCTGCCCTCAGAGATGGTGTTCCTTGCACCAGCCATGCTGAGCTCTGGCTGCCAGTGGATTAGTTCAGCTGAGGAGTCACTTTTGAAGGAAATCTCCCTGTTGTCCCCACTCACTCAATGCTGCTTGCATGGCAATGTGGTCTCAGCGGAGCAAACTAGTTTTCTCTGCCTGCAAGCAAATTGGCATAGGTGCTTCAGGAATGCCCCAAATGGACTTCAACCATAGAAATAAACAGCAGTTGCTCTATAGAACTAAATTAATTTCATTATTGTTTTTTTGAAACAGTGCTTTCTTTTGAGACAGCAATTCCGGTGCCTGTTTTCAAGCTGTGTATATGCAACTGCTAGTGGGGGTGTTCAGTCCACATAACCAAGCAGATAGTCTTAACCCCCCCCAAATCACTGCAATACAGACAGAGGTGTGGCTGCACCATGTATTTTGCAGCACAACTTGCTTCCTTGCAAGACATTAATAATCATGCCAGCAAAGCCACTCCCACCATTCTGTGCTCTGCTCCTGAGACAAAGGTTGTGTTGGTGCAGAGCCACCATCTTCCTGCTCATCTCAGGGGTTAGCTCCTTTCCCTGGGCTGCTCTGCATGTCTACCATCCCAAGCAGATGCATGTTGGGAGACAGTCCACTCCTAATCACTTCCAGAGGTCCTGTTTCTAGCTTGGTCAAGGCACTGCTGAGTCATTTTCATGCAGAATGAGTTATGGCTGTGTTTAAAACCTCTTTATTACCCTTCAGTAATTCAGAGCTCAATCTAGCGTTTTAAATGTTGCTCTTCTAAAGGGCAGATTTATATGTAAAACACTTTACACTTTGGTTTCCTCCTAAATAATAACTAACGTTGCTCTTCTGAGTGCTTTATGACATTAGCTAACTGGTCCTGACAACACCCTGGTTTTGCATATGCACAGCAGAAAGCTTGGATGAGCTTCTTAAGTCTGATGTTTTCAATTCTTATGATTTTATTGTGAGTCTGGGGTGGGCTTTTTCTTCAAGTCTCAGCTCCTGGAAGCACAGAATCACATGACTTTCTCACTTTTTTTTTAAACAATAAATTTCTATTTCTTCCAGTTGCAGGGGGAAGCCTGAAAATGTGATTCAAATGCATTGCAATGCTCAGAAACCAGATGCCAAAGAAGAAGCCAAACTGTGCTGCCATGTTTAAATATCTGAAGTTGTAAGATAATCTAAGTATGCTCTGGGCCTTCACTCATGTTTTCTGAGTGTAGAAAGACTCAGCAGTAAATAAAGTTTCACATTCCATAGAGACAAAAACAAATTCTTCAGGAGGGCTAATATTCTCCACCTCCTCTCTTGCTTTCTTTTTTCTGATTCTCATTCTGCATGTACTTTCCTTTCCACATTGTGACGAGTTGCATTCCCCATAGTGGTCAAGAACAGCACATAAATAAATCTTTGCTAGAACAGAGCAAATTTTAAATCAAATCAAATTTTTACAAACAACTGAGATCAAGGTTTTAAACTCTTCCATCTCTTAATGTGTGCTTATAGATGTGCAGCAGACCAGGGGATACAGGTCATAACCCTCAAGCCTACATGACAACTATGACTGCTGCTGCTGCTTCTACTACAACTAATGAAATAGTCCTTCCAGTGTCTGGCATTTTGGGGGGCACCTGTGTTGTCTTCCTTTACACAAGATTTTCTTGATATTTGTTATAAAGCACACTTTTCTTAATTTTCTTCCATGGCTTTGAAATCTTTCTTTGACTACCTGGACAAATCCCTTGTCCCTCCAAGTTGGATAGTTGCCTCCCTCTCACTTCTGCTCAGCTGAAAAATATCTTTTCACCTCTGGCCATTTTAATTGTACTTGTTGATTTTTAAACCTTTCTCCCTGTTTGCCCACATGTTTGCACTTGAGTAGAAAAAACTAACCCAGGTAGAACCAAAAGAAGCAGTGATTTCCATCCTTTGTGGTGCACAGCTTATGTGTCAGCACACCTTCACGTCAGACTTCCAGCCCACAGAGGAGCTTCCTGTGCCACCACAGAGAGCTCTGCCATAATCAGTCTGTTGTAAGAGTTGATGGGAAGGTCAATTGCTTGCTTCAAGTGCTGACCACAGGCTCATTTAGACAGGTTTTGTCCAAGAATCTTGGGATTCCTGTATTGCGATCTTCCTGGGACCAATTCTTGCCCCACTTCCCTTAGAATAAACCTGCATGAGTAAGCTTCCTTTAATTTTACAAATCTCTATTTTTGTTCCAGTTTGGAGTGTTCAAAGCCAGCTAATCCTGGTTTATGTTTACTCTTGCTGAAGGCAGCCCATGCTATGGTTAGACAGGAGCCAAACCAACACAGAGTGCCTCTGACAGTCCCTTCAGAAATACTGGCAGGCAGCATCAATGTAAGAGAGCAACCACAGCACTTAAGGGAACTTTTCAAAAGAAAGGAGTACAGGCATACTGGAAAGGGAAGAGCCTTAATATGTGAGAAAAAAAAATATTGATGCTCAAATTACTTTGCAAAGTTGACTCTGAGACAAGCTCAGTTGGTTAGAGCATGGTGCTTAATAATGTGCATTTGATCTTTTGTATGGGCCATTCACTTAGGAGTTGAACTTGGTGATCCTTGTGGGTCCCTTCCAACTTAGAATATTTCGTGATTCTATACTGGAAGCTTACACTGAGAAAAGTGACAAAGGCTTCAGTTGATGAATTTGCTGATATCAAACAAATCCAATACTATCAAACTCATAACAACAACAAACAGGTCCTTCCCAACAAGGAGCTGACTTCGTGTTAGACCCTTTCTTCTTCGCTTCCAACTGTTTACAGCTCCAAGAGGGAAGACATTGCTGTTGAGCTGAGCTGGGATGTTGGCACCGCTACCTGGGGCTGGTGTGACAAGGTGCCTTGGCAGGGCTTCTGCAAAGTCAGCCTCCAAGCAGGAAGCAGCCTAACATAGTTCTTGGACAACGCAAGGCAGGGAGGAAGTGAATTTATTTAGGGATTGTACAACTACATTAGGGGGTATAAGACGCATGGGCAGTCTAGCAAAGCAGATGGTTTGAACATGCAAGGGCAACAGCTAACTCAGTAGGGCAATGATTCCAGAAAATTCCTTGCTGAACTGTGGCCTAGGAAAAGGACACACAGAGTACTGATTCAACTGGCTGTGCTCCTGTGTGTCACTCTTTGGTAGATTTACCATGCAATTTTGGTTTGGTTTCCCCTCCCCAGTCCTTCAAAGAGTGATCCCTGTTGTGATGATTAACATACACCTTACAATATAGCAGTTCGAGACAGTGGATTGAAAGATTTGTGTTGTTGGTTCTGCAACCAATGCGTCAAGTGTCAAATATGCTTTCAATAACTTCCTGCATCTTGCTGAGATAGTTGGTCAAAGACATCCTAGTGAAAGACAAGGACAGCTCAGTCATACCTGGGCATGAGTTTGATCCACTGTCTTTCAGTGGCAGTTTGTTTCCACCTACAGCTTTGCTCCTCCACCAGTTATTGAAGCAGCTTAAATAAGCTGCACTACAGGGTTTGGACATTGACCTGTGTTTTGCTTGTTTGTTTAGTGAAACTGTCACATAACTAACCCAGCAGAGTCAGGAGTTACAGACAAACTTTGGCTGCAGAGTGTGTATTTAATTCAGCTTTCACCTCAACACAAAGCCTTTGCTTTCTGGAGGAGCAGAGACACTATGGATCACCTCAGCACAGTGCACATCAAATTCTCTCCAGTAAAACACAACTAGCAGAAGGCAGCAAAACCTCCTATGGCATGCAGGGTCAGTTTTGAGGGTTTTGGTTTGGTTTGGTTTCATTTTTAGAGTGTGTGATTATCTTACAATTGCTTTATGTTAATGTACTTAGGTATTAGACTGCCTCATACCTTGATGATATATAAACCTGCTGTGAACAGGTCGGCCTATGATCTCATTCATGTCACTGTAAATCCAAAATAACTCTCTTGAAAACAGCATTTGTACCAAGTATCCATTAACATCCCCAATAATTAATTTGTCCTATGGTAGGTTTCTGTTCTTTACACATGAAAATGCAAGTCATCTGATTGATTTGGAATTATTTGGTAAGGCTGCAAATATTTAAATCCATCTAAATGCTGTAGAATATAAATTCTTTTCTATTCCGTATTTTAGACTGAACAGGCAGGACCTACATTATAAATGTAATTCAAAGCTTAGAATCTCTAGTTTAAACTATTAAAAGAAGTCCAACTGAAGTTGACCAAGAAAAGATTCATGGTATCAGTTCCGTGGTCTGTTGTAAATAAGTGGCAACTGTAACTGTGACTGGCTAATATCAATGCCAGGAAATGACCACCATCAATTGTACAAAGTTAGCAATAAATTTCAGGAATAAGTCTTTCAGGAACTTGTAGAGACTCCTTATGACTTGGAAGAGCTTTCAGCGGGGAGATGTCTGCGTAGACAAATCGACAAATCTTTAAAACTATATGTTTGCACCAGTAAATCTATTCAGAGACATTTTTCCTAAAGAGCTTCCCTGTAGGGGAGCTATTATGCATGCTCTAGCCTGAAACTTGAGCTGGCCAGAGAATGGAAATTGTGTTTCACAGACAATTTTGAGATTTTGAAATTTGTTTTCATTCCAATTCAAAACAAAACCTCAAAATGTTGAAATTTGCCACAGAGGAAAATTCCATAAAAATAAATAGTTTTGGCTTATTTGGATCATTAAAATTTTTAAAAATGTATATATTATATAAAATGAAAAAGCCCTCTAAATTTTTTATTTGAAAAATTGTTGGCATTTTTTCCCTCAGAAAAATAGTTTGTAAAATGCTAGTTTCACAAAGCATTTTGATTGTGACTGAATGACAATTTTGGAGGAAAGCTGCTCCATTAGATAATTCTCCATCTGAAGTTCATTAGAGTTCCTATTGCCACATCATCCAGACCTTTTACTGTAATACAGTAAAAACTCCACAAATAGTCTGGTGCCAGAACTGTGATCTGTATAATGCTGCTGCTTGTGGGCTTCCTGTGGCACGTTTATGCTATGGCAACACCTAGAAGGTCCACATGGATGTCTCTTTCTCCTTGGCAAGGTGTGAACAGGAAGGAAAGAGGACTCTAGGTGTGAGATAAATGGTTTGCAATTGCTCGTGCTGCCATCAGGACCCCAAACACATGAAATTCTCTCCCTGGCAGGGGAGATGGCAAACAAACCAGTACTCAACATCAATGCTGGGTCCCTCTATGGAAAGGAAATGACCCACACAAGGAAATTGTGCCCCTTCTCTGTTACTAATAGGGTAAAGTCCATAGCAAACAGACTCTAGGACACTTCAACAAATAGTGTCAACAGCCTGAATCCCACAACTCAAGAGAGACAATGGTGACATGCTTTCAGGGCCTCTGCTGAATTTTGGAAGACTTGTGCTGTTCCAGGCTTATCTGAACAGACAGGAGTCTCATTTTTCATCCATGTCAAAGTATGAACTATTCAAAACCATGAACAGATGGAGGATGTATCATTAAATACCCAAAGAGGAGTTTCACACAGCACCGTAATAGTCGGTCATACTGCATTGATGAGTTGAGCAGCATGAGGGAGGAGCAGTAAGGGCTGCACTGTATTCAAAGAAAAGACAATAAGGACAAATGCACTTGTACAGGTTGTCCTTCCTCCTCTCCTTAGGGACCCAGACACAATGGATAAAGCTAAAAGACTTTGTATGTGCTGCTGCCTCTTTGCTTCTGATAAGCAAAGCATATTTGGTGTGTGTTGCTAGCAAGGACAGTGGCAGGTAAAGAGATTATTGAATGGCAAACCTGGTCACACAGGTCTAGTGAGATTCCTGCCTTGCATGCTGTGCTGATGAGGAGGAGCAGTGTTTGGGTCCCTACTGTATGTACACAAAGCCAGCATGTTGTCTGCAAGTGGGACATTTGGGCTCGGAGTGTAATTCTGGAATATGTTTTTCTCCTTGGGATATTTCTGCAGTCAGCTTGCTCTCCACTAGAAAGTGACATGTAGGAGCCACCCTCTCTTGTTGAAAACTTGGTAGAATGTCTGTACAATATTATGGTCACCAAACTATGTCTAAACCTAATTGGTTGCATGTGGGGATTGATTGGTTTAAAATAAAGAACTGAATGCACTGAAGACCTGCCAGAAGTTGTGGATAAGATCAAAGAAGGTCAGATAAAAAGCCAAATGTAACTTTAGTGAGAGCAATTGTAAATCGTAATTCCTTGAGTGGAACAGCTCTTGCCTGCTCCAAGATGGGGCTGTGATCCTTTGTCAGGAGCATTGATATAGCCCTCAACAAAGACCTGTGTTTGACAGTCATGTCCATCCTGTTGTAGAACCATTATGGTGCAGGCAGCTGCATAGTTTTGTCTTCATCTGGGGCCAATAATTCAGTGTGAAAAGCTTAAAATGCTTCAATCCACTAGGAAATAAAAATCTCTTTTGAGAAATTTATAAATTAAATGTCTTAAACAATTGTCATAAACACCATAAAAGCGTCAGGAGAGGCACCAACCTTCTTGGTAACACTGCCACCCTCCCACCTCCCCAGAGCCCACAACTACTGCAGAGCTGTTACCATCACGTTGTGCCCACACACAATAGCCCCACTTGAAGGCCAGGAGTTCACTGTATTGTAAAGAGGAACCATTGCAGTTCAATACCAAACCCCAAGGGTGCAGAGCCTTCAATGCCTGCCTTGCCTTACCTTCAGAGCCCACTAGCACATAGCTGCATGGCGCAGCCTCCTAGTGCTACTCCAGGAGGCACAGACCCATTTGGGGAACAGACTCACTGGAATACTGGCAGAAAATTTGCACTAAGGTGAGGCAGGTTTCTAGGACAAAAAAAAATCCATAAACTTGCTTTTACATCAGCTATTTGTATCAGCTGTTCTTTTCTGGTTTCCTGCCATCTCAAAGCATATAAAACAGTTCTGCTTAATGTTCAGTAGCAGTGAGGGTCACCAAGTCTGGAACAAGGATGATTTTAGTTATTTCAGTGCAGACCTCCAGTAAACGCCATGAAGCAGAGCAAAACCTCAGCTGCACTTGGGGCACAGCCAGGAGAGGCTGCCTCCTCTGCAGGGCTGCATGTTACCTACCTGAGGCCTTGTACAAGATCCAATAAGCTTTTACAAGGCTCTCTCTGTGCAATGAGAGATGCAAGACAGAGATTATTAGACAACAAAAGGCATTGCCATTAGACACACACAAGGCAAAGGATCAACTCCAACACTTGGGCTTGGTCTTCATGTCAATTTTTGCAGCCATAGCTACAATTGCCAGGAAGAGAAAGGTAGCACAACTTTAAGCAACAGAGCTCTGCTGACAAGAAGCTTTGTGTAAATAACCAAGTCTCCTTTGTGTGGTGCACCCCTCTAGCAAACTGGGAACAATTGCACAGGAGCCCTTTCCAGCATGGCTGGCTAAAACTGTCCTTTTAAAATTGACATCTTCAAGCTTCCAGGCTGTTCCTAACTGAGACAAGGCAAGCAAGAGCGCACACACTGGCAGCTTGAGTGGCACTGGGCACCCTCACAAGGGATCATGCCCACATCTCTACGCCAACAGCCAAAAGGAGGATCTTGCCATATATCAGGTTTGTTCTGCACTAGACTTCCAAATACTTTTGGGGCTCTTCCCATCTCTACAAAGGGACAGTTTAAGACTAATCTTCCCTGATGGGCTCTGGATGAATTTTCGTATTCTATTACATGTACAAGGAACTCGTGAGATATGCCTAAACATAAGCCCCGTAATTATGGTGCATGTGCTAGCAAATTAGACCAAACTGAGCCAAAAGGCCATACGAACATATTAGATGATGCTGCATTATATGCTTGCTTTCTGCTACTGCCCAGTTGGAGCGGGCAGTGCCACAAACTGAAAAGCTTGGCAGCATGTGGGGAGGGCAGCTGGCTGATCACAGCGTGTGCAACCCTGCCCAAAGCCCCTCAAGGTTCAGAGAGATGAAAGTTGGATGGACTAGAATCATTTAAGCCCTAGCACCCCTGTCTGAAATCATAAGCACATTTTCAAGCCTTTTATTTCCTTAAATAACAGTGTGTATTTAAGCACCTGTAAAAGGGCTATGCCTACTTGGCACTCACCACCCTGCCACTGCTCATTAAGGGCCTGCCTGGACTCCCAGCAGAGGCCAGGACTGGTGTCAAGTACTCCAGAAATTCCTCTCTAGCTCCAGTTCAGTTTGTTTTATCATCTTTGCAGAGCAAGTCACCTAGAAGTCACTTTCTGAAGGGCCACATATTAAAAAACACCTAACACTCCACGACGATAAGTGATGACTCAAACGAGTATTATTTTCCCCCAGGATGCTTGGGGAAGTTGAGGCACTGTGGCTGGAGTGTCGCTGTGACCTGTGCTTGTGACTTGGAATGGCTTTGACCTTCTCAGCAGCAGGCAGAGATGTCAGTGCCTCCAAAGTGCTGAGAGAAGTCCATTATGATTAGAATCCATTAATTTGTCAACCCTTTTTAAAAGCAGCATTTCATTAATTAGAAAATGAGTCCTATGATTAGCTTGATTAGGACTAGAATGGAGGGGAAGGTGTGGGATATTTAGGAGCCTGCTGTGGTTTCCATGGGGAGCTGCTGTCCTGCAGGGATGGAAGCTGCTGGCCAGGATGAGTGGGCAGGCTGTGCTGTCTCTGCAGAAGGTAGAGACACTCATCAAAGGCAGTGTGTTTCAGGCTGCCAGCCCTTTTCTGCAAGCAGGGAGGTCATGGTGTTTGCATTGAACACATTGAAGAGGCTGGTAGAAACCTTGCTTTTTATGGGGAGCCTGGGCCCCTGTCATGGAGCTCTTGGCTGTGGTGTCCCCCTGCAAACGAGCAGTGTGTGAGACAAGCAACTTCAGAGACTGTCACAGTAACTGCAGTGTCCCAGTGACATTCCTCCTTCCCAGCTTCTACCTGCTGCCATCAGATCCCTGCACTCACCCTGTCTGTGACCTTGACGCATCCACCAGGGGCCGTCCTGACTCCCAGGGGAGAAATTTAAGTACAATAAGCAATTTTGCAATGACTTCTTCCAGTTGTCACGTTGCCTGATTAGAAAACAGGGTAAAATCTCTAGACAGGAACGTGGACAAATGCCATCCAAAATGTGACCATGGAAACCTGCCCATGTGCTGGGGTGCTCTGGGTGCCAAGCAAGGGAGCTGAGCACTCAGCTGGCACCCTGCTACTACTGCTCATGGCACGGCCCAGGTCTCTCTGAGAGATGCAACTCTTCCAGAGCCACTGAATCAAGTCAGCTCCTATTGAGCAAATTTTACTGCTTTCATCACAAAATATTACCGCAACTAAGAGCTGTTCAGTTGATGCTTCATGTATCTTGTGGACTGTTGCGAAGTCCAGTTCAATCAAGAAATTGTGAGCTCAAGTACTGGTCCAGAGGAAGCAGCGATTACGTATCTGTTGTCTGACTGCTGCTTTTTCTGCAGCAGGCATGACTCCTTGACATTAGGCCTATGGAGTCGGCCTGTTAATAGTAGTTTTAAATGGTCAAGAGGTTACAGCAGTAAGGAATGTTAGTAAAAAATGTCTCTGTGGAGTCTAAACAACCAGTATTTTAGGCAGGGCTTGGTGGGTTACTGTCCCTGCACAAACAACTAGAATGTGAGAGTCTGGGCTGGGAAATACTTAAACTGTTTGGAAAAACTTGTTTTGTGCAGCTTGAGAGCGTCCCTGGAGGCTGTGGCCCAATGCCATGACTCCTGGTAAAGGCTGGGCTGCAGTAACAATGAAGCTTTTATGGGGAAGCTGGAGTACAATCAGAAACTTTTCAGTCCCAAGGGATTATGGGGAGGGGAGTTCCTGGGTTCAAGATGTCTGGCACATTATGCACATTTCCACCAGGATTTGGGGGTGTTCTATGGCATGCAAGGTATGCAAATTGCTAAATGTGTTTTCAATTTTGCTGTGTTGTGCTGCCTTTGTTGGGTGATCATTTTCTCTTCAGTGTAGCCAGAAGACAAGATGGGTTTGTAGCATGAGAGAAGTTTCTTTGTCTCATTAGTAGTATTGACCCATGAAGAGCTTGACTCTGATTCTCCAGCATGCTCCTGTCTGAGGGGCTGCAAGCTATTCACTAATTAACTTTCTCTAGTACGAAGTGGCCTGACATGAAAGGCACCTTTGATGGACCTCCTTACCAGAGTGATCAGAAGTGTGCACAGAGAAAACCATTCCTTATTGCTGTGGCTTAATCTCCATCCTTTGCATGCTGGACATAGCAGATGTCAGCAAGAGGTTCAGCAAGTTACGGAAGTACCTCCTCCATCAGTGCTACAGCAGCAGTTCAGATTTCCTTCAAAGGCATCACACTGCTGCTAATTAGTTTGAGGGCTTTGTTACAGAAGAGAGGGTATGTCTTCTTACATACAGACTTTCATTGCAAATGATGATAGCTGCTAGAGAAAACAGGGCAGAATGGACCCTAAAATGAAAGGAGAAGATAAGGGGCCATTCCTGACAGCTGAACAAGCACTGCCACCAAACATTCATTCCAGCATTTCATTTGGGAACATTAAGTCTGACCCAATGCCTATTGAAATTAGTGAAAATATTCTTGTGGGTTTCTGTAGACCTTGGAAGGGACCATGCAGAGGCTGAGGAGCAGTGAAGAGCCTGCACGAGCAGTGAAGTCCCTGTCACCAGTGTGCGGCCTGGCTGTGCCAAACGTGCAGGGGAAGCATCAGGCTGGGCAAACCCTTGTTCACCTGGGCAAGAGAAGTGCACATGGGAGTGGAGAGCTTGGTTATAAACATTTTTTTTTTTTTTTTAATTAAAGAAATCTAGGTACCAAGGCGAGACTGCACAAAGATGACAGGATTCAATGGGTTTTATTGTTATTGTCTGTCCTTTCTCTGGACTCAAGAAAGTGAACCAGCGACAAGGGGGCTGCTTTGCTGATGGGGTTCCCCTGCCAGGGCCCCTTTACCACAATTTTGTGCATCTTGCTCCACCATTTGCTGAGGTTTAACCTTGTGCCTTTCTCCAGTTTGGAAACTGAATGGCCCTTAATGACAGCAGCAAAAAAAAAATCCTATAAAGACAGGATTTGTGATTTACATGGGGTAAATTACTACAACTAGCATATTTATTCACTTCTCTAATAAATCCTTAAGACAGGAACAAGTACTAGCTTGACCAGATTCATCTGTGCATGTATTCTCTTGTAGCCATATTTGCAAATCTGTATGTGCAGGATAGAAAGAGACAAAGTATTTCCAATTATTTAGGCAATAAGTCATGACCAGTGTGCTTTTCTGCCTGAAATGGCATTTACTTCAGATCTGGCACAAACCAGACTTTACTTTTGTTGTCTTTTCTTTTTTTCTTTTTTATGTTAAAGGAAATTGGAAGATCATAATTGTGTATTAACTATAGCAGTGTGGTCTACTTGCCACAATAGGAATGTGAGGTCTATGTTTGCTTCTACTAAACCAATATGATGTGATCATTATATTCACAAGATTAAACACTTGCAGTGACAGTACTGGTGTGAAGCTGCACTTCTCTGATAATCCTACAAAGTCCATCATTTGCCTAAATATTACTAATTGTGACAAGTTGAAGATTCACACTACCTAATTGAATTAATACCTTGGTTTCATCAATCTGATTTACAGAAGAGGTGACTGCTATAGAGGGGTGACCAGTGGTCTCTGGTTTCAGGTGATGAATCACTAGAATGTCTCTGTGTGGACCAATATTATTAAACACTGCCTCTGATTCCATTGCATCCTGATATACACATGTGGCAAATGTGTTTTCTTTGACAGATGATTCAGCTTAGCCTTAACCACCTTTTAGGTTTGGAGGGGCCACAGGTGTGTAGGGTTGGCAGTGTCCCTGATTTCCAAGGAAAGTATTTGCAATAGCTCAGCACTGTACCGGATGCGATCCCCCTGATATTCCACAGGAGTTTTTGTCAGTCAGAACATTTCGTACAACGCGGAAGATTTTGTCGCCTTCATTCGAAGGAAGCTGTTTGTGTTAATGCTCAAAGGTAATGTGAGACAAAGTAAGCTCTTTACTTTACAACACACATTGTGCCATTGATGTACACAGTACAGCAAATATAAAAAACAAAGAATCCTCTGTGGTATTTACCCTCACTGCAAATGCATTAGCAAAATAGGATTATTTGCAATCCAATAAAATAGTATTGCTTTTAGGCAGAAACCCTGGGTGTTCAGTGAAGTGTGCTCCTCAACTTTTCTTACCATTTATCAACCAAACACATTCCTCCCCAATATTTTTTTTATGCCTTCCATTAATAGTTAAGAAAAACCTAGGGAAAACAAACACTCTATTCCTGATTGTTTATTCACCAGTCTCTTAGGAACCATAATTGCATCTCCCAGGAATTGTGTGTTTTATCATACTGTATATCTTAAAGAGCCACTTTAGGTAAAATAACAAGGAGTGCCTTATGAAGGAAAATTGGATTCATTTTAAGACTTTTTTAACCCTCCAAAGAATGGCTCTTTGTTTACTTCTTTAGTGCATGTGGCAACTTGCCCAAGTAAATACTATGCTGCATAAATACCAGAGATTGGTATTTATGATATTACATAAACATACTCTGAATAATGACTCATTGTAGCAGTGAAGAAGAACATGAGCAATATACATTGCAGTCAATGCACTATTCCCCATCACAGCATTAAGTGGCACTGGAGCAGTTCAGTACAAAATGACACTAAGAATGTAGTGGAGAAGTCCTACAGCATTGCTGAGCACATCTGAGTTTACTAAACAAATCAGAAAGCAGCCCAAATGGGAAAGTGATGAGGGTAAAAACCATAGCAGGCTAGTCGTCAGTATGCAGGGGTGAGAAGTCAGTGGTTAGGTATATTTTAGTGTTGATTGGGAAAAGGTTTTTGCTCTTGAAACTAAAAACTCATCCAGTATGTTCACACAGCTGTTACAACAAGGAGCTGAGTCCTTGGTTCATCTTTCTGACCCAGACGAATACAGGTCCACTCATGGCAAGAAGATGTTGATATCAGTTTTTTACTCATGGAGCCACGTTTTCAAACGTTTCAACATTTTAATCTATTTCTCAGAGCCTTATTTTATCCAGCTATAGTTTTTTTAAACATTTACCTGCACTTCAGCAAAATTCTGTGTGTACAAGAATTTGCGTGAACAAAAATTTCACAATGCCACATTTTGCATTTCTCCCCAGTAATATGGCCCTGCTGCACAGGGTTCAGACCTGAGAAATCAGAACTCCAGAGAGAAGATGTGTATACCAAAACTTCTCTTTTAAAGCCAGTGGGGTATTAACAAAGTTTATTTTTCAAATCCGTGCTTCTAGTCTGTCTCATCCAAACAGCAAAACCCTCCTGAACAGTCAAATCCTCAAAGGGTCAATGAAACCTCCCTTTCCTAAGGATTATAAAAATTGCCACCCATAATAATGCACTAGCCTAAAATTTTCCTCCTTCCCTGAAGCAGGCACAGCCCTTCAGGAAAAGCAGAATGAATGCAAGTTTGCACATGGTGACAGAGGGGTGGCTACTTGTGTTAGCTCTGGTTTATCGTTAACAATAGACATTTCCTCTCCAGGTGTGAATAAAGGGATGAACTGAGGAACACCCCTGCTCCCCCTGCGCTGTCACCTGAGAAGATGGCATTGAATGTTCCCAGTGGCCCAGCAAAGCTCGTGGGTTTATAGAAACCTCTGCATTACTACATGGTTAGTAGATGTTTATTGTGCTTATTAAACTCTACATTATTCCTGTAATTTTTCTCTTCCTAGTTTTACTTCTTTGCTCAAACACACTGGATTAAGGAGAGCTGTGTTTTGATGTTGACCTGAGTGCCACATGCTGTTCTATCTCATACACAAAGCCTTACCAGACGAGCAGAACATAGGCTGATATTTTTTCCCCGTGTGCTTTACATTTTTTGTACAAAATCGGAGTTGATGCTGATAGGAGAATAGAAGGCAACTGGTCTGCAAGGGGCAGTGTTTAGAGGATGTGTCCTGGGCCAGGACCTAAATGCTGAGGCTGTGCTGCTAAGTGTGGGAATGGCTGTGAAGCCCTCTGTTCCATCCTGCGTGACAAAGGATTTATGCAGCCCACTTGCAGAGCCAGGTGCCTGAAGCACTGCAGGTCCAGGCAGAAAGCTACACCTTCAAAGTTTGTCCTTGTTAGCCACTTTCCCGGAAAAAAATGGAGCAGTAATACATACCAGTGAAATAGAGAGAATGAGAAATATGGGCAAATTTCAAATTCAATCACAATTCTACATATTTTAAATCAGCAGCATTTAAATCTATTTAAATCGGGAGTACTGCCCAAAAACTACAGTTTTATGTTGTTTCAGACATATACTTGGATATTGTGCCAAGACATCCCTCCTTTATCTGGATTTTGAAGCCATGTCTGATCACTTGATATCTCAAAAACATATAGATAATGGGACAATGGGATAGGGAATTAGGTTATATAATAATAAAAAATAATTATGATGACATGACCCTGAGATTAGCTCAGATAGACAAAACATGGTGTTCATGACACCAGGGTTGTGGGTTCAATCACTGTTTGGGCATTCACTTGGGAGTTGGACTCGATGATCCTTGTGGGTCCCTTCCAACTCAGAATATTCTGTGATTCTGTGATGTGGAGACCTGTCCCAGGCAACTTCAATCTCAATGCTGTCCTCATTGTTGCTTAGGGTCTTCTATTCTCAGTTCCTGGGAGAGCAGATGGCAGATTGAGGTCAACCCCATCCAAACCCCATAGAAGCCAGTGGTTTTGACTCAGTCCCAGAGACACTGGAGAATAACAAAGAGGATTGAAAGAAATGGCTTGATCAACCTTGGGGGGTTATTCCTCCTGTCTTTTAAAAGGAATAAATATATGGGTTTGTTATGAATTTATCTGAGAAGTCGTTTGTGCTCCCAGTCTGCCATGTCATAGCAATATGCCTGTGTGATGAAGGCAGAGTTTACACATTTAAACTTCCTTTTTCAGTACAGTTCATTGCAAGGGACTGTGAGTCAACAATCTTCTCTCTAATGTGTTGGTCTCCTCGGCATAAACAATTAATACACTTTGTAAAAGCATGAGGATCACACTGACAAAGAATGATGGTACTGCTGAAGTGGTTAAGTTGGTTATTTATTCTTTTAAATACATGTGAATCAAGATGTGATCTAAAGCAGCTGCCAAACCTCTCACTAGTTTGTAACTTTTATTCTGTCCTGTCTCATTTTTTGCTTTGCACAAAAGGATGCAGACACAATGTGCCCAACAACTGCTTTGGAAACTCAGCCCTATGTAGCACCTATCAAACAATAGAACAGGTAAGAGACTGCATTTCCTTATTTCTGCATGAGTAAACTGAGTGACATCACTCAGTTTTCACTTGCCCTATTCCAGCTGGGACAGGAGCCCCTGAACTACAAACACTTTCATGCTCAGCACAACCCTGTCCTAGCTGGTCTTTTCCATCCAGCGGTTCAAAAATGCCCCCTCATCCCCCACAGCACACTGACAACACTTGCCCTTGACTTTGCAACTCTGTGGGCTCTTGACTCCTCTTCTTTCAGCCAGATATCTGCTTAGACGGAGGGAGCAGTGTCTGTGACTGACTGAAGGTGAAAGAAAAATGCACAAGAGAAACTCAGTGAGAAAAGACAGACTGATGACTATGTCGTCTATTGTATATACACAAATCACTTTTCTGGCATTCCTTCTAATTGCTGAATTGTGGTAGGATTGTACTCTTGAATTTTTAAATAAAAATGTACTGAAAAAAACTTACTTTTTCACCCAATGTTGTACAGCCTGTCCTTTCCTATGTAGATATCTGTGAAATGACTTCTGTACGCTTTGGCATAAGACCTTTAGCCTAAAGATATAGGACTGTATATTTTCCCACTCCATGGAAGTTTCTCTGCATCATTAAGGATTTACCCCATCTCTCTGAAGCGGCTCACCTGTCCAACTTCAATCCATGACAAGTGCTGAGTACGTGAAGAAAGGCTTAGTACCAGTGCCAAAGGTACCCAGCTACACAGTAGCTCTACAGGAGATATGGTGCCAGAGATGTCTAAGAGCAGTCACAGACAATAAACTGTGTAATAAACTACAACAATGTCCTGGGTAGTTCATACAGTTGATATTGATGAAAATACCAGAGCTACAGCCTTTGCACAGCTGTACTCAGTAGTGAGATGCTACATCATGTTACGCCATACATATCAGTGCATTTAAGGATAACATACTTAGTGTACTTACATGTATTATCCACAGAATATTTCCTACAAAGTCAATAGTATACAAGAGTTTATCTTAGGGAAAAAAAAACCCTCAATGTTCTTGTCAGATACCTCCAGGTGAATTGGTGAATTACTAGTAATTCCTGCTCACTGAAGAGGTGAACCGATTTTTTTTCCCTATCAGCAAATGCTCTAAACTCAACCTGTGATCTGAAGACAACAGGCAGTGTACTCTCTTTCATCTGCATCTGTGTGCTAATAAAAATTCTGCATTTGGATCTTATCTGAGAAGATGATTATTTGCATTGCTGCATGAATGTAAATAGAATTGAAGTCCATCTCCCATCACAACATTTGGCTCTGAAGGGGTTTTCATTTGTTTGTGAAAAAAAAAAGCTCGGCTTTTGTCAAGTGTGCAGCTTTGACTTGAAACTGGGTCTGTAGATCAAACCACTTCTGTAACCTTAACTACCTTTTTTAAGAAAACTGAGATCATCCTCATTGATGATATTACATGAGTCAGAGACGTGTCAGAGACTAGAAGGGTGATAGCTGTTCTCCTGCAACCACAGGCATCCAGCTCACATTATTTATGTGCCATCGACAGTGGAACATGCTCAGACTTGAAGGACTTGTGCTGACCTTCTCTTGCTAATCACTTATACACTCCTTGTTTTGAGTGCTCCACCTTAAGGTTTCTCATGACTCACTTTCTCTCTGCAGTGAACAAATAAATCCTGAAGGACACTGTACACTTCCAAGTGTGTAAGTTGTGCCTTCAGACTCACCTTGTTCTCAGCAGCAGAAGCTCTCCAGGCAGCCGTACTACAAATTGTGGTGTGACCTCGGAGCCACAGGGCTTAGTGAGCTGAGAGGATGGTGGTGTTCACGTTGGTTTAGTCTTCTCCTGATGAATGTCAGCCCAACACTCTCACAGTTGGTACAGGGAAGGGATAAAGTTCCTCTGCTTACTGGAGATAGGGAGTTGGACATTTATAGTTCACCCTCCAAAGGGAGAAACAAATGTTCTAATGGATACCTTGACAATAGTCAAAGGGTTATGGAAGCAAAAGGAAGCCTGATTATATCTCACAGGAATGTGCATATGTATTATAAAACAAGACATACATGACATATATAACATCTACAATATAACATACATAATGTTATTGTATATTCACAGTTCTACCTTAGCTATACATTATACATTTGGTGGATGTATATGTATGCATACCCATATATGCATGTGCATTTATGTGTGTGTGTGTTTATAAACACACATTTTTTTAAACCACTTTTTTCCACTGTACATGGCTGAGAGCTCTTAAGGTGACTCACTGAATGGGCACTGGCAGACACATTTTGTATCTGAAGGGAACAGTAAGTCGAGGAGATCTATTTCTAGGTTGATCAGACCAAAACACCTCATTCAGGACACCCAGCTGCCAAGGATCTGCTGGTAACTCTTATCCTCTCTGTACTGACTGGTTCAGCTGCTAGGTGGGGCTGCCAGTGCTGGCAGCTGCACTTCCCTTGCACTGCTTTTAGGAGTCACAAGCAGTAAGTGTGTACTTGCAAATGTTTTGAACATACAAAGACCGTACAAGGTTGAATATTAATGAAGAGAATATTATGGAATATAGTAATAATGGAAAAGAACCAATATTGTCACTAATGAGACATATAGCAGTTCACAAACAAGACAATGAGCTTGAGAAATTTAGTGGAAGCAGAAGTGAGAGGAGAGGACATAGGTACAAGAGCATGCATGGAGATCCTTCCCCTGTGCAGCTCTTCCCCAGGAGGCGTTGCAGGGAAGCAGGGTGGATGGGAAGGACCTCCCTACTGAAGGCTCACTCCAAAAAGAGAGTTCATCTGCTTGGAGCAGGACTAGCTTGGCTGTGAGGTCAGAGGTAGAAGGAAGGGAGGAACACGTTTTGGCTGATGTTCAGCAGAGCCTGTGGGGCTGGAGTGTAACTGTAGGGGCTTGTGATAGGCTAGAATGCATGGGGAACACATCAAAACTCATCAGAAAGAAGGACAGAGATGTGATTTAATATGCTAAGACCCTTGCTGCCCTCATGGTCCCTGGTTGTGAAACATCTAATGGGATGGAGCTTCACCACAGCAGTCACAGGGGAACAATGTTAGAAGCAGGGCACTAGGAGTTGGTCCAGTGTGAGGGAGTAACTTAAACTGCAGGGCTATGATGCAGAGAAGGATGTGGTTCTATTAATTCCTTCCCCGTGTCCCATTGTTTCCTTTCCAGGCACACACAAAATCTTCCTCTGCCCCTCCCGTCTCAGCTTTTCTCTTCCCTTTGTTTTTTTGTCCTTTCCCTGTTGTAGAGCCAAGTCACCAAGTCACACAGTGCAGTAGGGACTTCCCCGTACATAGTTAAAGTTGTCTTCTTTTGGCTATTTCTCCCTATCTGGGACCCATATGTTGAGTAAAACAATTGTAAATGGGGTTAATTCATAACTTTGGCATGGGGCAGCAGGAGGCAGGGCCAGAAATTGGTTCTTCAGAAAAGGTTGTATTTCACAGCTGTGCCCATCAATTGTGAGGGCAGACTCATTTTCCTGAATTTCCAGAGCCCTGTAACATCACAAAGCTGCACATTAGGGTCCAGGTTATAGTCCTCCCTGCCAGACAGGAAGGTGCTAGAAAGGTCTGGGAGCCAGGAGCCGCAGTCAGATCGTGCCTGCCCGGGATATAAAGGACATGACCTGTCCTGCCATTGGCTTTTAGAGCCAAACTCTCCCTGACTTCAGAGGACACTTTATGTGTGTGTAAGGAACTGTGGCAAGGTCAGTGCTAGATTGCTTCACAGCATCAAAATATGAATTCATATATTCATCCTAGAGCAAGGCTTGTGCAACAAAACTAAACGGAGTAACCTAAAACCTAGGAACCAGAATGCCCTGAAATATTATTGGAGAAAATGCACCACCAGCCTCACGGGAAAGAAACAAACACAGATTAATGCAGTCAAGTTAATCAGGGCGTTTTCTTTTAACCACGAACATGACCTTAAAACTTTCCTTTACATGCTAAAGATACCACCTTTGACACTGAGAGATGCAGTGCAGTTGAACTACATCTTTTAATGGAAGTTCCCAGGTGACCTGCCAGTGCTCTGCAAACAGGTAAATTTATGGTCTTTCAGGTACAAACAGGGATGATTTGTGATCCAAAGGAGGATGTTGTCCTTTCCATTTGTCCTCCCTGTCCCCTTCTAAGCCTTCCAAGCACACATGAACATGGTCCAGCAATGTAATCTTCCCAGGTCTGGTAAACAATATTTACCTACTTGAAGACCTACACCAAAAAGTAATAAAATCTCCCACAAGCACAAGACATTAATCATTCTGCAAAACACTAAGTTAGCTTCACTGGTATAACTCAGATCCACCAACTGTAAGCCTTATTCTAATTTCTGCTGCTGCATCTATGCACTTTTGTTACTTACACTAATTTAAAACTCTGTAAACATTGAACAGTTTGTAAGCTGGGAAAATTCCTCTCTCCAAATTAAAATGCATTTCCCATACTAACCTTGCCCCAAAATAGGCAGTGCTATCCCTGGAAATTGACCTGATTCTAAGTTCATGTGTTTGCTACAAAAATGCTTCTCTCCAGACAGGTGCACACAACCCTGACCTGGCTTTGCTCACTCTCTGGGATGTTGGGATTTGTGCTGGCTCTGCATGTTAGACAGCACCTGAGCTGGCCTGTACTTGCAGTAAGACCAGGCAACTGCAGAACATTTATCACAAACCTCCCGGGGTCTGACAGCTCTGTGATCTTGGGGTACATGTGATGATACTACCATTCTCATGTGTGCAAAGACAACTGCAATCTGAATTGCAATAGTAAAAAAATACAAAATTAAAGCCACATCATGTCCAAAGTATGCTGGAATGAATGTGACAAATGCAGTGATTTATAATGAAGCAGCGATTTATAGCCCTGCTCTGACTGTTTTCTGTCAGCTAGCTCAGAGACAAGAATTTATGGTATTCATGTTGGGCCCACATTTTGTGGCATTATTGCTCAGGGAGTGTAAACAGAGTGAGTGTGGCTACTATCTAGATTTTTTACCTGTAGTATTAATATGATACTTCTGTGTACCAGGGAGGGAGAGAGGGAGATTCATAAACTGCTGCATGAACAAAAATATTTATGAAATCTTGTGCTTAGTTATTTCACTACCTGCCTGGTAATATGGTATGGTTTTGTTTTCTTCCTCCATTCAAGGGCCTTAAAATGCCTTGTTGACTAAATTAGTGGGGGACAGTAATGTTTTTATTAGATAAACTAGTAGACAAAAAAACTGTCATATAAATAAACACACATATATGGGGGCATGAAGCTCTTTTTCCATTCTAAAGTAATCTGCAACAGAAGCAGCAATTTTCAGAGGTAACTATGGGCTAAGTGGTACTGTGAGCTCAGGTAAGCAGGGCCATGTCCTCTGCCTCTCCACGGGTAGGGAGGAGGCAGCCAGTGTCTCGTTGCTGCTCCAGCCGGGCAGGCTGAAGCACTGAGAGCAGATTTGGCTTTCTTATGTGCCAGTTTTGAGAGACTGAGAAAGCCCTGCTCCAGGGGTCCTAGTCTTTACTAAGTCCGTAAAATCACATTTTCCTTCTTGTGGCTAGTATTGTCTCAGCAATAGTTTTGATTGCTCGCCTACAAAGACTTTTTTGCCTTTGGGATGTTAATGTTGGCATATAGGTGTTTTAAACCTTCTCCAGAAAATTTAAGTTGATCTGAAAAGGGAATTAAGCAAGGAAGATTTACTGCAGTTTGAAAAATCCAACACTTCAACCCCCATCTCCAAATAAATGCTTCATGATCTGAAGTATCATTGCCAATTCTTCCTTATTCAAAGCTTTTCCATATTTCTTCCTAGGATATTAACACAGATATAATCATCAGTTAAAACACCTAGTGAGATAAAACTTGCTTCTAAAAATGGATTGACTGGAAGGGACATCAAGTTATTTATCTTGCATGTTTAGTGACATTTTTTAAAGCATTAATAATTAACCAGGTTTTTGGTTTTGCCTCCCCTCCAGTAACAAGGACAAAAATTGGAACAGTTTCATGCTGATCTTGGGAGAACAGGGATGGATATTCCCTGTGTAGGATTCATTCTAAATTCATAACCTCTTCCTCTGGCTCTTTGCCCTGCTGTCTCCCTGACTCTATGTTGCCAATCTGAAGATGATCTGAGATAGTTGTGAGGTGGCTCAAACTTTACTGTCCTCAAGCTGAGTTAATGGAAGCAAATAACATTTTTCCCAGCTTTCTTAACAGGAGTTCTGCTTGCTGATACCCTGTGTCTTTAAACCACAAACCAAGACATTTCCAGGGTCTGGTGTCCTCCAAGGTCTCCAGAGCCATGGCTATGATGCCCAAGGCTGCTGCCTGATGGTATCAAGATGATGAGAAGGTGCCAGTCATTATTCCTTGGGACAGATGAACCAGAAATCAGATATGCAATCGTCTCCATGGGCCCAATGAGAAATGTGAGTTTTATGCAGATATGTGGCTTAGCAACAGCCATGTATCAGAAGTCTTTCTAGCATGGCATAGGGTGCCCTTTAAATTCTGGGAACACTTGCAATACCAGCCAAGACGAGGTTTTTGAGTGGCAGATATATCTTAGAAATATGAGTTTCAAATTATTAGTTATCCTAAACATTACTGCCACTCTCACAGTACCCAAAGCTCTCTCAAGCAGAGGAGCAGGGCTCCTTTGCATAAGCTTGCACTGAGGTTGTGGAGCAGGATGAGCTGGCATGTCATTTCAAGGGACATTTTTATTTCTAAGCAACCTGATGCAGCAACAGTGATTACTTGCAAAATAAACTTTTTCTGTTATGGATTTTTTTCCCCTTTCTTTGCAGTTTAGTTAAAGTAATTGTGGATATAGGTGTACAGCTGACTTCTGTATAAGAAAAGAACACACACAATCCGCTGCAAGCAGGAGGCTGCCTGTCAGTGCTGCTCCCCAGGGCTGGATGACTGGTGGACTGGCATCTCCCTCCTCAGCCTCACAGTGGCAGAGTTCTCTGGGGTGCTTTATGCCAACCCCAGCTCCTTTCAGCCACTTCCAGCTCCTTTGCAGGCCCAGTGTTTTCCTGGTATCACGGGTGAGAGCCCTCAGGAAGCTGATCTCACAGCTCCCAGTGCCCGAAGCCAGGCACCACCAGGCCCCTCACCTCAGCTGCTGAGCGATTCCTGGCAGAGGTGACTCAGGGAGGGAGCCCTGTGAGGGCCCTGCCAGTGCTCACACTGAACTGCCTACAGATCCTGCCTCTGCCCAGCTCGTCCTTCCTGCCGCCTTTCCCCCAGGGTCCTAACTCCCAACTTTGTTGCTCTATAAACATAATAACAATAATTATTCTCTCATTGGACACATAGCCATCTTCTTTGTTCGCAGGCTTAGATAAATATCATTCAAATCATGGAGTCTGATTCATGAGTCAAGATGATGGCAGCCCTCCAAAACCTCCTTGCCCATGGAGAGTGCGTTTGTGTGAGAGGAAGACAGAGTTTCACTATATGAAGAGTAAGAAACTGGAAGCCAAGTGAATTAAATACAAAGCAGATAATTACGTGTAATTCATTTACTGACTAATGATTGCACCTGGTACAGAGGTTTATGAATTCATTGGACTCTGCAAGATTCTCAAAAGCAGTATCACTGCCACGAGATGAAAGCTAGGCTGACCTCTTAACAGATCAGTGTTTACATTAGTGTTACCATAAGATTCTGCCTTTTCAGCTCATTTCATATTTTATCTCATGGCCATTCACTTTCCCTGGGTTCATCTGACGTTTCTTTGACAGTTTCAGTTCCTCAGTGCTGGTTGAGGCTGCATGTCACTGAAGCCACCACTCTGTTCGTGAAAGCCACACAGTGCGATTGGATGTGGTACTTCTCATCTGCTGTAGCCAAACTCTGCTGCATGACCGTGACTTTGGCAGGGGAGCAGCAGGCTACAGCCCCCTGTCCCACTGCTGGGGTCCCCAGCAAATTGGCAGTCTTCATGTGTCACCCAGCTGCCACCAGCACCTTCCAGCCAAACACCAGCAGGCACCAACCTTCACCTGCTAATGCCTGGGTGTACTGCAGGCTTTTGCCAAACACAAAGCCTTTAGTGGGGTGAAAAAGCTTGAGTTAACTCAGTGAAACCCAGCAGCAGTGTGTCAGTGTTGCTGTCAGCCTCAAGACCACAGCCTGTGTGACACCACTCATGCCTGGCACTCTCAGACCCCGGTGCCTGGACTCTGCATCATTCCAGAGGGGAGCTGTGAACCATGCCAGACAAAGCACCCTGCCCAAGGCCTCATACAGTGCTGCCAAGCAGCAGAAGTGATACCCAAGGTGATGGTTTTATCAAATGGTGGAAACAAGAGCTTTGGCAGTTGTGTTCTCTATAGACATAAACTGGAGGCCTCTTCCACTCCTCCCATCCAAGTGAAACTGTACACTCTGCAGACAGCTCAGGTCCTCTGTGATGAGGATTTGTCAAACTCCCAGGCATTTGACTGGGCCTTCAAGTAAGAGGGAACCGTTTCTCCATAGGTCAGTTTAAGCACAGGGTACATGAGAAATGCACAGCATCTGTGCACAGGGCAGAGGGCTGTCTGCAGGCCATGGATGACTGTACTTTTGTATGAGATGCACTTTAAGACTGACTTTGGGAAGGGAACAGAAGAAGAATCACATTCTTAAGGTAATAATAAGGAAAAGGGGAAGTTATTTGGTAGTTTGAATAGAGACTATTCAATAAATCATGAGATGATCACAGTGAAGGAGGAAAACACAATAAGCTAATTACACTTACACACACACTTTCTAGCACTACTTGCCATTGAGTGTTTGCTCAAGTGTCCCATGGTGAAGCTGAGCTCATGGCTGCCAATGAAACAGCCACAGTGCTGCTGGAACTCTCATTGCTGCAAGAACACACACTCACAGGTCTCCCCCTGGAGTGGCACCAGCCTCAGTATGTGGTGATGAGAGAGTGACCCGAGTTCAATCCCACTCAGGGTCCGCTCCTGGGCAAACATCAGAGGGGCCATTCTCTCCAGCTGTGGCAGCCAGACACTGAAAACAGCAGGAACAGTAACAAAAAAGTAACCCTCTGCTCTGCTATTTTTGATTTGGGAGATTTGTAAGGAGAAAAGCCAAAACCAGCTCATCTGGTTCACGAGTGTTCCCATTGACTGAAATGCAGTCAGCATGCACTTTAATTTTAAGCCTATGCAATCCTTTTCTGATGAAGATCTGGCAAGCCAGGACAGATTGCAGTCCATGAGATATTTGCAGTGTGATAGTATTTTACCTGTAGGTGGATGCTCATTTTAGATAGTGAGTAGCAGAGCCAATGAGCCTGATTCACTGCTGTGTTACTCCAGTTTTTCTGTGGAATGATACCACTGAATCATCAGCAAACTTGAAATAACAAATGATAAAATGGGAGCATTGTGTCGAAGTTTGCAGAGAGTGCACTCCTTCCAGAACCATTAACCTATATGGATATTTTTCAGTTCAGTATGCCTAGGCTAAAGTTTTACACATTAAAAAAAAAATCTAATACAGCTAGAGTGGGTGTCCCTCAGTATGTACATGTGAAATTGTTTTCCATTCAGAAACAAGAAGATTTTTCAGGAAAGACCTTAAACAGCTTTTGAAAAGATGCAATTTTTGATGTAGCTCATTTCTGTGCATCAACTGGACAACATGTAAAGCTCAGAAATAGGACAAGCTCTTTAGCTTGTCCTGGTTTCTTTTTTATTTATGAAAAACACTCACAGAGCAATTGAAAACAACTGAGTAATTGTGAGTTTTTTGCAAGTAATGCTCTGGAAAAGCCAACTGAAGGCAGTAAGCAAGCTTTCAATTAGTAGTTCTAATTATAAAGAGTATACATAAAATAATGGAGCACCGTAAATAAAGGCCAAACTTAAATGATGCAAGAGGAACAGTAGAACATCATATAAAGATGGACAAACAATCCAGCAATTACAGTAGTCCCTTGAATTTCGAGGGGGGGTTGGTTCCAGAAAGACGCTGTGGTAAGCGAAATCCGCAAAGTAGTGGTAAATATGGTAAATATGGTTAAAGTGGGGGGGGGACTGTGATGTATTGAAGCCACGAATGGTGAGCCATGAAGTAGCGATGGATTACTGTATCCATCTTTTTCCAGTAATAGCAATAATAACAACAACAAAGATAAAATAATAGTGGTGCTTTGTTTCATTTTATGCAACTTTTACAGTATCCCTGTCTAAGTGCCACCTGATGCTCCTGCTTCTGCTGTAGACCAGAGTCTCCTTGGGTGACAGGGACAGCCAGGTTGTCAGTCAGTACTGACAGACCATCAAACACACAGACTAATGTGTGAGCCCACGGCTCAAACAGCTCAGACCAGCTGTGCCATTTGTCTTAATCATTTGGAGAGCTGCTGTCTGCCCACAGCCATTGCCATCCCTGAAAACAGCTACCAAGTGCCACAGTCTGGAGGGTTGTTGAGCTTGAGTCTGCAGGACCAGGTAAGCCAGATGTATGTCAAATTCAAGCTACGGCCCTAGAACAAGGACTAATTTAAGTGCTGCATGGGCAACTGTGCTCAGTAGTCTGAGCCTAAGTTCCACCAGACTGTGACAATGCTGCGTGTACCACAGGGAAATGTGAAACTGCAGCGCTTTGGAGCATCATCCCTGCAGTGCTCCCCTGACCAACAATGTGTGCAATAGCACAGCAGGATTACGTGCTGCTCTCCTCACAGAACTGCTCTGCAAATAAAGCCCTACATGCAACTAGCGAAGGTGAGAGACATAATACCTCAGGGAAATGTTTTTATTTATTCTCCTTAGGTGCATATATGGCAATCACCCATGCAGCATGATCCAGGATGTTGAAAACTATTTCATTATGTTCTATAAATAAAGGACTGATGTGGTTCAATTGTATCAATTATGCAACTCTTCTAAGTGGTGTAGTCAAGGGTAAATGCAGGCAAAGGGCACTCCCTTTGTACCTACTTCTCCTCTGCACACTTCTATTATTTACCTGCTCCTTGTACACAGATGAATCTACTCACTTTTATTTACCACTATACCATTGACTCCTCTTTGGTCAAGGGCTTTTCCTATGAACAGATGACACAATGAAATAGAAAATGGAAGTCAAGACGCTGCTGCATGTTAGTCTGTTGTGCAATATATGTGGCCGTACAGTAATTTCAAGCAAAGCATCGGTTTTAAACAATGTTTAAACTGACACCATTATTATGTAATATTGTTAATTATGGCTAGAAGGGTATTTGAGGTTAGTTGGCGCTACCTTTGTCCATTTTATAATTATACCAAGAAGAGAATGACTAAGTTGTGCCCAAGCTAATTGTATCCATTTGGTTTTATCCCTCCTCTTCACCATTGCAATCACTTGCGTTCTGAAATGTCAGGTTTTTTGAGGGGTTTGGGTGCATTTGAGCTAAATACAGTGGAGCTCAGTGCTGACCGGGCAGCTGCAGGTAATACGGCAATAGTAACAATAACAATAGCAGTAATAAGTACAGCTGGTCAAAGTGAGAAAAATAAATGTCATTTTTTCCCTGCCACTGTCACAGTTACCTGCAAGAGATTTATCTTTACCTGCCCCTGCACTGTGTTTGTTGCAGGCAGCAGATAAAGTTCTGCAGCTTGGCCTGATGTCCTGCAGACACCTCTGAGAGCAGCGGGGGACCAGCCACCACCAGGTGCCAAGGGTTCCAGCGCTCAGGTGTGCACAGGACAGCTCAGCTGCCCCGGCTGATGGAGATGGGACCCCAAAGAGCACCACGCTCCTGCTGTCCCCTGGCCAGTGCCACCGGAGACCAGCCTGGGTGCCACAGCTACTCCTCTCCATCCCACACGTGGCTGCTGGTGTCAGGGCTGGGGGGTGTGTAACAGGGTCCCTGGGCTCTGGGGCCAGGTTGGCAGCTCAGCAGCCCAGCTGTGTGTGAGGGAAGCAGCTGCCCTGGACCTTCGCCAGCACAGACAGACAGACACCCCAACGTAGTGACATGTAAGGTGTCCTTACGAATGTTACCTGGCAGTGTCAGGATGAAAAAAACCCAACCAACCAAAACTAACAAAAATAAACCCCAAACAAAACATAAACAAAACACAAAATACCCACCCACCCCCAACCCCCAAACAAAGCAAAAAACCACCCCAGTGTCAATGGATTTAGCTGAGAAAGGGACTTGTTAACTCATGGTCTTGTTTGACTATAACAAAAGGCTGTAGTTCACCGTTGATGGTACTTACGTAAAATAGAACTGCCTGCAAGGCCTGAATGCCGTAATTAACAGGCAGTTTTAGAAATTATTGGCTAATGCCATTTAATAGAAATACTGCCAGCTATTGTTGTAAAAACTTGGTTTGTTCCTTTGGTGGTAATATAAAATGACTCAACATGGCTTCATTGGGAAGAGTACTTTTGTCTGTTACATATTATTACCTACATTTTTAGACTGGTTTAATATGACAATAGAAATTTTGGAATTTAAATGTATTCCCAACTAGAAGGCAAACAGCCTCCTAAGCAACCACAACACTAGTGATACAACCTGGTCTTTTTTCTTGTAAGATGGCATTACTTCCCCAGTCCCGCTTCCATGGTAGTCAAGGCCACTTTTACCACTGATGGTATTTAAGCAACAGCAAGTTTAAAGGCTTTTGTATCAGACAAATACATTCCTGTAAGCCTGAGCAGCATTTCCCTTGCAGTGTATACAGTATCACTCAGAGAATTAATACACATTTTTGTTAATAAACTCTCTGAGTCAGACTGGAAAATACAAGTAGCTCTGAGATAATGTGCTCTGCTCTTGTGATGGAGCTGTTATATCACCTAAGAATATTTTCACAAAGCTGCAGTAGTGACCCAGAGGTTATTTCTCAAACCTTGTCACCCAGAAGGTACCAGCTGAAAAGTTTCTGATTGCTAAATAGTAGAAAGCAACCAATTAATATTGGCAAACCTTAGATGAGGCATGACATGGATGTTGCACATCTCAGTCTAACACCCACCTTCACTTCAGGGAAAGGAGAAACCAGACCTGCAGACATGCTAATTACCTCCTGGTTTGAGAGTTCCAACTCACCTTTTTTTGGATATGAACTCCAGAACCTCACTGCTTTCTATTTACTGCACTGAGAGACAGTAATCACATAGTGCTTCTAAAGAGTCATTAACAGCAACTCTATTACACCAGTTTATGATGCCTTTTAATGCATAGATTTAAAACAAAAGGCAGTCCATGGAGAGATGGACCTTCCTGTCACCCAAAGGGAAGTCAAAGTTCTCTCTGTTCAGCTGGAAATAGCACAAAGGTAATGTTTTGGGAGGGCTTGGCAGTATGGGTCTATGACCGGGCAAACGAGGGTCACCTTACCTCAGCTGCAGTGCTCTCCAGGGCAAGGCTCAGGCACTGGCAGAGCTCCCAAAGCCTGGTGTCTGCCTGCACGCATTGGGAGTTTAAGCACACAGGCTGTGCATCCTTTCCAAGGCAAGAGGCAATGCCCTTCCATTGCTCCTGAGGATAGGCACTTCAGAGCACATGGGCATTGACATGAGAGATGCTGGTGGTCAACACCTTTCAGACACACCTGAAGTAAGCAAGATACTGACAGCACCAAAAGGATTAGGTCCTCTATCCCACTGGCTTTCAGCAGCGCTGATCACAAGAAACTCTTGGAGAATGCTATGAAAACCAGACCATCACCCAATACCTGTTGCAGCCCATCAAGCTGAAATGCTGATTAACTCTGTCTGCAGCCTGCAGTGCCCTTGGAGCAGCTGGTGTGCAGAAGTCCTGCTCAGCAGGGCACAGGAACTCCCCAGTTCCCTTCTGCAGGTTCATACACCTGCTCTGTGGGGAGCACCACCTCAGCAGAGTAAGGCACCCCCAAAACACACACACAGGTCTGGAGGCTGGGTAGTCCTGGTGCCAGGGTCAGAAATGAAACATGGTATGGCATGGCTCTTGCCAGCCTTACCCCCCACTCCTCAGCAACCTCCCCAACAGGTGACATGCCACATGCCTGTAGCAGATGACACTGATCTTTATAAAGGTTGTGAAGCTGGTATATTAATATACTGAGTGAATTGATTTCCCCTTCAATTGCTGTGTCTGCTTTTTCCCCTCCACTGATCTAAGCGTTAAAGGACAATTCATTCCCTTGCCCAGGCCCCATTTATGCTTGCATCAGAAGGATTCTTGTCCACCAGCTAGAAACAGTGAAGATGTGAATGTATCTTCTCATTTGAAGTGTTATTCCAGACTCCCACACCTCTTTCTTCTTTTCTAACTACAGCCAGCCATCCTCAGAACCTATACCCACTCTGATCCCGACCCACTGGTGAACATACATGAAACCAGATCTTACTAAAGGGATTGCAGCTCCTGCTCCATAATGCATTTATAAGCTCATTTGGATACTTCATCTGATTCATAAATGAGAGCCCACTTGCTGGGTAAGGACTCGAATTTAGCACTTGCTCCATAGAACAGGTCCCTCATAGCAGCTCTCAAAACCAGCTCTGTGGTGCTCCAGGACCTCAGAATAGAGCCAAAGGGAGGCTATTACTGGTCCTGATGAGGTATTTGGGAACATGATCCCTATGGGGATGGGCTCCACACAACCTGAGCCCACCCAGAAGGTGGGCCTTCTTGCTGACTGTGATATGGTTGGAGCAGCCAGCTGAGCAGCTGCAGGTGCACTAGAGCCCCTGGCCTTGCTCCTCCTGCCCTCCCTTCCTGGGGAGGCCCTGCACACTGGGGCTGTGCCCTTACATGCTTGGCCTCGCTTCTGGTAAAATTTTTCCACTTCATACCGACAAGCTCCTGAAATGACGGAGGATCCTGAGCAACCACAAAGCTTGGTATGGGACACTGGTGCCAAAGAGGTTTCAAAAGGTAAAGGGAGGAAAAGTGGCCCATTGCTGGTACTGTAATGGCTCAGCACTAATGCCATAAATAAAATAAAGTGTGTTGGATGTCTAATCTTGCTTGTATGTAAACTGTACCGTTAGAGTCTGAATAAACCTTTTTTGTCAATTTTATTACCTTTCTGATATAAAAATAAATACCCTTAAACAAAGAAGGAGTGGAAACCTTCCAAGCTAGCACTGCACTGACAAGGGAATAACTCTGTTCCAAAGCTGAGGGGATAATATTACCAACTTTAAAGATCGCAAAGTCCCTACAGAAGGAGCTAAGTTTTACGCAGGAGGCTCTAGAATAAAGGAGACTCTTCCAAAAGGAAAGGAAAAAAAAATTTGCTACCAGAGCTGCTTTCTAGTTTGCTGGGAAGGTTGTATGCAAAGAGTTGCTGAGAAATAGGAGTGTGGCAGGCTAATAGCAATTAGAAACATTTTAATGAAAATTAAAAAAATAATTACAAGGAAATGATACTGTATAGTAAGTAAGTTTTGGTAGGCTTAATATAAAACAGACATCAAGAAATCATGCTTTTACTTTGCAATTAATATTAACAGTGAGTCCTAGGCTTACCACACAGATGCCAACCTGGGAACTTCCAGCAGGCAGCAACACATAATTACTGCTGTGCGGAGGTGAACCAACCACTTTCTGTCATGAAGCCAAGGAGAGACCCTCAGCCCATCTGCCAAGGGTGGGTGGGTGGGTGGGTGGGTAGGTGATTAAGAGTGTTACTTTCTTGCTATAGTCCAATCACAGCACCACACCTTGTGATAGTATCTCTATAATAAGCAAACAACTTCAACTGATGTGTCACTACAGGAGGGTGACCCAACAAGTCAGGTTTCATTAATGCAGGACAGCAGTGCACAGGTGCTCACACTCACCTTGGGACCCTGGAATCCTCAGCCTGCCATGCAGAGGAACCTAAACTGTGTTTCCTTCGTTACCACTGCACATGGCTCCACAGTAGTGCTGTCACCACACGAACATCTTATTTGGTTTTCTGTGCATCACTCTTAAAAGTCTTCTAAAGTGCAAACAAAGAGATGACAAAGGTAATCCCATCACAGAATTGCCATGACATTAGCATGGGTACAAATGATGGCAGAAATACGTATGTTTCTTCCAATTAGCAGGACATGCCTGATGCTGCATGCCTGAGCGCTCCTGCAGAGTTGTTACCACCCACCACTGTGCTGCCTCTTTCCTCAAGTGCAATTACCTGGTCCAGTTCCAGTCACAGGTGATGTGCCTGTTCTGCCAAGTCTTTCCAGTCATGAAGGCCCTGGTGAATCCCACAGTACCCGCTGTGAGGCTGGTCCATCACTGTCCTGACCAGCATTTCCAGGAGCTCTGTTTTGCACAGAAATTGAGTGAATCAGGGCATGAATGCTGTCTTGGCTGGGAGCAGGTGCTGTGGCTGCAGCCAGGCCCCTGTGGCAGCACTGAGACTCCAGCCACCCAGCTGAGGCCAGCTTGGGACAGCACCATTTGTTCTGCTCAGGATCTATTGTCAGACCTGGTGACATCCTAATCATTCTCTTCCTTACCTTCCATAGTAGTACTACTGACCTCAGTATCATACTTCACATGCTAGTGAACCAAAGTTATACCTGGTGAAACTCAACTGCTGTCTCTGAGTTCAAATCAGTGCAAGCCATTGTGCAAATGTGTCTTTTGGTAAGTGCCTGGCCCTTCCTGCTGACTGAACTACTCATGCCCTCTAGAAAAGACCACGCTCATCCCTGGCAGACCATGCAGACGACCTTACCCTTTATCCTCATTTCTTGCTTTTAGTCCAACTAGTTGAATCCTTGCCAGGAGCCAAGACATGGCACTACCATATTTTACTGTCCAATGGCCTGGAAGCCACATTCCTCTGCTCTTCCCATTTCTTCCCCTTAGAGCTCCTGCTCTGAGGTAATACATGGCAACAGTGGCAGAAAGATCATCATTGGTGGTGAGGGTAGAAAGAAGGGGATTCTCAATGGAGGAAGAAAAGAAGTGTCCTGGTTAGGTAGCTTCTGTGTTTGGCCTGTTTAGTTACTCCCGGACAAAAATTCTCTCAACCAACACCACAGGCTCATGCTGGAGGTCTCACAAACCCAACATATGTAATCAATAGACTTGTTCTGAAAGGAAGTAGACAAAGCATTAACAAAGATGAAGATACATTATGTAAGATAACCATACATACTCTGAATTCTATGGAGCACATCCACACAGAAGCAATGTCCAGATGTAAGACAGATAGTAACAGGCAGTATGGATCTAATACAGACAAATACCTGGCCAGTGTGGTTGTCATCTGAACTGCAGTGTCAGGCTGGACGAACAGGTGGTGGAAGCAGAGGATTTCTCTTCCTTTGTTTTAGAGTGGTCTTTGCCTCCCATACAGTCAATCTTGCTTGAAGGGATGCACCACGATCTGGCTGAAGAAAGTTCATGGCTGGCCCAAAAGGCTCAAAGGATAATAAGAGTCAACAACTAGACGTTAAATTGGTGTTAACAGATGGCATTCTTCAAGCGACAACACTCAGGCCAGTCTCTGCCAGCAATCTGGGTGACAGAACAGTCTGTGCAGGATTCAGGACACTGAATTGAAGATCTGTGTCATTATGCTGGAGTACAAAGCAGCCACTCAGGCGGTCTTCAGCTGCCTGGAAGACAAGCCTGACAGAAATCTGCCGCAATTCATCATGGACAAAAGTAAAGTCTGCACCTGACACAGAACAAACCTGTGTGGCTGTCAGCAGTGAGTCCTGGCAGTGCTGATGGCAAATCACCCCTGGGCTGTGTGAGCCAGGCTCCCTGCAGGGGTGACAGTGTGAGAGCAGAGAAATTCCATTGGACATCATAGAAGAAATTTTTCAAAATAAGACCGGTTAAACTGGAGCAGGTACCCAGAGAGGTTTGTGAAATCCCCTTCCTTGGAGATTTCAAAATTGAATGGACAAAACCCAGAGCAGACTAAGCGAATGTTGAAGGTAGTCCTGCTTTGTGGGTTGGTGTGCAACCCTCCAGTTGTCCCTTCCAACCAAAACTATTTTCTCTCTGTTTTGTTGGGCTTTTTTGTTTGGTTTTATAGCTGTTGATCAGGGAGACTTAGCTGGGGTTAATGATCCCTCAAAAAGAATGGAAACTGTTATAGGATCAATTCTTTATTTATAATATAAATGAATTCTGAGTATGCATCACAAGTCCAGACAGTTGACAGACTTCACTTCAGAGATTTTGTTTTTAAGGATCAAAGAAATTCACTTTCTCTCTCAGACCTCCATATTAAGCAGAAAAGAGGTCCTCCCTTTACATCGGAGTCAAATTTGAAAAATCTCCTCATTTCAGAGCTAGCAGGAGAAAGACTATTTCTCACCTTTGTTTTGGATATATACAGCTCTTCTTCATTCTTGTGGTGGCAACTTAACATGCTGAGACACTTTCCGTTGAAAACATTGTTTTGGCCTGAAATAAGAAAGTAACATGTGCCCAGAATTTTCCTGTTTGGTTTAGATACCACAACCCATCTCCAGTCACAGATTGTCCCTAGCAAAGAGGTGTGAAGCAGCCTGTATTCTTGAGTGTGCAAGGGACAACCTTCCAGGCTCTGACACAGTGCTTCAGGGGTGCTCTACAGACCAGGATAGACAGGGAGAATGTGTGGGCACAGAGCAACCCTACACACACACACACACACACACACACACACACACACACACACACACACACTCACACACAGGCCTTGCTACCGTGCATGTGGTTGTGTCCCAGCCAACATGCTGGGCTGTGCACTACGTGTGTGCAGCCATTTTTCCTGCAGCCCAGGCTGCCAAAAGTTCAGGAATATAGCTAGCTGCCAGGACAGAACCCCAAGCAAAGCCAGTTGCTGAGCCTCAGCACAGCCATGCTGCAGATGTGAGACACGAGTCCAGGAGACCGTGTCTCCAAAGAGCATTGGCTGCAGTGTGAAGTGTGTCACCCTGAAGCAGGCCAGGATATTGAAATACATATACAGGATATGTAGACTGCTGTTCTCTGGAGAGACATAGGTCACTCCTGTGAGTCGCAGACCCAAATTCCCCCCAACCCCAAAGCCCCAGACCACTGAGCAAGAACATTGTTGTCAGAACAACAATGAATGCTCAGAAAAGGCACCAGATTTGTGCCCTATCTGTGCATCAGTTAGGTTATGTGACACAAACACAAAACCTGGGCCAAGAAGGAAAAAATAAATAAAGTAAAACCCAAAACCTATTTGAAAGCATGTTCAGAAACAAACAAGCAAAACCTCTTATCCAAATAAATCATAGTTAGATCTTGGGTGAGACTGTGTTTATGAAGGTTTAGCCAAGAAGCTCGCTTGAAGATAGTTCTCCAGCCTTAACATAACACTACCAGCCTGGACAAGTGCTACTAGAAAATACCTCATTAAAATGCTGTTGTGGTATTTATTTATAGATAGTAATTTATATCACATCCATCACACACACTGATCTGGCAGCTCCAATCGGCAAATTGCTTCTCCCACAACACTCCCTGCCCCAAATCCACTCCCAATGTCCCACCAACACAACTGCTTCTCACTGGCTATCTGCACGTATTCAGTGTGGCAGCAAAGCCACCCTGCATAAGCCTCTCTGTCCACGTTTATCCAGCACTCCAAACATACAGGTGGGGTATCAGCGATGCAGCAGCCCCATCAAGAGCCAGACACACATCTGTGGTGCTCTGCAGCTAGGTATGCTTGTGTACAATCACCGCAGGCACCACAGTTTGTCCCTGCAATGCAGGTGGAATATGCATTTAATGCAGGGTCCAAGTGGATTTGGAATGCACTAAGCATAATACCAGAGAAGCACATCTGCAGGTCACAGACACTACTGCAACAGCCAGTGTGATAACACACCTTACAGGAAAGCACAGGGTGTGTCTTCAGGGGGAAAAAAAAGGAAAAAGGAAAAAGAGAAAAAGGCTGGGGAAAAAAAAAAGAGGTTAGGTGAGGTAGCTAGGACTGCCAGGAGCAATGTGAAATCAGTTTACGTTGGAGCAGGTTGCTCTTGATTTCACTACAGCCGTTGTCACACTTGGTAAGAATAACAAGCTATTCATATGGCACCCACCATTGTGCAGCTCAGCACATGCAGCCCAGTGGAAACAAACCCAAGCAAATGCAGCGGCTAGGATGGGACTTCTTGTTTTAAAAAGCAAATAAAATGGTTATGTAAAGAAGTTTCCACTTCAGAAATCTGTGAGAACAATCTGTAAGGGACTTTGTTACTAGAGCACTTGAGGTTTCACATGAAATCTGCACCTGAGGTTGAAATGCTGTCATATATACCCATCTGCAGCTCAGAGGTCCTTCCCACTATCTGGCTCCTTCAATCTCCAATTTATTTTAATACTTTCAAGCTCAACAGCTATCTAGACTTACACCTTCGTGCATGCCCAGAACTGCCCCTGTCCTGACAAGGCCAAGCAGCTCAACCCAACTCACATCTAAGTCTGATCAGGATCAAGAAACTAGGTGTTGCTTTGCCTAAACCCCCTGAGGGCTTTGATCAGGGATTATATGTTACCTGGTGACTGTTTCATGTAAAATGCATAAACAGTCCTGGGAGCAGAGTCCAGAACCTCCAGCTCCCACATGATGCTGGAACCCGCAGGTAGGACAGCCACGCTTTCTCACGTGCTCTCACCTACCAGCCCAGTGATTCAGCAGCACGTTGGTGCAGAGCAGCAGCTCCTCAGCAGAGTGCAGGCCAGGAATGTTCAACTCCCTGCCTCCTGGCTTGGGTGCTCTGCTAGGGGTGGCAGCCGGGAACAAACAGCCTCAGGAGAACAGTGACCCTATTTGTCACTTCCTGGCTGCTGGTAATCCATGTTTCAGATTAGACATTTGGGTTGTGACGGGAGGCTGCCTGTATTCACCTTCCAGAGGAGCCGCTGGGCTAAGTCACTGCAGCAGTGGCATTTAAGTTATTAGTCCCTCTGGTCACCACACTGAATACTTTGGTTCTCGTGTGGAAGTGCTAGGTTTGCCTCAGGCATGCTGCAGGAATTTTTGGCTCTGAAGTCAGGAGCTGGGCACTAGAAACAAGAAACACAGAGCCTAATACTGAGACATCAAAGTACTTCTGGATATAACAAAAAATATGTAACTGCAGCTGCAAATATCTACACTACATCCCCAGCCTGGGCACTCAGGTCTTGGTGCATGACATGAGCAGTGGTCATGAATTAGCCTGTTCTAAGGGAGAAAGCCATTGGGAAAATCTGTACTGCTGCTGTTGCTAGAGGGAAACAAAGTCTTACTCTACCCCAAATGCACACTAGCTTTGTCCCTGATAATACCGCCTCCCTAACAACCAGCAGCGCATTTGTCTCATTCAGGACCATTTGGAGGAGAGTGGAAACAGCTTTGTATCTTCTAAAAATAGTGGGAAATTGTATTGATACAAAATATAAAAATGCACAAATTATTGCATTTTTATGAGGAAACAGCTACCTGGACAAGCTTCCATCTGGACTAAATTCAGACAGTGTGCAGCTTGAACTGGTTAGTTTCCACAACTTTTAAAAAAATTTACTACAAAAATTTGTGATAGTAGAAACCGAGAATTCTGCCCTGGACCAAATACACAAAAATGCTTTGGAAAATGCACATAATGCAGAGCAAAAGTTGTTTCTAAGTTTCACTTATTCAGCAACTCTTCCACTGTGAATTTCCCGCTTTGCTGCAGTGCTCTGAAAGTTCCTTTGGAAACCACTCAGCACAGCCAGTACACACACTAAAAATAACAGGAGAGAGCCACACCAAGAGACAGACACAGCCACTGCTCATAAACTCTCAGGCTTCCTTCTGAGATGACATGACTAAGAGTAAAGCTACTCACATTGCTCTCATGCCACAATCTGGAGCAATACCCCTTTCTGATACCCAGAAGAATGACAAAAAGAAAGAGAAAGCTGGGAAAATTCTTCTGAGTTGTGTATTTCAGCTAAAGTGAGCCCCACCATGATTTTACCACTAATGCCACAGTTCATCTTGGGATTTCCACTGCCTTTGCCATCACAGACAATGTTAGGGAGACCCCAGCTAAAAGCTGGAACAGTATAGACCAAGCTGAATGGCACTACAGCCAAGCAGAACACAATCACTGGAGGGTCCAACCATAAGATTACCATTAACTGCAGAGGGTTATGGATACTGCAGGTGCAGAAAAGCACAGTGCTTATAGGAAAGCAGAACTTTCTCTGAGGCTGATGATTGCCAGGTGCATGAAGCTCCAAGGCCAAAGCTGAGGAAGCGTGTCACCACACTGTTCCCCATCAGGGAAGATCACCCGGTCCAGCAATGGCAGTGCAGAGCTCTGATTCACAGCACTGTTAGCAGGGCATTACCTGCCACCCTGTACAAATCAATAATGGCTTCAGGGGAAAATTAACAGATGGCCACAGGGAAAATTCCCGAGGTTTTTTCCCCCTCTCCCCTCTGATAATAGGCTACTTATTGTCTGAAACCACCTGCATGTTTTCCCAGGCATCCTGGCTACCAGTTAGGAGAACAGTGTATGTCTCTGGAGTGGTGTCGGCAGCAGTGGGCTTGCTTTTCATTAAAAGCCTCACATTTGTGTGCAAGAGACTGTACAGTCCAGAATTTCAGTGTGATGATGCCACTGAGGAGTGACATGGCAGTGATGACTAATACTCAGGCTTAAATTCAGGGATTATTTTGTATTTTCTAGCTAAGCCCACTGCTTCAGGGAGTACAACCTGGTACCCCAGTTTTCACGCTGTTGCAAGGGGAAGAAGCAAATTGTCACCTGGTTTTCAGAATGCAGTGGATCAGTGTTGTTAAAGACTCCTGCAACTCGCCAGGCAACTTAGAAACAACACATTACCCAGAACAAAGTGCAACAAGAGGAAATAGCACAACCCAGGGACAGAAAGCTCCACCACCCTGGGTGTATACTGCTATAGAAAGGCAGGGATGGGCAGCAAACATGTATCTCATGAGTAACCAACAGGTGAGTATTCAAGTGGCATCACCACTCTGAAAAGTCTGCCAGCAAGCAACACTTAGAGCTGTCTCTGCCACAACACGTGATGTATGGCATGGCCACCTACTCGCCAGAGCATCAGGGAGTCCCCGGATCTAGGACTTTGTGCTGCCATCCTATTCACCTTGCTTAAACTACAAGCTACTGGCCAAGATCACAAGCTCAGCCAAATTTCATAAAAGTGAGGATCACTTCCACTTTACTCCCTGCTGCCTGCACCAGCTTTTCTGGTCTGAACATCCTGCACACACCAGGTCAGTTCAAGGATCTGTGAACGGTACTGCTTGCAAACCTGAAGCCCATCATACAAGCAGAGACACACAGGACAGCATCAACAGTGCCTGCTTCCTTAGGACACTGTGTGTCCTCCGCTGCTCTCCTTCCCATCCCTCCTCCTCTTCCCTTGTGTCAATAACACAGAACAGCACGGCAAATATGAGGGCTCTGAGGCACCCAAAATACGTATTCCTTTCCTGACAGCTAGGAGCCACTGGTGCAGCCTCCTGATGTGCGTGAGCACTCAGTTGCATGAATCTTCTTTCCCTTCCACTACAAATACCCTACAACAGCTCCCACGTGTTCTTACCATTGTGCTCTACTCTTTCCAAATCAGCATCTGCTGCTCAGCCTCGCTGCCTTCTAGCTGGTGCAGAGGGGCAGCTCTGTAAAAAGCCATTCCTTCCCCCTCCTGCTTGTGCAGTCCTGCCTTAGACAGAGGAAGGCCCTGGTCCCTCTATGACTACAGAGCTCAAGAAGAGTCTTGTAAAGGGTCTGGCTCTGGAAAGATGCTCTGAGCTCACAAAACATGACCTGCTCTTCAAGGACAATCTTTCCTCACCAACCCCTCTCCCTCCCCCAGGGTTGACAGGGACTGCTGGAGATGGGGTTGTTGACTTGTTAAGCGATCACTGCTTTTCCAAACTGTATTTCAGGAAGCTAGGAACTGTAGTCTGCAATTTGCATGATTTCTGTTTCTGAAGGCCATTGGAGGTGTGCGTGTGTGTGTATGCGCAAGAAATGCATATGGCAGAGCACCCCTGGAGGTGCCAGCAGTGCCATGGTATCTGAGCTTTGGCTATGGCTGCTCCAGCACTCTGTACATCACATTCCCTATTTCGAGGACTAGATGTGCAGCTCAGGCCAGGCCAGTTCAAGGGCATGAGCACCGAGGGTTACAACTGAGAAGTGGGGGTTAGCTAGTATGTGGCACAAGAGCTGCTTTTCTGCTAAGTGGCTCTAATTGCAAAACCATTTCTAGGGAATCCTACCTGCAGCCAGTAGATGAACAACCAAGGATGGACTCCAGCCCTTTCCCAGAATACGGTGGTGGTCAAAGACAAATGTTGCTTAGAAAATGATTTTTTTTTTTTTTTTAAGCAAAAGACAGTGACAGAGCAGGGGTCAAATGTATAAAGTGTACATATGATCAGTCACCTGGGAGAAGGATGTGCTCTAGCACCTATGTTTGAATTTTAACTGCTGACTGTGAGCCAGCTTCGGAGATGACGTAGGTGGTTTTGTAAGTTATATTAGTAACTTAGTGGGGTGGCTGTAAGCAGGCCAGCTACACCACAGCTCTTGACTGGCACATTTCCATAGGGAAGATGCACAGGTTTGAGCCTAAAGGAGAATTTCCCAGGAGATAAATAATTCCCTATCTGATATTTCAACCTGGGTTGCCTACAGTGTCCTGAGACAAACACTGGCCAAAATATGGAAAGACTTTTCTTCTTGTTGTTGTTGCTGCTGTTGTTCCCTGGCTACAAATCCCCTCCGTAGATTTGGAGATATTGAAAATAATCTATGAGAATGTGGATAATTTTGTAATTGGAATTTTAGTCCAGAACTGGATTGGAAATAATGGTGATGGAAGAAAAGCTAAGCCAGGCTGATTTGTTACAGTTAAGCTGTAGATTAGATTACTTATTAACAAACAGCAAATGGACCTCTGCCTTGACCTTTTTTCATTTGAGCAAATATACTCTTCCTGTCCCTTGTAAACAGAAGTTACTGGTAACTGAGTCACATACCCCCTCACATCACTGGAGTTAGTTTTTTTTCATTTGTGGCAAGGATTTTAGTCAAATTGAATTTTGCCAGGCTCACTAAGGTTATTAGCAGTATTATTAATCTTAATAATACCAACAGTAATAATACTACTCTGGATCACCATAAACCTGAAAACATCTAAGTACCTCACAAATACTAATTAACAAAACTCAACAGGAGGTCTGAGAAACCAGCATAAATTGTCAGTCTTGCTGAATAGCTGCGAACAGAGCCACAGCAATGAGAAGTGGCAGTTTGCTTGATGAATTTCAATTAATGATTGTTCCTGTAGTGTCATGAAATGCCAGGTGCCCCATGCCTCTGGTTAAAAGCAGCAGCTCACAGCACATATCTGACAGAAGAAGTCAGTGGGAGGTTTGGGAATGAGAATCAAAAGGATAGGTTCTTCTACAGAGAACTGGGCTTTCAGGAGCTGCCCTACTTCAAATGGGACTGCTGGACATGCCACAGATGCCTTGTGCCTTGGAGTCCATGACCAATAGTTCCTTGGGCACTTCAGAAAATCTCACTTCTGATGATCTTCAGTGAAGTTCAGGAACAACCTGGAAGTGTCCCAACAAGCTATGGTTATCCACTCCTTTGTCAGTTTTTTGTATTAAACCTTTTTGAATGAAGGAGGCAATTTCTGACAGAAGTCCTCTGCAAAGCTGATGACTACTTTTCCTATCTAATTATTTCCCTGACTTGTCTCTACTAGTATTAAACCTTCAGTGGTGGCCAAATCATGACAATGGCACCAAGGAGCTTGCAGATTTCATCTTGGTTTTAAGTTAATTTTCCTGAATATATCACCCAAATCTATTCTGTAACACACAACATTGGGCACTCAGTAAACAAGGTGAAAGTTTCAGCTGGATTCTTAACCAGTGATGTCTAAAAGTTTTTGCAGCATGGGGTAATTACATCTATTAAATGCAGACGCCACAGCATTCAGATGATTGGATGTACAAATTGAAGGAGTGACTTTTTTGCTTCATGGACTTGTTAAAAAAACTTACCATTTGTAGGCATAGAAGAGACACAGAGAAATTCAGGAGGACATAGTGCCAACAGCAACAGCCGCACAACTGAGGGATCCAGGTGCAGTTTCTCACTCTGACACAGACTGCTCTCATGATTTCAAGCATGTCACGTAACCTGTCTGTCTCCATCTGTAAAACCAGTATAATAGTAGTTAGTTCATGTTAAAGCCAGAAACATGTCAAAACAGCAAGAAAAAGGGAGTTTGTCTACACCAAGTCTTCACCTATCAGTGTCTCCTAAGAGCTACAGTGACAAGACTCACTCCATTTCCTTGTCTGTGACACAATCACTAGTCTTTGAAAGGTGGGCAACTTCTCACTCTGCGACCGTGCTCACTCCCTGTGCTCCAAGACTTTCAAAGAAATTCTCGGAGATTCTTTTCTTTTCTCTGGAAAGGTAGATGGCCTAACCATTTAAGTCATTCAATTTACTCCACTTAACTCGCTTCTCGAATTCTTCACAGAGTTCTCTCCCTTTGCAATGAATTCAAAGTATCTCATTTGCTAACAACAAAGCCTGATGTCCCACATTTCTTTACATCTCCTGTGATACCCACTCTGATTTCTCCTTACAAAAAAAAAAAAAAAAAAGCCCAGGTCTCATGACTGAGGTGTTGATGTGAGGAGTTACTTTTGCAGGCATGGCAATTTTCCTCCACTTCCCTGTACCTTGGCAGTCCTAGGCATTCCTCTGCACAAACACATGGGTGCCACAGAAGTTTGTCATGTGATGCCTAGTAACATTAATGGCAATCCCATAGCTGCCATCCCACACAGTGCTTTGAAGATCCAGGCTCTGCGATCATCCCAGATAGACAGTCTGTAAAAGTATGGCAAACAGTTCAGGCACAGTCTCTGGCTTGGCGAGCTCTCAGCACTTACTTGTTACCCTAGAGCAGAAGCCCTGGGCCCCTGGGCTTACATTAGGGCAGGGATGGAAGTAGTGCTGCATCTCTCTGGGAGCTGGACTAAGCTAGAAAATGGGTGCTGAGATCCCAGACTCATGAGCACATGGGTCCAATGCAGGTATCAAAGGATGCCAGATCACATTGTCATGGCTTTCTGCATCATTCTTTCTCACCTCCATGCATCCATCATCTGCCAAGAGCAGCTGCTTGGTGGGGCAGGCACACTCCCCGGAACCAAAATGTACACGAGCTGTTCTGCACCTGCAGCAGTACAACGGTGCAACAGATCATGTCCTTGCCCCATCCTTCTTTCTTTCCCTTTATCTCAACCACTGGGCTTGTTGGTAGCTGCCTCCTTTACTGCAGAGCACTCCTGGGTGTGATGTCAGGTGAACAGGGAACAGTGTCTTGCCATCCCCCTGCTCCCACAGCTGCAGCAGAGGGTGAGGGATGAGGATCCTTGGGCCTGCCTCAGTGCCCAGAACTTCAGTCCTCTCCTTCTCTGTGAAGGTCCCCCTCAGCAGTACAAAGGGAACAGAAGGGTCTGGAAAGCTCTGTGGCCCCGTGCTGTTTTCATGTCTCTTTACACACATTACTCTCGGAATGTACAGAGATCTGTGAAACTGCTGATTCATTAACATATTTGCCATCTGTGGCTGCTTCAGATGAGTTCACTCTGACCCAAGGATGATTTACTTCTCTTGGCTGTTCATCATAAGCTGATGCTATCTCCAGACCCTCAGAGTTTGATGGATTTGAGTATAATAAATATTGCTGAATATCTTGTGAAGCTGTTGAGTTAAATTTGAGCAGTGAAGCATTCAAGTCTCTGACAGAGAAGGGAAAGATGATGACTCAGTTTGGGATGAAGACCAATTCAGCCATCTTCCTCAAACCTATCAGTATCAGTGTATTTGCCAAGTCACTGTTTGGAGACCACTGAAGAATGAACGAGAAGCTTTGACACTCAAGGGTCCCGAGCTGGGTCCACACATGGATTGGAAATAGGTTCCCAAGCTGCCAAATACTGCTCCCATCCAGCCAATCTCGTGGCTACAGCCACCTCCCATTGCATCACCATTGCATCTTTCTTTCTTTCTCACCCCAGGCATCATCAAGCATCTGATTTTATAGATGATTTCAGCTTTAGCCCCACTGCCTTTCCCTTTTTTCTTTTCTCAATGTGCTCTAAAAATCTGTTGTTGCTGATCTACTTTCCCATGAATGATCACAGTCTCACTAAGCAGGACAAAGCTGTGGTCAGTAAGATTTCCTGCCAGGGCATGTTATATGACACTACTGTGTCCAAGAAGCTGCCCCCTTCCTCCCTTCAGCTACGTCTTCCTACTTGTGAAACCATCCCCTCAGAACCAGAAGAACCCGCTGCAGGGTAAGGTGCCCTAATAGGTCTAACAAGAATTGGCCCTGAGACTTTGTTATTAGAGCTGACACTGGAATCCGAAGAACTGCTGCTCAGCTGCACCTCCTATTAACATCACCAGCATGGACGATGGTTTGCATACCTCAGTATTAGCCCCAGCATTATCACAGGATAAATCATAACCATCACAATAAAATTTTGCAATAACCTCAGTTTAATTAATAGTAAGGAGAAAAAAAGTCTTGCTAGGCCAGATGGCAAAGTCTTAGTTTCTTCTGTGATGACTGTCAAATTACCATCTTCACGTAAGAATGTCACAGAGCACATTTAATAAACCTTGGAAATGTTTATCAAAGTGGCAGTAAAGATCCTGATCCACCTGTGGACTGATCCACATGAAGGAGCCAAGTGCAGAGTTGGGTTTAAGAAGTTACCACAAATAAAAAACTCAAGTTCATACAACTAGACTTTAACTGCACCCAGTCACTGAAGTCCAGAGTCACAGAGGTTCCTTATCTCAGGTAGCTGCACTCTGTGGTCTCTCCTTGGTTCACATTCAAGTTTTCTGTTTCTACAGAAACAGGTAGGTAGGTTTCCACAGAACAGGTGTGGATTTTACACTGTTCTCCACAGGCTTCTCTGAATGCCCTAAGCTTTGAGGTCTTGTAAACCAGCTCCAGTATCACTAACTGCAGCCTAAGCCTACTCCAACCATGCCGCTCTAATCACTTCACACTCAAACAGATGCTGCCCACCAGCAGCAAGAGGAGGAGAGCAACCATCCCACTAGCAAAAGGCATAGTTTCACTCTGAAGAACTTCACCCAGAATAGCTGATCGGCTGGCAGTTAGACACTCTCATGGGAAGTGAGAGACAAACACTCTCAGATTGAGGAACGCATTGAACCCAGGTCTCCCACTTCCTCAGTGAGTGCCCTAAAACAAAGGACAGCAACTTAGAAGACAAATGCCAGCCAGAAGGAACACTACTGTCTTACCTCCAAGAGCACTGTCCGTGGGGAAAAGCAGGCCATCAGAGTCCTTACAGGACTCAAGCAGTAAGTCCTGAGTGAAGTTTCTGTGCTCTGATGGGATGGCAGGGATGGGAGAGTAGAAGATTTCAGAAACACCTGTATTTTCACTCTGCCGTCAGACATCAAATAGGGTCTCTGTTTGGGAGTGAGATGTCTCAAATGTCTAGGTTAGGTCTGGATGTAGCCCTGACATGAACAGGAGGAACGAGGGGGAAGGGCAAGCTGTGGCATTGTACAGCATTGTTGCTTCATTCCTTATTCCTCCACGCTCATCCAGACTAGGATCCCTTTGGCCCATCCCAGCAGCCTGACCTGCTGACCCCTCCCTGTCCACGGGCTAGGAAGCCTTGGCACAACAGTGGCTCTGGCTCCAGGGTCTGGGTCTCGAGACAGAGACAGCAGCACCTCCAGTTTGGATGGTCGTGCCCCTTGCCCTGAGCGCTGTCAGCCAGTACGGAAGGCTGGGGGACCTGGGCAGTACCATCAGCACAAGGGTCTTTCCTTTTGTTTGTGCTTTTCTAATGAAAGGATGTGATTCACTGAAGCTTTATCGGTCTCTTGGCTAGTGGATATGTTCTATGCTAATGTGTTTTGTTTCTTCTAAGTTTTTATCTTCTGGTAGGGCAGGACACTTTGAAAATTGTTTTCCTCCCCCTTTATAGAAAATAGGAGAAAAAATGACTTCACACTTTCACGCTACAGCAAAACACTCTTTGACTTGTACTAAGGAAGTTCTGCCTCAACTGGGTGAAAGTGCAGGGTACTTTCATGGCCTTATGTGTTATCTTGCAGCAACAATAACAAGAAGAAAACAAACTTTCCATATAAAACAAAGCAATAAAAGCGCATCAGCTTCAAGTACTGGTTGGTAATCCATTAAAAAAAGGCATGACATGACACAATTTTTGCAAGCTGTTTCTCTTGGCAGATGGAATTTCCATTTCCAGTGTAACTCAAAAGGCTGAAGTGACTGACACCACTCCTAACTTCAGTTAAACCCTGCTATAGCTGCTGCAGACACTGCAGAGTTCTGCTTTCATGTTGCTGCTAGCACAGGGAGTTTCAGAATAATTTTGGATTGGCTTGGATACAAGTCTAGCAGGGTGCTACAAATAGAAATAGCAGAAGAAAGTAGTAGAGTAAAAATATGCAGTGTTAGATCACAGTGGAGAAGTAGCACAGATGGGATAGGCACTCTGCTGCTCTCTGCCACTTGCTAGATATTGAATGCGCTCCATTTCCAAATTCCTGACAAAATTCCCATTTGCATTAACCTTGCCTCCCACCTACACATCGGCACTGGTAGCCCTTCTGGGTAAAAAGGCAGCATGACAGGAAGGGGAAGGTCTGCTTTTAAAGCTGCCCTTTCAAAGCTGCCCTGTGCGTTGCATCACGGTTCACACAGTCACAACAGGGACACTGCCCCTGGACCTCTCTGACCTTTGGGGACACCTGTTTGCAGTCCAGCTCCCTCTGCTCACGTGCTGGCCCCCATCTGACAATCTGGGTGCCCACAGCCAGCCTTGGTTGATGCACCTACTAGCCTGACTTGTTGTCCAAGATGCAGACCACGGCCAATTCCTGCTGACTCCTGAGAATATGAATCTGGATTTAGGAACCTGATTTATAGCACCTAGGGTGGGAAACTTTAGCCAATAAGACTGCATAATCCTATTACCATGACAGGTTGGGAATGTGAGAACTCAGTAGTTTGGAATAAGGTGCCATATTAAAAATAGATTAAACAGAAAACCGCCCTTATGGCCTAGGACACCTGGGACAAGTGTCTGTCAGCTGAAATGCCTTGAAGGCAACTGTTTGCTAGTGAACCAGGTGTTGGCTGAAGGTGCCCACAGTTGCCTCAAGACATACAGATCTTGTTTCCAGAGACACTGACTTTTTTTTAGCATCATATGAAATTCAGCCACTCCAACCCTAAGGAGATCCATGCAAACTTCCTGCTTGCTCTGGTTCCCAAAGCACTCACATCCACAGATTTTCCCTTTGAATTTCAGCCTCACAAATCTCCAAACTCTGCCTAGGGAGATAAACTCTGCCAAACCTAGGCTCCAGCTATGGAGCAGGACTGTTCCCTTTGCTCTGAACACTACTGTATGAAAACAAGTTGCCCTACTGTGACACAGAAAAATATGATCAGCATCAGGTGCAAGGTGTTGGGAGGACTTATTTCCTGTCTATTTGCAGCCTGAGGGTGAATCAAAGGTGAGGTTTTTTTCCCTGGCTAGTGTTTTCCCGCTAGCCAGGGACAAAAGCCACTTGTCCCTTTGACTCTCTTAGATCTGTCCAGCAATGACCAGAGATTTGCTGACATGCCAGTGGGCACTTCTGATAGTTGATGAGGTTCCAGTGGTTCTGCGTTTTCTTCTCCGACAGCTCCCGGAGGACAGAGATGCTTTTATATTTAATATATGCTGTCATTCTGTATTATATCTTTTCTTTGGAAGTAACTTCATAAATCACCAAAACAAAACACAATCTCAAACCCCCAAATCCAAATACTAAAGAAAGCTGAGGAGTGCTGCAGAGATCCCACATGAATTACTGCCCCTTCAACTGACTCAGAGCCAAGAGAAGCCATAGCCCTGCCTGCCACTGACTGGTGGTTACTGGTCACCAGCATTACTTCCCTGGATTTCTACTCTTTTTCTTCTCCAGTCTCATGATGTGGTGAGGCCCTTTATAGAGGCTTTTGCTGCTTTATCAGCATTTGTGGCATGAAAAAAAAAAATTGTGACAGTAGAGCAAAACTTTGGGTTCCACAGCTGGATTGCTTGAAGACATAAATGACCAAGCCTAACTTTCCTCCTCAATCTGTCCTCCCATGCCTGATTCATGCAGCAGTCCCAGAGTGACAGCAAGGGTTACTGTCTTGCAAAAAGAACTGACAAATGACTTACTCAAAGCAGACTGGGTGTATTTGCATATAATGGCTCAATGTGCTGGGATAGTATTACAAACACACTCCATCTGATTTCATCTTCAGCAGAGTACAGTAACTCACTCAATATTGCAATACACTTGACAGATTAGGAAACCTTTCTATTTTACTAGGTTTAATTCCCCTGCATATCTCTCTTATTTTCCCTGCAGGACTGTTTGGGAATATCTTACAGTAAGAGGACCAAAAATAGAATAGTATATACCAGATCTGTGAATGACTATGGCCCATGACAGAAATAATGCCAAAACTGTGAGGTGACTTTTCTTCTGTTGATACAGGTTGCCTGAAAACATAATTGACTAGGTTCTGGTAGAATAAATAAAAACAGATAAATGATAGATGGGGGTACACCTCCCCCAAGTCCTGGGTTTTTCAAATATATGCCTACTCCCTACACACAATTTAGATCATACATTTTAAGATCCAGAAGGCTCCATTTTCCACATCTAACTTTAAAAATTTACACTAGGCTTTACAATCCTGAAATACCTCCGTGGCACAAAGCCACACATGCAATATGTGGGTGGAAAAGCTGTCAGTATAATGGGAAAATATTGTGATGAAACTGAAAACTTTGAAGAAACAGCTGAATCACCCTTTCACAGTTAAGGTAGTCTGGGCTTGTTGCCCTCTCCTGTGCCCCTGGACGGTGTGTGGCACACATATACCCATCCTCTCACTGCCTGGGGCTCCAGTACACCTCTAAACAAGAACTGCCTTGAAGGTACTGGGCTGACATTCCTCACACAGGTCATCTTGTCATCCAGACAGGTGGGCTGAATGCTGGTCCTCCTGGGGACCCAAAGTCCTTGGGCACAGGCAGCAATGCAGGTGGATCTGCTCACCAGCTCTACCCTGGTATGCAACATCACCAACTTACAGTGTGATCACAGTACTCAAGGCAAACAATGTTTTCCTGGCCTCCTGAGTAATAATGTTCTTTTATTAAAGAGCATGAACATAGACAAAATTTCTAGACCTAGCTTAAGTGCACTGAACTAAAGGAGACAAAAACTTTGGGAAAAAAATCCCATTTAACATTCTCTTTCCCTTCCCTCCTCTTTCCCTTCCCTCCCACCCCTTTCCTCCCCACTTCTCCCCTTCCCATTTCACCCCTCCCCTTCCCTCCCCTCTTCTCTTTCTTTTGCTGATTCTACAGTCAGCATTATTGTTTTGGCTGGAAAGACAAAGCTGCCTATGAGCTATTTATTACCACATAAAATTACTGAAATTGCAAAGGTCCAGAATTCATAACTGCCAGCCGATTATAGACTCTACTAATGTAGTCACCCCTGAAATCTGTAAGGCTCATTTTCAAAGGAACTCCAGTCCAGCCTGGATTTTCTCATCCCCAGAAAACACAACCTGGCTTGAAAATATTTTGATCCTTTGACCTGTATTTTAATCAGAATGCAAGGTTTTCAGGAAAACTTGGTTTTGTGTGTCCAAATCAGAAAAGCTTACACAATGTAAACAACAGCTCAATTTGTATGTGCAAAAATGTGCCAGATTTTCAATCTGTAAAAATAATTTTCACATGAAATGCAACAATATGCACTAATTAGCTGCACCACACACACAGAGCTATGCAAATGATACCACTGGGATTCACTGGTTTGTGGGGCAGGATTGCCAGAATGGCAAGAACACTTTTATTGATAAATCTTCCATAAAAGCCCATTTCCCAGTTCTGTGTTACATGCTGATGTGACAGCCTCTAGCCAATTTAACTTGCATTCATCTGTTTCTTCCTCTGTTGGGAGGACAGAATCCACATCATGCATCGTAAAACGGTGCCCAGGAAGTAAAAGCATACCCCAAACTTCAATTACCTTACTCTGCTCTACCATCACATTGGAATTATGGGTGGGGCAGTTGTTGATGAAAGAAATGGAGGGAAGGATTCCCATATGTTTCCAAAAATTTTCTGCAACTTTTCTTGTTCTCATATTTCACAAAGCCCAGCAGTCCTCCAGCAAGAGCACTTTGCTTTTCATGGGAAATGACTCTGACTGGGGCAAAAATATGCTTTTCTAAATAAACATATTATGTTATATAGCATGAAAGCTAAAAAAATAAAGTAGGCTCAGCATGCCTACACCCTGCCTGCCATCACCAAGCACACAAACATGCCCGAGCCTTGGATTGATAACATTTCAAGCATTAGGCCCTCCAAGAGCAGATGTTGGACAGTTTGTTCTATCTCAGACTCTTTTTCTTCTTTTCCTGAATTTTCCTCCTTGAAAGTTTGCTCCCAGTCCAGTGAAACTTAATGCAAATTTTGCCACTGGCAGAATCAAACTTTAATATCCTCACTCCTACATCTTAACTGCAGTCTTTTTTCTCCTCTCTTCTCTAACTTTCCCTCAACATCACATATTCCTCCAAATACCTCCCTCCTTGTCTCCAATGACTTTACTTATGCCTCTGCTGGCTGGTGGCTGCCAGCCGCAGGCCTGTAACGACCTGTTCTGTAGCACCAGGCTGGTGAGAGAAACCTCCTCCTTCATTCCCGAGTTACACACACAGCAGCACTGGAGACAGCACCGCCAGGCTCACGGCAAGGGTCCTGCTGTGCTTCCACTGTCAGCCCAGAGAGCAGCACCAGGGCACCAGCTGAGCTCCGTCATCGTCAGCTGCAGCATTTGCAAAGGGAAGGGCAGAACAGCAACGTGGAAACTTTCTCTTCGTCAATAGCATGAGCAAGCAAGAAAAGGTGGACAACTCCATGTGCTTCCAGGAAGCTCCAATGAGTCAATGAGGAATGCCCGGTAAAATCTATGAAAAGACACCTGTAATTCATATTGGGCATCTTGCATAGAAGCACAAAAGCTGCTAAAAATCACTGTTCAGTTATAAGCACAGAATACAAATAACAAAATATACTGTTCAGCTGAGCCCTCAAATGTTTTTGTTACTTGAAATCTTCTCCTATTGACTCCTGAAAGGGGAAGAGCAAATTTCCTCTGCTAAATGAATACATGAAAACTCTCTCAGCTGGCTGCTTGTGAGCTCTTGCAGGGATAATTCAGGTCACTGAGGAATATATTCAGCTACTGAACAAAAGTCATGATGAACATCAGTCATGTCAAGAAACATCTGTCACTGTTTAAAATTCTAAGGGAATCATCCACATACAAATTATCTAATAAAAGTTATATTGCTGATGGTTAAAAACTCTGATTTCCTACACCACTTGGTAATCACATTACAAAGCATATTACATGAGCTGAATTAAAAACGTGAATTACATTCTTCACATTCTATATAATGTCCTATATATTGTTATGGGTCTCGTGAAATAGCCACTTGGGATTTGCCTTAGAAAAAGCTGCCCTTAAATTGTTTTTATCAGCCCAGAACTCTTGATGTGATATTTGTAAATGTTATTGCTCACAATGCAAACAGAAACCAGTATGCCTAGAGATTTATTTACATTGTCATTACATGTTCACTTAAAATGAGAACTTGATGCTGTTTTGTGGAAACCATAGATCAACTTTTTCAAATAAATGTTGCAAATAGAGTTGTTATATGCATTTCTCACTTAGCAAACAAAATATGCAGTCTTATTCTTAAAATTGCAGTCTAGGGAATCAAATCCTAATTTTATTCCAGCAATATTCAACAGCAATTCCTCTTGCCTCCAGAAAAAATTGGAATAGGACAATTCTGTAACCAATAATAAGATAGGACAAGAAATTTTTGGTATGAAAACTTTGGCAATTCCATTCTTCTGATATTTAACATGAGTTCCAGTAAATACAGGAGGATTGCTGACTGGAATGAAGCAAAGAGAACTGGCACATACCCCTCCAAATTTTATATTATTTTATGAGAAGTCTAAATGCTAATTTGCACAATCAATGACAGACATTCATTTCAGACTGACTCTGTCATCAGAGTTTTAACTGAACCGACAAGTCAATAAAATTGTGAAAATAACTTTTAAAAGGTTAAGGAAGACACATTCTCAGTACACCAAACTAAACATGGTTCCACCAAAGCAAATGAAGCTCTAACATACAAATGACAATATAACAAAAGCAAAATGTGTATGTGACAGAGATGACTATAAGCTTGTATATAAGAGCTGGAATATGTGGCATTTAGTGACCAACAGCAGATTTGGCATTCAGCCCTTGTCTCACAGTTGCTGCTTTGTAGTTACTGGGGTTTTTTTCACATCATTTCCTCTCCCTGAGGGACTTGAGTACAAATCACATCCAATCCAATAGGTATCAACAGCCCAAGATCTATTTGGTTTTTGAGGCAGGTCTACAGCCAGATGGATTAGGAGCTGCGGAGGGAATACCCAGAGAGAGAAACCAAGGCACACAAGTTCCCTGGTATTCAAGAAAGTTCTGAATCCCAAATCCCCTCTCAGAAAAGGTTCTGTGCTAATTCCTCTCTGTGAGTGAAGTTGCACTCAGAAAAGCTTCCATTGCTGTGTACTGCTGAGCATCCTCTCATCCTGAAGAAGTCAAGTCATCAGACTAGTAAAGGAAAGAACAATGTCTCAAACTAGGGGAGGTCTTGGACGTCTCTGTTGACTAGGAACTGTTGTTAAAATGTAAGTTGCTCTGCCTCAGAGAATACAGTCAGTGCAGGTAACCTGAGACAGCTTCCACCGCATGGGCCCGATCCTGTTCCCACTGAAGTCAGTGGCAGAACTCCAATCTATTTAATGGGAATGGCAACAAGCCTTCTATCTACTTAATACAAATGAAGATACTCATCTCCTCTTTGACATATTTTGGGCTCCAAGCCATTGGCTGACACTTGTTTGGTTCTCTGCATGTATGTGACTCATGGGATAATATAATGCCTGATTTCTATTCTGCCAGACCTGTCTTTCCCTGTGGTTAACTATTAATTTCAGAGGCAAGATGCAATACTGCAGTAAAATAGGATGGTGTTAAACTAAGAAAATTGCACTTAAATACTGAGAGTAAATGAATCAGGTTCCCTTTGTGAGGATTCCCTTCCAATTAAAGAGGTATACCCACACAGTCCTGAAGACATCAGCCTATTGCTCCTGCACGGAGAGGGAGTTTGTGGAAGTCTCTAGCAAAATATTTGGCAGACAAGGCAGTCTAAACATATTGCCTTTACCCTGCCAGGCGTAAACCTGAAGAGCAACCTGATAATAGAAAGGACATAAAAACCCCTGTGTTTCAAACAGCTACCTACACAGACTGGGTTACTCAGCATATGCTGATTTTCCACCAAAACTGTAAACTTTTTGGGGTAAGGACTGATTTTCTCTCTTTGGATCCATAACCTAACGATATAATATAATAGTGTATAACATGGACTGGAAGGACATATCTGAATAGACTCTCTGGTTCCTCTGAAGTGTCTTGTGATATGCTTATTATCACTAAGTGTTATCTTGTCTTTAAAATCCCAGTTACCAGTGGTATGATACAGCAAACCATACTGAAACACTGATATTTGTGTGGTGTTTGTATGTGATTTCACATGTATAAACCTGGACTTCGTGACAGGGGAAGAAAGACACACCTAAAACCGGAGGTGTCAATGTATTTTGCTTAATCTATTAATGCCAAGAGAGGGCAGTGGGCCTGTTTCTCCACCCTGTACTCAGACATATGCCATTCTTTTCATCACTGAATTAGGTCAAACTAAATTTAACCAGGAAATTCAAATCAGTAGGAACAAAGCATCTCCTAACAGCAAAGCACCTCTCACTGTCCCACTTCAGTGTGGAAATTCATTCCTGCTCTCCAACCTCCTGAAGCAGGTGGATGAGGAAAACTCCTCAGCAGCAATTCACCCATCGCAGCAGAAAAAATAAAATACTGAGAAATTCAGACATTTCTCTGCCACTCCAAACCTGCTGCAGGACTTTGCTATGGTTGTGAGAAATCTCTCAACTCTGTACACAGTGCTAGCAGACAACAACTCCCTTCCTCCTAAACATGGGATTGCTGGCTCAGCCTCTCAGTCACTGCCCACTCCCACACCTCACCCACTCCATGTCCCAAACACCATGTCTGGGACTGTCCAGGGTCAGGGGTGGAGAAGGAAGGACTGCACAGTCCCACTAGAGTGGCAGGCTGGGCAGAGGCTGGCAGCATTGCAGCAGTGCTGTCTACAAAAGGAACAGGCTCAGCGGGAAAACCAAAAAGCCACCCAGCAGTCGTGCAGACAAATGTCACTGAGTACAGACACCCACAACACCCTCCCACAGCTGGAGCTGCTCGAGCCTTGCCCGAGACAGGCTGGTCTTGTGGTCCTGCGTGTGTGCAGGAGGGTGAGTGGGAATGCCACATGTGAGCACTGTCCCTGCCCACAGTTGTGTCACCCTCACTGACGTGTGCCCACAGCCCAGCAGCGCAGCCACCACCTGCCATAGCCCTCCGCGGTAGCTGTTCTCACAGGACTGTGCTGGCTCTGACAGCCCCCAGGGAGCCCTTCTAGCTCCAACTGTCCTGTGATATTTGGAGTAGACAGCGTATAAAAGCCTTTCCACCACCCATCATGCCTAATACCACTGAAACAGGCGATGCACGGGGGCACGGTGAGACTGGAGTGCTGCAGCACCACTGGCCTTGCCCCTGGTGTGAAGACACAAGGCCCTGAACATGCTGTTGTGGGAACTTTTTTCTTCTGGGCAACGACTTGGACTTTTCGAAGGCTCAGCTCTGTGCCAGGCTAAGGGCTGTTTGAAAGGAAGAGAAAACGCAGATCCACAGCTGGGGAGGGCTGGGAGGGGGCTGCCAAAGCAAAAGGCAGGCTGCAAAGAGCACAAAGAGACTGCAAAAAGCCCCGTGCTGTGAGAACTTTTCTGTCTAAAGCATGACTGAGGGCCTTGCCGAAGGCTCAGCCTACAGTTAAGGTTAGGATTAGAGAATGCTGCTTGCTTTGGCACTGTGTTTAAGGGAAGCGTCTCTAAACACTTTTCTGCTATCAATAATTTACTCTTCGTCCTATTCCAGGGCACTCTGTGTTTATATAACTATTGAAACACCTGTGTGGTAGATAGGTGATCTTAATTTTGAATGATAGAATGGCTGATTCTTCTGCCACTGAAGACTAGTTTAATCTGCAGTTCATTTAAATTAATGGAAAAATCTGCCTTGTCTGGGGTCATAAATGATTTGCTGAAACCACACACACAGAGTGAGTCACAGTTCAGAACATAACTCAAACGACCAGGACTGTATTCCCAGGCTCTAACCACTAGATTACAGTCCCTCCCACATATACCGTGCAATAATCTTTGCTCAAATGATAACAGTGTTTCCCCACTTTACACGTTGGACAGCATTACTGAGTAAGGCACATCCTACCTGATGGGTGTACAGCTCTGCAGGGCTGGGAGAGCAAGCAAGCACAAATCACTAACTTTGCCCAGCACCACTAGAACTTAACTGTCTCCTCAGGACTGGACCCCTCGATTTACATTGAACTGAAATCCTGATCTGTGTTAATCTTTTACCTGCCCCCAGCAGCGAGTGCTTGCAGCCAGATCATCATGGTGGATTACAGAGAGGAAGCCGTCTTTTTCCTTCTCCTTTTCCTTTTCCTCTTCCCTTCCCTTTCCCCTTCCCTTTCCCCTTCCCTTTCCCCTTCCCTTTCCCCTTCCCTT